>OY728135.1:506012527-506637527 GCA_963277665.1 Viscum album | reverse complement strand
TCTAGAAGTTGATTATAGTACTCTTAATGTGAACAAGTCTTCCTAAATACTCGTCTTTTGGAGAAAATATGAGTTTGTGTAAGAAATCTAATAAAAGTTGGAAGTCAACATGATAAGTGATTATGTTTCCTTGTGAATAAATTCCTTAATAAAAAGAAACATAAAACAAAAATTTTGTCTATTAACTTTTCCTAATGGGGAATCGAATACCGTTTAACCCATCACAAGTTTGTGATTTTGTTGTGGTTAACTTTCTCCTAGACATGTTTACTAACACTCTCCCTTAGAACATGACGCTTTGTTTTTTTCCTCCATGTCCATATTTTCTTACATGTAATCCTAGTATGGGTTAACTAGGGTGACCTCTGTACTCCTCTTTCTTTCTTTTAAAGTGATTGTTTTACCGACTCTTATTCCGATGTGGGACTTTCAATGAAGATTCTGAGCCCAATTTTAAAATTGCGAGGACACAATTTCCAAAAGGGGGGAAGGATGTAACACCCCAGGTAAATAAAGAATATTACATTTTTATATTTATCCTTATTGTGAATAAAATGTTAATATTAATTTAAAGGGAACGCTATGCTTGATGGCTTACCCAATACGCAACAACAAGTCCCTTCAAAATCTTACGTTGCACTCTAATAATAAAATAATATTATTTTAAATTGTAGTTAACACCTAGTCATTGAAATGGCGGGAATGAACAGAACTAACTACAAAATGATTATATATGTTTGTCAAATATTTTTACTTTTTACAAAAAATGTTAGAGGATTAAAAATGCGAATGAATCCAATTTTAAGCGTAAACATTCTAATATTCTTTAAAAGGTCGATTAACAGCCTTTTGATGACGAACCTCTTTTAAATCAAATTTCTGACAATTTTATGTGTTATATTTGACAAAATAAAATTCTTCTTTAGAATCGGGACATCAAAATTTACTTTGTGTAAATTTTTGGTATTTTTCCGATAAAGTTCATTTTTAATGAATAGTGTAAAATGTTGTATTTTAATTCAAAACCACTTTTTAATCTAATTTATTTATATGATTAGATTATCTTTTGAATTGGTTTTAAAGTTAAATTATAATATATTTTTACCATTAAATCCAATAGTGGTCGTTGGAATTAATTTCACTTTGAAATCGGACTTAAACTAGTGTAAATCTTTTGATACTTATTGTTTCATAAAAACATGCCATTTGCTCTGATGGTGGGAATTAATTATTAAATTAATTAATGAAACATATATGTTTTGAATTTTGTAAAATGGAACTCATTTTTGAATTTGGAATATCAAATATAGCTTAGGGTGAAGTTTTGGTATTTTTCCGAAAAACTTCAATTTTTAATGAATACTGAAACCAGTAAGTGGTACTTATAAAAACAGATTTTTTGTTTAAATGAAATTTTACCACCTCTGTGTTTTGAATTTCAAAATTGCGGCATACATGGTTGTCATTACGAAGTAAAATGTTGTTCAACAGGATTGAAATAATTTTTTTGGTGAATAGTAACTTTTATGTTTTTAATCGCGATTAGAGGTAATTAGTGTAATTTAAGGTGAAAACAATGTATTAAAAATATGAGATGAGCTTGAAACATGTCCTACACTTATTGGATGTGTCATGGACGACCAAGACAATCCATGGGCCAACTTGGGGACCCCATGCAGCAAACATTTGTTGGGAAATGACATAAATAACTTTTTATTTAATGTAAAAGTAAAAATGACACAAACATGAGTTGTTTTACTAATGCAATTTTTACATGGGGTTATACAAGTCAGATTTTTTAATATAAATATTCATTGGAAAGATAAAAAGATTTCTACATCATGATATTTGTTTTATAATTTTTAGACATTAAATAAATAAAATTATTTATGACATCAAAATGATGCAGCGATTACCTCATTAATAAAGGATTTAAATAAAATGAAAAGATAATGTAACATCTATAGCCTAAACATGTACAAAACCTATTTAATTAGAGGATTTAGAAACCCCCTTATCCTATAATTATATCAATTTTGGACCTTTTAAATCCGAAACTCATTTTCAAATAAAGTAACATTTCATTACTTTCCAAGAGTGCCCCTCCTCTCCTCTTATAAATGCCCCCCCTCTACCTCCTTACCCACAGTTCCAAAGCATTTGGCTCGGCCAACCCATGCTCATTTTGTCTCTCCACATCCCTCTCGTAGTTCTAGAAGCCTCACTTTGGGCAGAAGTCTTCTCAAGGAATCTTTTGAGCTCAAATAAAAAAGAGTTACCCGATTTTAAGGTAATGTCTTCACTTGTGTTATTTTGTTTTATTTTGCATCTCAAACCCCCTAAACTCTTTTTATTCATTTATATTGTAAAAACTCCAGTATCTACAATATACTAGGATGTTGTTATAATAATAATTCGAGCTAAACTTACACACACCTACATTAAATGGTTAAAGAACATATTGTTTTTTTGGATGGAGAATTTCTGCCTCACGCAACGATAATTGTTCAACACTCATATAACACCTTAAAAGATGGATATTAAGATGTCACTATATTTATATATGATATATAATATGTTTATGTTTTACTTAAGATTATGTATTTTTCTTTTGTGGCATACCTTTATGGTTTCCATTGTCGGTAAACACGATAATTTCATTTTAGTAAGTGCGGACTACCGCCCCATCAAAGTGATTTGATTCGTTAATGCCATATGTGGGATGTATAAAAGATGTATTTAAAGTTATTATATATGATTTATGTTAAATATAAATTATGAATATAATTCTGGAATTAAAATATACATACCTCTCGTTTAGTTTTAATTACATTAATATGACATAGAAATGAAAGTAGCGTTCATGCGTACGTACGGCTTACCGTCTCCATGAACGGCGCATTTCATTTCTTACCTCTAAATGATTATGTAATTTTATAAATACATGTATATTCTGGATATATATGATATATATGATATCAAAATCATTAATATCATTATGGATATAATGAACCTTTGACCACACGAACAACATGTAATTGTAAGAAGTCCACTTTCGACTTAAGAACCAAATATCGACAAAACAAACATTATTAACTTAAATGATTACATAATGTATATAACATGGAAATAAGTGATATAAAAGGAATAATTAACTTGAAAAATGTTCTTAAGAAAGTACAAATTAACTCATGTTTATTATTCAGGACGTTAAAGAACGATCGAGTCAAGTCGGACCCGAGGTAAGGGATCCTACTCCTCTCTTTCTTTTTAAGTAAACTCTTTTATGTCATTCCTTTTAAGCTCATCATTATTATGATTGGGATTTTATTTTATATTACTCCTACTGTACTTCTTATGTTCATATGATGAGAGAACCTGTTTTCTATCATCAATCCATTTTGGAAGTTTTGAGTGGTGTTGTTAGGCTGCCAAATTTTCGTAAGAGATCTAACCTCTCTCGTTCTTTTTACGTACTGTCTTTTATGTCATTTCTTTTAAGATAATCTTTATTATGTTTAGGGATGTTCTTTTATATTCCTAATACTTTAATTTTTATGGTATTATTATGAGAGACCCTATTTGATCTCATAAATCCATTTTTGGAAGTTTTAAGTGGCGCCGTTAGGCTGCCGAGTTTTCATAAGTGATTTTTCATCCCACTTTTTATTCCCGTGAGATTTATGATACATTTTCCACCATTCCCATTGAGTGGTATTTATACTGCCCATTATTATACTCTTTGTGAAATATACTTTCGTTTATTAGTATTTACAACAATGTTGTATTGTCCTTCTTTCATAGGGTGTATGTTTCGAAAGTTACCCAAGTCGGTAAGGGAACCTTTCACCCTGCTTTTTTTTAAAAGACTTATTTTGTTATGTATTTTAATTAACATACTATTATGTTGGGATATGTTCTTCTATATCCTTATTTTATTAAATTTTATTTCCAAGTGATGAGATCCCCTTTATCTCTCTCATCAACCCTTTTTGTAAAATTTTATGTGATGTCGTTAGGCTGTCGAATTTTACCAAGGGAACTTCTGGACCCAATTTTGATTTCTTTGGGTTCAACATGTAGTTATTCAATATGTCATCCTTTGAATATGTGTGAATGAACATTGATTGTTTTTTACTTAATATCCACTTATACTGTGTGTATTCATATTTGTCGCACATAATTATGAGATTGATTTATCCTTAATTTAAGGATACCTTCTTTATAATGGATTTCATCTCCTTTTACATTTCTTTTGAGACTTCATTGTTGTTATGAACCAATTCGATTTTATATGGTGTGTATACTGTCCTTTGACATATTATATCATGAATACTTTTATTCTCATGATATTATAATGTTTGGATTAAATGTTATTCCGGAACGATTTGTTTTCAAGTGTCTCTCATTTTGTTAAAAACCCTTTAACTAAAATGTCATTTAAAATGTTTTAATGATTTATTCTTATAAATATTTCTCATTAATATCCATGTTTCCAAGATGGTTTTAAGGATTTATTTATATGGATATTAATGGTTTAAAATTTTAAATGATTCAAAGTGGTATGGGACACATTGATTCAAAGATCTCTTTATTTAATGTTTTAAATGGTCTTGAAAATGGTTTTTAGAATGGATTCATTATTTCAATATCATAAAATGTTATATTGTTATTGTAATGTGGGAATGTTATATTTCATTTATGCTTAAGTTATGTGCTATGATTATGTTATGGTTCTTCGGCATTGTTTATGAAGATATGTGGTTCCGTGAGAAACTACGGGTGGGTGAGCCCGATATAGATCTCCAATGCATTGTGTAACGCGAAGTGGTTAAACGTCAAGGTTTCTCCGAAGATATTTAGGGAATATACTTTGATGGGTATTCCAAACGTAACCAATAAGGTGACACCCTACGTAATAATGTTATGAATGCCTCAAGTTACCTTTATGTCTTATGATTTCCATGATTTATTCATGATTTTATGAGGTATGTTAAAGTGCTTATGTTTTATGTGTAAAGTATGATTTCATTATTATGTATACATGTACTCATGTTTCTTTTCCATATTTGTATATCCCTTACTGAGCTTTTTATGCTAATCCCAAGTTTTTGAAATGTTTTTCACGGGTCAAGGGAAGGGTACATGATATGATGATAGTGTCAAGGAAGTGTCAAGAAAGAATCCATGTTTTATTTTAAATATGTTTCTGTTGATGAGAAAAATGAATATTATCTTTTATGTAACCACTTTGTTTAAATGTGGAATATAATGCAAGTTTTATGATCTAATTCTCTAAAAATCTAAACCTGAAAAGATCCTCAATGTGTAATCTTGTTGAAGTGCCCAGATCAGTGTGAATCACTGAGAGGGGGAGGGGGTGAATCAGTGATCCCTTAAAACTTTTTACTAATTGACTCTTATCAATTAAACCTCTATGGCTGGTTAAAGCCTCGATCCACTCTTCTTGTATCTCTCAACCTTTCCCGGATAATGCAGTAATGAAACGGCACATGACACAAGGATTTACAAGGTTCGGCACCAAAGGCCTACATCCTTGCCATGCTCTCCAAGCATGGATTCTCCCATTATAATCTGTTGGTATTACAATGGTCGATACAGCTTCCCACCGTATCTCTCCTGAGTCCCACAGGAGGGTCTTTATACTGCGTCCCACAGTGTTACCAGAGTCCCACTGGCCTGCTCCAGAATCCCACTGAAGACTTCTTCTCCCTGAGTCCCACAGGGTCTTCTCCTGGCTCCTCGAGTCACACGAGTAGCTCTTCTTCAATTTAAGTTCTTCAAGTAACTTCAGCAGCCTGAGATAAAGGCTGCTGGCCTTGCTCTTCTCTTCTGATCACTTGTGGTTGATCAGGGCTTCTCGTCTTGCTCAGGATTTATCTCCTTCTTCTCAGGATGACCTGGCCTCTCTTCAATTACTGAATACTCAGACAAATGATATCTTTAACTTTAGTCTGGTCCAGTCTCAGTTCAAAACAACTTCATGCACTGAGTGCATGGCATCTCTGTCTCTTCATGCAATGATTGCATGGCCTTCTCAATTCTTCAAGAACCTCCTAGTCTTGGACAACTCAAATTGCACACAAGCTGATTCAGACTTGTTCACGTGTGCATGTGCATGCATGCAAGCATGCACTTCCCTTCTTCTCCTCTTGGTGCAATAAACCCACAAAGGGTGTAGTCAACTATATCACACACCTTCTTCCTTGTACTTCACACGTTTAGTTCCTTTTGATTACACACATAGAAGTGTGTTATACTTTGTGTGAATCTCCTTCTTCTTCTAAGTGTGTCTACTCCTCTTAGAGCACACACATAGGTTCGGCCTTCTTTGTCACTTGTTCATGTACACCTAAATTGTTCTTTGTTTTGCACACACTTGACTTTGGCCTCTTCCCTCTTCTTGTTGCACACCCTTAACCCGTAGGTTGTTCTTCAATTCTGTACACACAAAATGTGTCTTCACTTGGTACACACACAAGGTCACAACCCTCGGCCTCTTCAAATGCACACACGGTCAAGTGTGCTCTTCCTCCTCACTTAGCACACACAAATAATATTCTTTTAGCACACACTTGATCTTGGCCTACTCCTTTATTCTTGCACACACTTGAGCCGTAGGTGGTTCTTCAAGTTTGCACACACACACAAATGTGTGGTCTTCACTTCACCCACTTGCACACACAAGGCATGCCTCGGCCTCCTCTTTCACACACCCGAATACCAACACAAGGGATACGGCCTTCTTCTTCAAATTGCACACAAATGCCTCGGGTACTTCTTCTCCACTTAGCACACACACTGCCCAAATTCAATCATCCCATAGGGTGTTCTCCTCACTTGGCACACAAGCACAAAGACTCGGGTCTTCCACCTAAATGCCAAAGGAGGCGCGCAAGGGTCTCACCCGCGGGCTTCAACCAAGGGCGCGCAAGGGGTGCAACCTCTTCTTCTTCAACAGCCGCACAAGCCTCGGGTGCAAGGGGCAGCCGCGCAAGGCTCAAGTGTGCAAGGGTGCAACACTGCCGTGGGTTCCTTCCTCCTGCCGCGCAAGGGTGCGGGCAGAGAGGGAACAAGAGTCTCGAGCGCGCAAATATGCGGCTCGGCTCCTTCCTGTCGCGCAAGAGAGGCGCGCAGGGAACACTTCGGGCCTCGGGTGGCACCGGGACAACAGCCGCGCAAATAATTTGCGCGGGGCTTCTACTTCGCGAGGCAGAGGCTTCGCGGGACTCTCTTCAAACTTTCAGCGCATCAGCAACTTCTTCTCGAGGGCTAGGCCTCATTTATATAGGCAGAGGAGAGGCGGTTCTATCCGCGTGAAATAACTTCAAACACCCGAGATCTTCGGATCTTCAAGATTTCCAAAATCTTGTTTCTCCTCTGTTTCACGCGGCTTCCCTTATTTTTCGGCCTTCTTCACGTGCATGCGACTTAGAACGCATGCACGACCTTCCTTCGATCCAAACCATGCAGAGAATCAACACCGAATGGCCTCGCACCTTCGGTTTTCTTCGGCCTTCATCGAAATCTACCAAACATTGCATGCATGTGTATTTTTAAGCATGGATCGGTTCGGTGTGGAGAGACGAGCTCAATGGAGCCTTCGGCTTCGAGATAGATGGCCAGAATCTCAAAATAGGTCGTCGGATGGCCTCTGGTTCGTCGGCGGCTCGCGGGTGGCTTCGGCTCGAGCTCGAGGTGGAAGACGAGCCACGGCCGTCGGATCAGGCGATGGAGATACATCGGGCGGCCTGGATCTGATCGCCTCGCCGCGGATCAGTTGTGCGGCCGAGATCTGGCGCACGATTGATCGTGCGGCCAGGATTACTCCCGCGGAAAAAATCCGCGTCCCACATCGAATCCTCGCGCGGTTTTTCCGCAGCTTATTACCCAAGCGCCGCCTCAACCCGGCAATTGAACTCTCTCCCTCCACGGTGCCGCCCCGCACCGTGTTCTCCCTGCGGGCGCGCTCTGCGCCCACTCATGCCTCCTGCGGGCGCGCCACTGGCGCCCACTATGCACCCTTCGGGCGCGCTCCTGCGCCCACGCTGCGCGGGTTTCATCACCGCGTGGCCTCGGGGCTTATACACGTCCCCGGCCTCTCTTGGGCTGGCCCCATGGGATCCCCTTGGGCGTGGTGACTGGTTCCCACATGTGCCTTGGGTTGAACCCTTAAGGCTGGCCCTTGAGGTTGGCATATTTTTTTGCTTAAGTAATAGCTAGACTTTGTATAAAAACAATGTTAACCAAATGTAATATGCCAAGCCACATGCCCTTCAATCCATTCTTCTCCTTCATCTTCTTCTTGAGAATTCGAACATTATTCTTCTTGATTAGAAACAACTCCTATAATTTCTTCTTCTTCATCTCATTTTCTACTTAGGAGAGAATTCTCAAGGATCTTCATCAACCGAGCTACTTGATCAATTATTTCTTCTTCATTAGAATTCCTCCATTCTTCTTCAACATTTATTCATCACTTTGTAATGGAATTCACGAAGGGTCTTCATCTTTAACTGAGCTCCTAAATCACTTGAATTCTTCAATGTGCTTCATTGATCTAATCAGAGATCAATTGGATCAACTTCAAATTCACATGCACTAAGAGTTAGTACATGGACTTCATTAAACCACTTCATCCACTTAGAAGTAGTGAATGGAGCATCTTGCTTCTTCAACTCCTCATGCATTGTCACCACAATGCATGGTCTTCTAATCATGTTGTGACATTGTATCCAGTTGATACAAGTTCTTGGAACTTAAAGAACAGCTCAACAATCGTCAGATTTGCATGGAGAATGTTTCAACCACAATTTCCAATACCACTTAGTGAATCTCCTAAGTGACATGCATCTTAGTACTATGGCCATTCTCCTTCACCACCAACACCATCACAACCTTTTTCATTCACATCTTGACAATCCTTGACTTCCATTCATTGTAAGACAACAACATGCCTCATTGACAACCTCATTGACAACAAATGAAACACAATGCACTTCAATCTCCCCCTTTGTATTTGTTGTCAATACACTCCTTCAGCACATATGAATGGGTCAATATGTGTGCCAATATTTCTCCCCCTTATTGGCAATCAAATTCAAAGGTGTGGTGTGGTTCTCTTCCAAAAATATCTTCCTCCCATTGAAAAGTATCTTCTTGAAAAACACTAGGAGAGGGATGATGTCACATGTTCTCTTTAGCAAAGAACCTTTAGTAAATCAGCTCTAAGTCTACTTGGGCTAACCCGGCGTAGAAAACAAGAGTGATATGACCAAGGAATTCAAAGCTGTCCAAAATTCACTGTACATGTGAGATCATGCTTCAGGGCTTTGAAATTATTTCAAATATAACAATGAATTGCTAAATCCTGCACATACTTCACAAAACACATTAGAATGTTCAGGTGCAAAGATAAAGCTCCCCCTTTCATCCATTTGTCTTCAATCCATACTCCCCCTTAATTGACAAGATAAACTCAATTAAGAAACAAGGGGTGAAAGTATGATTGGAATACCTTCACTTTTCTCAAGATGGTATTAATCTCAGAATATCATCTTCTCCAGATTGGCTCCCCCTCAAGGGGTGCACAAGATTCTTTCCAAACCATCCTCCAGTTGAGAATGATCATCATCTTCAATTCCCTACATTGTTAGCACATGTAAATACCAATGTATAAGGGAATAAGATGGAACCTCCTTGGTTCATCAATGTGAACAACAATGTTGAGAAGATTCTCTCAACCGAGATGTCCCATTTTCACCAGTCTTCACACTTGCACATTTGATCTTCATTGATGATTGTGCTGGTGTGGTTCTCAAAACATCTTCATGTGATATCTTCTTCTTCCCTTTTGCTTTAGCAATTGCCAGAGCTTCATCATCAACTCTTTGTAGTTCTCTGGCCAGTTGCAACTGATGTGACCATATGACAAGTAAATCATTTGGAAGAGTGGCCCCAGTTCTGGAAGTTCCACATGGTTCCTTTGATGCTGTCAAGCTACCTCTCTTAGGCAACTTGTTTTCAATCAATCCCTTCTGCTTCTTCTGGATTGATTGTCTGTTTGAGTCCAGTTGGCTTCTATTGAATTTCATGGCTTCTTTACAAAGATCCATGGTATGACCATTCTTCCCACAGTAGAAGCATGTCTTCTTGGTGGCTCTTCTTGATGCATCACCCTTCTTGGATTCAGACTCCAAGGACTTCTCTTCATTTCTCAAAATCTTCTTGGGAGCATCTTCCACTTTCTTCTGCTTGCTTCCCAAGGAATCTTTCTGAGCCAGGTTCTGTGATCTTTTCTTCCTTTGAGCTCTGGATACAGTTGGAGACTGACATGTATCTTTTTGACCACTTTTGCACACATCCCAGATGTTATCAAGTAATACAAATCTATTTGCAGTAAACAGATGTCTCTGGACCTGTGGATGTTGCTTCCTTCCTTCTGTCTTGCTCCCCCTTGGCATGGGCTTCCTCTGTGCTTTGGCATTCAGTGGATTGTACCAACAATCCTTTGCACAATGCCCATACTTGTTACAACACCAACATTGACCCACAAATCTTGACCTCTTGAGTTCTTCTGATTTTAGGGTACTTTTCTTGACTTGTTGTGCTGTTTCAGGAGAGCTCTCTTTCTTCATCTTCTTCATCCATACTTGATCAATGTTATTCTTCCATCCTGTATTTTTTGTGGAAACACATTTAGTAACATAAGTACAAGATGGGATGGATGGTACCTTCTTTTTAGAAGATGTTTCCCTTTTATTATAGGATGTCTTTCGTTTAGAATCATCCTTTTCAAAGCATACTTGAGTAGCAACATTTCTCCTTTCAGTTGACTGGGAGGCTTTGGCTTTGGGTGATTGCTGATTTGTCAATATCACCTCCACTTCTAAACACTTCATGTTGAGGGAGTTCTTCTCATCCTCAATTGTTCTTAGCCTTCCTTCCCATTTCTCTTCTAGCTGTTTTATCTGGTCTTCATGCATCTGCTTCATTTCAAGCAATGAGTTGTCCAGCTCCTTCACCCTTTTTACTTTGTCTTCAAGTTGAGCATCTTTAACAACCATTGATACTCTATGCCTCTTCTCCAGTGCATGGTAAACATCTTTGATTATTACTTTAAAGATTTCTTTCTCAGAAAGACTTCTTTTCAATTCTTCACAAGTGTCTTCATATCTTTCATTGCAAAGAGATACTGTTTCATCCTTGGCATTCACCAGCTTTCTGAGAGTGTTGGTTATGCCAACCCTTTTTGCCAATTGGACTTCTAGAGAATTGGCTTCATCTTCTAGCTGTAATTTTTCTTCTTGAAGATCAAGGAGGCCTGTAGCTATACACATTGCAATTTCCTTGGGGACTCTCTTCTGAAGATATTTGATTGCATTTAGAAGATCATTGTTTCTTCCATCTTCATCACAGCTAGAGCAGGCTTCATCAGAAGAATGATAAAAGGAATTGTCATCTGATGTGACTTTCACATTTCTTTCCATAGAAGGAGTTTCTCTGATTGCAGCAACCTTCTTCCTCATCTTCTTTGCCTGTTTCTTCATTCTGTTTTTCAGAGTCTTGGCAGATATCTCCATTTGAGGCTGTTCTTTCATTTCCTCAAATCTGCACTCCATATAGACTCTCTTGGATCTTTTAGAGGTAACCTCCCTCTGATACCAATTGAAGTTCCCAGATCAGTGTGAATCACTGAGAGGGGGAGGGGGTGAATCAGTGATCCCTTAAAACTTTTTACTAATTGACTCTTATCAATTAAACCTCTATGGCTGGTTAAAGCCTCGATCCACTCTTCTTGTATCTCTCAACCTTTCCCGGATAATGCAGTAATGAAACGGCACAGGACACAAGGATTTACAAGGTTCGGCACCAAAGGCCTACATCCTTGCCATGCTCTCCAAGCATGGATTCTCCCATTATAATCTGTTGGTATTACAATGGTCGATACAGCTTCCCACCGTATCTCTCCTGAGTCCCACAGGAGGGTCTTTATACTGCGTCCCACAGTGTTACCAGAGTCCCACTGGCCTGCTCCAGAATCCCACTGAAGACTTCTTCTCCCTGAGTCCCACAGGGTCTTCTCCTGGCTCCTCGAGTCACACGAGTAGCTCTTCTTCAATTTAAGTTCTTCAAGTAACTTCAGCAGCCTGGGATAAAGGCTGCTGGCCTTTCTCTTCTCTTCTGATCAGTTTTGGTTGATCAGGGCTTCTCGTCTTGCTCAGGATTTATCTCCTTCTTCTCAGGATGACCTGGCCTCTCTTCAATTACTGAATACTCAGACAAATGATATCTTTAACTTTAGTCTGGTCCAGTCTCAGTTCAAAACAACTTCATGCACTGAGTGCATGGCATCTCTGTCTCTTCATGCAATGATTGCATGGCCTTCTCAATTCTTCAAGAACCTCCTAGTCTTGGACAACTCAAATTGCACACAAGCTGATTCAGACTTGTTCACGTGTGCATGTGCATGCATGCAAGCATGCACTTCCCTTCTTCTCCTCTTGGTGCAATAAACCCACAAAGGGTGTAGTCAACTATAGCACACACCTTCTTCCTTGTACTTCACACGTTTAGTTCCTTTTGATTACACACATAGAAGTGTGTTATACTTTGTGTGAATCTCCTTCTTCTTCTAAGTGTGTCTACTCCTCTTAGAGCACACACATAGGTTCGGCCTTCTTTGTCACTTGTTCATGTACACCTAAATTGTTCTTTGTTTTGCACACACTTGACTTTGGCATCTTCCCTCTTCTTGTTGCACACCCTTAACCCGTAGGTTGTTCTTCAATTCTGTACACACAAAATGTGTCTTCACTTGGTGCACACACAAGGTCACAACCCTCGGCCTCTTCAAATGCACACACGGTCAAGTGTGCTCTTCCTCCTCACTTAGCACACACAAATAATATTCTTTTAGCACACACTTGATCTTGGCCTACTCCTTTATTCTTGCACACACTTGAGCCATAGGTGGTTCTTCAAGTTTGCACACACACACAAATGTGTGGTCTTCACTTCACCCACTTGCACACACAAGGCATGCCTCGGCCTCCTCTTTCACACACCCGAATACCAACACAAGGGCTACGGCTTTCTTCTTCAAATTGCACACAAATGCCTCGGGTACTTCTTCTCCACTTAGCACACACACTGCCCAAATTCAATCATCCCATAGGGTGTTCTCCTCACTTGGCACACAAGCACAAAGACTCGGGTCTTCCACCTAAATGCCAAAGGAGGCGCGCAAGGGTCTCACCCACGGGCTTCAACCAAGGGCGCGCAAGGGGTGCAGCCTCTTCTTCTTCAACAGCCGCACAAGCCTCGGGTGCAAGGGGCAGTCGCGCAAGGCTCAAGTGTGCAAGGGTGAAACACTGCCGCGGGCTCCTTCCTCCTGCCGCGCAAGGGTGCGGGCAGAGAGGGAACAAGAGTCTCGAGCGCGCAAATATGCGGCTCGGCTCCTTCCTGTCGCGCAAGAGAGGCGCGCAGGGAACACTTCGGGCCTCGGGTGGCACCGGGACAACAGCCGCGCAAATAATTTGCGCGGGGCTTCTACTTCGCGAGGCAGAGGCTTCGCGGGACTCTCTTCAAACTTTCAGCGCATCAGCAACTTCTTCTCGAGGGCTAGGCCTCATTTATATAGGCAGAGGAGAGGCGGTTCTATCCGCGTGAAATAACTTCAAACACCCGAGATCTTAGGATCTTCAAGATTTCCAAAATCTTGTTTCTCCTCTGTTTCACGCGGCTTCCCTTATTTTTCGGCCTTCTTCACGTGCATGCGACTTAGAACGCATGCACGGCCTTCCTTCGATCCAAACCATGCAGAGCATCAACACCGAATGGCCTCGCACCTTCGGTTTGCTTCGGCCTTCATCGAAATCTCCCAAACATTGCATGCATGTGTATTTTTAAGCATGGATCGGTTCGGTGTGGAGAGACGAGCTCAATGGAGCCTTCGGCTTCGAGAGAGATGGCCGGAATCTCAAAATAGGTCGTCGGATGGCCTCTGGTTCGTCGGCGGCTCGCGGGTGGCTTCCGCTCGAGCTCGAGGTGGAAGACGAGCCACGGCCGTCGGATCAGGCGATGGAGATACATCGGGTGGCCTGGATCTGATCGCCTCGCCGCGGATCAGTTGTGCGGCCGAGATCTGGCGCGCGATTGATCGTGCGGCCAGGATTACTCCCGCGGAAAAAATCCGCGTCCCACATCGAATCCTCGCGCGGTTTTTCCGCAGCTTATTACCCAAGCGCCGCCTCAACCCGGCAATTGAACTCTCTCCCTCCACGGTGCCGCCCCGCACCGTGTTCTCCCTGCGGGCGCGCTCTGCGCCCACTCATGCCTCCTGCGGGCGCGCCACTGGCGCCCACTATGCACCCTTCGGGCGCGCTCCTGCGCCCACGCTGCGCGGGTTTCATCACCGCGTGGCCTCGGGGCTTATACACGGCCTCGACCTCTCTTGGGCTGGCCCCATGGGATCCCCTTGGGCGTGGTGACTGGTTCCCACATGTGCCTTGGGTTGAACCCTTAAGGCTGGCCCTTGAGGTTGGCATATTGTTTTGCTTAAGTAATAGCTAGACTTTGTATAAAAACAATGTTAACCAAATGTAATATGCCAAGCCACATGCCCTTCAATCCATTCTTCTCCTTCATCTTCTTCTTGAGAATTCGAACATTATTCTTCTTGATTAGAAACAACTCCTATAATTTCTTCTTCATCATCTCATTTTCTACTTAGGAGAGAATTCTCAAGGATCTTCATCAACCGAGCTACTTGATCAATTATTTCTTCTTCATTAGAATTCCTCCATTCTTCTTCAACATTTATTCATCACTTTGTAATGGAATTCACGAAGGGTCTTCATCTTCAACTGAGCTCCTAAATCACTTGAATTCTTCAATGTGCTTCATTGATCTAATCAGAGATCAATTGGATCAACTTCAAATTCACATGCACTAAGAGTTAGTACATGGACTTCATTAAACCACTTCATCCACTTAGAAGTAGTGAATGGAGCATCTTGCTTCTTCAACTCCTCATGCATTGTCACCACAATGCATGGTCTTCTAATCATGTTGTGACATTGTATCCAGTTGATACAAGTTCTTGGAACTTAAAGAACAGCTCAACAATCGTCAGATTTGCATGGAGAATGTTTCAACCACAATTTCCAATACCACTTAGTGAATCTCCTAAGTGACATGCATCTTAGTACTATGGCCATTCTCCTTCACCACCAACACCATCACAACCTTTTTCATTCACATCTTGACAATCCTTGACTTCCATTCATTGTAAGACAACAACATGCCTCATTGACAACCTCATTGACAACAAATGCAACACAATGCACTTCACTTGTAATAACTCAAGATTAAGTAAGGTTTAAGGCTGGGGACTTATAATATGATTCAGATTTATTAATACAACGAATGACCTTGGTTAAACATAATGATTATTATATTGATAAAAATTGATTCAAGATTTTGAAATATATTCAATTATTTTTCATGATTATTTGGTTTTCGTATATGGATATTGTTTCTCACACTATTCTTTTTGGTTTTTGTAAGTGGTGTGGAACATGATGAACTGAGTTAATATTTTATGTGATAGGAATTGTATTGATGAGAAATTAAATTGGATAGTAACTAGTGTGACATATATTTCAATTATTATTAATATGTTATCACAATATATGATTAAACTAATTTATGCTAAGAAAACATTTGATTTGACAAAGTAACATAAGAATGTATTGTATAGTTTAGGTGTTTGCAACCAATAAAGAGAGAAGATTCAATTAAATATTAATAGGGAGTGTGGGAAGGTATCCATTGAATTATTCAATAGAATGAGAAGATATTTTTTGGGTAGAGAATATAGACATATAATAAGTTATTACTAAGGAAAAATGAAATGTTTAGTTATCATAATGGATGAGAATAATGTTTTCCTTGATGATTCATAAATGGTTGAATGTAATAGATGATGATTGTATTATAATTATAGATATCACTTTCCTTTAGGGAATTCTCAAGAAGAGTACTATAAAAATTTTCAAGTATTTTTTAATTAATGATGATTAAGAGACTATAAATTTCATATAAAAGGAATGAGGTGTTAAGGAATAAATTGATGAACAATTATTAATTATTTAACAATAAAGTAGAATGTTTGGAATATTTATGTATTATAATTCCGTAATTAAGAAATATATAAGTAATTTTATAAATATTCTTTCATTATTGATGTTTATAAATATGTTAAATGGTATAGATGACCATGAAAAGTGATTTAATGGAAAGGGAATATTTTCTTGAAAAAACTGACTAAGGTACAGATACACTTAATTTTTTCCTAACATTCACACAATTATGTTGGTATTATTAAATGATTGATATAGATGGATAAAATTAGATATTATTTATTACCTTGGAAATAATTAATGATTTGATGAAAAGGGGTTTTATGTTTTAATTCATAGAGTTTACAACAATATGGATATTTAAAATATATCTAATAATTCATGTTTTATTTAAAGAATAAGAAACCATGTATGTTCTCAGTAGGATTTTATTTTAATTTAGGTTATTACTATGTTTTATGAGAATACATGATGAATGTATTAACATGTTTGGTTTGTGACAATTAGGATCTACATTATGATATTTGAGGGAAAAATGTTATGACGAATCTAGAAATATTCTTGGGAATTTTAATATATTGTTTAATTTTATAATAGAATTAAGGTTAACTATTTATGTGGTTGTTTATTTTTAGCATTGGGTTATGTTTTAAATATATATGCATTATTTCATCCTATAATGATTTATCCCAATTGAATAACATGTAAAAACCATTTTTTATAATAACTAATGATACAATGAATGAATTTTCATTCTTTTATTGATATTCGGATATAATAAAATTTAATTTCAGTGCTTCATGCATGAAAAAATATTCTTTAATTTCTAGTTTAATGAACAAAAAATGAAGTGGAAATTGATTATTGAACAACCATATTACGATATTTTTATTATGAAAAAAATGAAAAAAAGTTATTATATTTTACCATGTTCTATGTATTGATAGTTAAAGTTCCATAATCATTAAGAAAAATGTTCTTTAGAAAAAAAATATTATCTTTTTATATTCATTTCTATTTGTTAATGGTATTTTGACTCATAAAGTAGTTATGTATTTGTTGTTGTCATGTTTTTCCTTGCCATGTTCTATATGACTCTCCATTAGTATATTAGTGTTATTTTTCTTTTCCATTACAACAATTTTAACATCCCACCACTATTTATCAATTTGGGAAGATAATTATGTGATGATAGATGTAATTTATTTTCCCTTCCTTTATGGGGATCTTTTATTGATGCTTTTTATGATGTGGATTTTACATGACAAAATATTCAAATGTCAAAAAATTTATTATCGATATTAAGTTCATATTAAAAGAAATCAAGTTATATAAGGTGGAAGAATTTAATATGATAATATTTAATGAATTTAATTTTTAAAAAATAAATAATTTAATAGCTTTCATAACATTAAAAACAATGCTTTAATGAGCCCTCAAAAAATATTAATATTAATATTTAAACACAACTATTATTACTTAGCCATGAAACATTGAATACTGAATATAGATAATCATATTTTCAAATACAGTAAAATGGTTTCATATAATGAATAGATGTATATATATATATATATTAGTTCATAATCTTTAGAAAAGACATTATATTCATGAAAAATTAAATTTTCCAAAAAATGTTTTTTATTGTTTTAGACGATTAAATAATAAAATTAATTACTATTGCTTTTATAAAAATTATTATTAATAAATTAACTCATATTTTGAATAAAAATTCAAAATTATTTTAGTTTTAATGTTCTATTATTTTAGAATTTTTTCCTAGTGAATACTAAAAAAATAATTATTTTTATTTAATAAGTAATATTTAGTTTAACTAATTTAAAAAGTTACATAATGGGAAAATATGATTTAAATGAAAATTTAAATCAATTATTTATTTATTTATACAATTAATATAATTTGACATAACTGGAGAAATATTTTTACAATCAGACATTATATAATTTTGAAATGTTTCTATTTGGAAAAACACTTTCTCATCAAACCTGCGGGTTTAGTTTTAAATTAATATTTTATCAAAATATGAGTGGATGTTTGAAAAAATACATTCCATAATTAAAATCATAATAACTTACATCATATAATAAGGCCAACTTAATTTTTTGTCCAAACACATAGTAAAATAATAAAATATTATTTATCACGGCTAAGGCTAAAATGAGTTTACAAGGGAGTAAACTGAATCTTTATGGGATAAAATAACCTAAATACCTACCTAATTATTATTTTATAGACATATATATAAATTTAATAACTTGTTTTAATTTAACTCTTATTTTGGGACTCTATTCCATGAATTTAACCATTTTAAAATTTTAAGTAATGAAAAAAGAGAAAATATTTATAATTTTTTAACTAATAGAAAAAATAAATTATAATATAAATCATAAAAATAATATAAATTAAATTAACTATTATATTATATTAATTTTAGTCATTTATATAACATTAAATTTTGTTATTAAATTTTTTATTAAAATTACCAATTTTTTTTGTTGTTTTTAAATTTATATTAAATATATATTGTGAAATTTCACATTAATTTTATTTTATAATAAATAATAATTTATAAATAATTTAAAATTTGAAAAACTAAATCCTCTACAAATTAATGGGAATATTTTTAAAAATAAAAAAATATTCCGTTCATAGAATAATGGTCCTTTTATAATATTTATATTGACTCCAAAATATTGAAAACATTGTTACCATGGTAAAGGGTAGTTTTTTATTATTTTGATGTGTTCTTTTTAAATTAATTTTCCATGCACATTGGGTTTTGAAATTATAAATGTCAGTTGGTCTTTCAACGAGTGGTTACAAATTATCTAATAAGTATCATTATATTTTTTCTCTTAAAGGGTAATTTACTTAGATAAAAAAGATATTTGTTGTAGTGAAAACTAAATTGGTAAAAGTATTTAAACAAATATGTTAAGGAAGAAATATTTAAAATATATGTTTTTCTGTGTTGTGGAGAATTTTATTGAACATATCATCACTAATTCCAATATTTACCAATTATGGATGCACATGTGGTGAGGGCAACTTCACGTCATTGAATAATATTGGGTAATTACAAATTTGTCACTCATTACCCATTATTAAAAGTCAGCTACTCCCCTCCATTATTCAGACATACTATGATATTTGTGTAAGACCCCAGTTCTTAGTTTTGAGGTATGGGCTTCTTTTTTCTTTTCCTTAAGTGTTTTTCAGAAAATATGGAAAATGGGGAAAATTCCTAAATTTTGGAACTACACGCCATGTACTTTTGGCCGTGTGGGATGGGTACACGTGGCGTGTATCCATGTCGATGACGAGGGGTATAGGAACCGACTACACGCTGTGTAGTAGTCCTTTACACGTCGTGTAGTCAGTCAGCAGGCCTAAACAGTAAGGCAGTGGAGTAGCCGCTAGGTGGGCGACAGTACACACCGTGTACTCGGGAGTACATGTCGTGTACTCATGTCGACGGATGAACAGTGTGGTGGTGCCGCCAGAGGAACATTTAAATGAAGGGAGTACACAATGTGTACTTGGCTGTACACGTCGTGTACTTTGTTTTTTTTGTATTAAAACAGGTAGTAGCCTCCTCAGTTGGCAGAGGAGGCATTTGGGCCGTTTCAGAGCCGAAGGAGGACGCCGAACCTTTGATGATCTGCCGAGTGTTCTTCTGGAATCGGTTTCCGCCTCAGATGATCTCGTTGGAACTGCACGGGTAAGGGATTCCATCTCCTAGAAAACTTCTTACCAATTCTTCTCCTAAGAGGAGTTATTTGAGGTTAAGCGAGTTTAGTTCTTTGTCAGATCAACACCGTTCTTGGCCATTTTTGGGGTTGGCATTCGGGTATAACGTTCATTGGCCTTTAAGGTAGGTGGCTTTGTGTTTTTTTCCAACTGTCATGTATATTGTGCGTTTTTGTGCCACGAACCCATGTGGGGGTGTTGTGTGGCTGAGGACATTGCTATATTAAACACCTAGAATTGAATAGGTGATTTAATTATAATATTAAAATGCTAGTTGGGATCGTTGCTTTGATCCGGAACCACCCCGGGTGTGTGTTCCACTGTTTAGCCGTTTGGCTAGGATACCCGAGGGTATGCCTTTAAAGTAGTAATTTTAGAATTTCCTCGAGAGGAATTTCTTGTTTACTGCATTGTTACATGTTGGGCTTGCCCTGGTTACCTGTTTCGCCTAAGGGTGTTGTGGTGATTAGCCTGTGGGCACCGTACTATTTATCCCGTGGAAAGTAGTTATTTCGGCCTGAGGGAAACTTCTTCCGTGCCTGTGGGCCGCTGACTCTGTGCCTATGGGCGACACTACCTACAACTGAGGGAAAACTCTGTTATGCCTGAGGGATGATTCTTGTGTTGGATGCTCTTTACCTGAGGGTAGGGGTTTATGTGTCTGAGGACATTAGTTGGCTGCTTAGAATATTCACTGTGGTGGTATTTTAAATTAAATGGATTAAATGGAAAATATAATGGCAATATAACTGGTAATTAGTTACCTTTTAGTACTGCTTACTTTATTTCATTTTTACTACATACTGTCGTTTCATGCTTACATGAAGTTGGGAACGGGCCATTGGTGGGGGCCTACTGAGATATGTTTCTCAAAACCTGTTTGGGTCACACTTTTTGGCCCAAACAGATTACGTTTCTGCAGGTGTAGATAGGGGAAAGAGTCCATATACATGTACTTGACTATTGCTGAGGAGTATGAGGGCATGGGACGAAGCGTCGGCTCGCGATGCCGCTGCCAGCTATTTTGCTTTGTTTTTTTGAACTCTGGTTTTGTTATACTGCATTGATGTATAACATGTTCTGGTTGTTTTCATAGAACTTGAGACATGTAGTATCATTACCTATATAATGTTGGTTATATCCACTTCTGTTGGTTATTTCAGTTGTGTATGTTTTACTGCTTCCGCTATTTTTTGTATGTTTTATTTCAATTCTGCTGCACTACACTTTGAAAAATGAGGGTATAGTTTCTCCACTATCATACATGGGCCCTCGCTGCTAGTCATCACCCTCTGGTGTTTGGGGAAATACACTTGAGGTCACGTGGCGAACCGGGCTCGGGGACCCCATTTAGTGGAACCCGGACCCAGGACGTTACAAATTGGTATCAAATAAGTTCTTTTCTTTGACTTACTATTTGGATCCATAGTCAGGGATAGGATGAGTGTTAGCTGGTAATAAGATGTGCTTGGGCGTAGCTAACCCGTGTATAGGGAAATTCTAGTCTACCTCGTATTTTTTCAATTCTTTTTGATTTTTCAATTTATAGTTGATTTGTTTTCACCGTTGGGTGACGATCTTGAGATTGTGCTGTTATAATTTATCTGTGGGTTCTATTTAGTTGCGACCCGATGAGATGACGGTATACCATCTCATGCATCAATTAGGCACTTTTTAGATATCACATTCCATGCATAGTTTCCATTCCATGTAGGTTCATTAGAAATTGCATATTGTTGTGATAGTTGTTGTGCTAATAAATCATACTATTGTGATAACTGCTTGATAAATACCTGCTTTGTGATATGGTATTTTTATTTGAGCTTTTTTATATAATAGACTCCAAACGTTGATTTTTGGGGAGTATGGTCCCCCATTGAACGGAATTTGGTGGATCATTGACTCTTTATTTGATATAACATAGATAAGAAGTCAAACTTTGATTCATGGGGAGTATGGGCCCTCACGGATCTGAATTTGACACTTAAGTGTTGTTTTTTTTGTATTTTCTGGGTTCCAGGGAAGTTTCTGAGGCATACTATCTGGAGACCCAGTATACACGCCATGTAGTATCTTTATACACACCATGTATGACCTTCTGTTCGGGAAGAAAAATGAACATTTTGAGTACACACCATGTAACCTGAGTACACACCGTGTAGTCTCTTCCCGTGTCACAAACTGTGTGGGCATTGACACGGGGTAAGGAAAGGCTTGGGTAAAACACGTCGTGTAGCTTTTTTAAACACCATGTTGCTTTTTTACACGTTGTGTAGTGTTGACCTGGAGTTCGACCGTGTATGTAACAACACGGGTCGGTGAACTCTTGTACAGAACACACCGTGTCTATGATGAACACGTCGTGTAGTGTGACCCAGGGACTCGACCATGTAACTAACAACACGGGTCGGTGTCACCCCTCCTTGAACATGTCGTGTACCTATGGGACACACTGTGTAGTCTTGTCCGAGGACAGACCATGTGGTTTAGCCGTGTGGCGGAGAAACGGGATGGTGTACATGCCTTGTACTGGTGTAGCACGCTGTGTAGTTGCATGCAGAGTAGTCGGCTGTGTCAAAAATGACATGGGTAGTTGGAAAATAACACCATACTTGTCGTGTATATTTTATACACGCCGTGTAGTTTTTGTTCAATGGGAGCCGTGTGGCTTCGCCATGTAGAAGGACCCGGGAAGGGGAAATGAAGTCAAGTACACGCCGTGTAGTCATTGTACACACCATTTAGTCTTTTTTTTTTCAAATTTTGAAATTCCTTATTCCTCTTGTTTCCTTTCTAGTTCCTTTGCTTTTCAGTCTCGATAATCTTGAATCTAAGGCGTGCTGTTGACCCTGTAGTGTCATGCCGCCTAGACGAACGTACGTTGTTCTCCAGGAGAGCGGCAACGAGAATAATCTGGAGTTGGTGGGCATTGGGATACCAGTGGATCCTCCAGTAGAGCCAGATGCGGCACTAGCTGTTATACCAGACATAGGCACGGAGGCGCAGTTCCGTGAAGGCTTTATGCGGTTCATGCAGACCTTCAGGGAGCAACGTAGGCTGCCACATCTATGGACGAGCTGACTCGTATCTTCCAGTAATAGCATCCACCAAGGTTTTCAGGGGACGACAGACCACATGCTGCAGAGTCTTGGCTAGGGTCGATGCAAACTATTTTCGAGCATCTTGACACACCTCCAGGGCGAAGGGTCAAGCTCGCGACATATATACTGCGTGATACCACCAAGAGGTGGTGGGATGTTACCACCCAGTCAGAGCATCACATGGACATGGCGTGGGAGGACTTTCAGGCAGTCTTTTATGACCTTTTATTCCTGGAGACGCTGGGAGCAGATAGAGCTCGAGAGTTCATGAATCTGCAGCAGAGCGCTATGTTAGTGATGGACTATTCTGCTCGTTTTACGGAACATCAGCGTTTTTCACCCATGTTGGTGGGTGATGAGACATTGAGAGCCATGCATTTTGATAATGGTATTCTTTATGACATCCAAGCACTGGTGAATGTTTTCAGTTTACCTTCAGTAAATGCTATTGTTAATCAGGTGCTGATTACAGAGAGGAACCTGCGGGAATCTAGTGGTGTGTAATAGAGTGGTTCAGCACCAGTTACTAGTATTATTTCTGCTAGCAAGAGGAAGAGATAGATGGACTTCTCTCAGGGCGGCATTACCAGTCAGAAACATTCTACAGGTGGCCAGGTTATGTGCTACCAGTGTGGTAGAGAAGGCCACAAGAGGCCATAGTGTCCACGAGACCCAGTGGAGTGCCGAGCTTGTGGCAAGTTGGGTCATATGTAGCGCTTTTGTAGGGTATTTCCACCGGTTTCTAGTGAGAGGGGTTCTGTGCAGACTCCGTGTGCGGGAGTAGGACCAGTGGCTTTTTACCAGTCGTGGGACTGGAATATGTCAGGGAGTGCAGGCAGAGATGGTGGTCGTGGATGTGGTAGCTAGACACCAGGATCTTAGAGGCAGTAGGGTGGGACAACTTAGGGTAGTCAGGCTGTGTCGTAGGGTTGTGGCATTGGCAAGACATATGAAATGAAACAGACCGAGCAGGAGCAGGATCCTGCACCTTCGACAGTACTATGTACTATTCTAGTAGCATCTGTCCTTTCTTCAGTGCTTTTTGATATGGGTGCTACACATAGTTTCTTATATGTACCCATTGTGGAGAGACATGGGCTCTGTGTTTCTACTTCTTTCGGTATCATGACATTATACACTCCGTTGGGGACTAGAACGGCTGGTGTGAATCAGTGCAAGGTGTGCCCCCTTGAGGTTGGTGGGTGTCACTTTCTATGGGACCACTATGTCTTAGAGATGAAATAATATGACTTCATTCTCAGAATGGATTGGTTGGTTCATGTTCTAGCCTTTGTAGACTGCTATCGTCGCAGGATGAGTTTCACGTCACCAGAGGGTGGGGAGTTTCTATACAAGGGAGAATGGGATGTTATGAAGAGTCGAGCTGGACCAGAGAATCCTTGACGTGGTGTAGTCACATCCCATATTGAGAGTCTGTATATGGATGATTTGGGGACTTGTCAGAAGGATTTCCCTCCAGCTGTTGATCGTTTTAGGGATGTCTTCCCAAATGATTTTTAGGTCTACCTTCGGTACGAGAGTTGGATTTCTCTATTGAGCTACTTCCAGGGGCTGCACCGGTGTCCATTCCTCCTTATAGGATGGATACACCTGAGCTTCAGGAGCCAAGAGGCAGTTAGAGGAGTTATAGGTGAAGGGTTTCATCCGAAACAGTACTTCTCCTTGGGGTTTTCCGATCCTTTTTGCGAAGAAGGAGGACAATACCCTCATACTCTGTGTGGATTATCGAAAGCTGAACCAGTTGACGGTTAAGAACCGATATCCCTTGCTGAGGATAGATGATTTGTTTGATCAGCTTCATGGAGCACGAGTGTTCTCGAATATTGACATGAGATCTGGATATCATCAACTGGGCATTAGACTATTGGATATACTGCTTACATCTTATTGGAGCAGATATGGTCAATATGAGTACTTGGTTATGCCGTTCGGACTCACCAACGCACCAGCGGTTTTCATCGCTCTGATTAATCGTGTGTTCTATCCGTATCTTGTTTATTTTGTGGTAGTATTCATGGATGAAATCTTGGTGTACTCTCACACTCGACACGACCATGACACCCATCTTGAGATCGTATTGAGTACACTGAGAGACCATCGGCTATATGCTAAGCTCTCAAAGTGCCACTATTGGATGGACCAGATTCACTTCCTGGGTCACATTATCTTAGATCTAGGAGTTGCAGTAGACCCATAGAAGGTTAGAGTAGTAGTTTACTAGGATAATCCTAATAACATGTTTGAGATAAGAAGTTTCTTGGGGCTAGATGGTTACTAGAGATGCTTCATAAAGGACTTCTCCCGCTTAGTAGCACCATTGATGGGTTTGACTTAGAAGGGTGTGAAGTTCATTTGGTCAGAAGCTTGCGAGACAGATTTTTAAAACCTGAAGGGAAGGTTGACTTCATCACCAATCCTGATACTCCCCGAGCATGGGAAGAGCTATACAGTTTACTATGATGCATCAGGTATTGGGCTGGGAGCAGTGTTGATGCAGGGCGATCGAGTCGTTCCGTACGGGTCTCGACAGTTGAGGCCACATGAGAGTAATTACCCAACTCATGATCTTGATTTAGCTGCAGTTGTTCATGCGTTGTGCTGTTGGAGACATTTTCTATTGGGAGAGAATTTTATGGTTTTCACAGACCACAAAAGCCTCATGTATCTCTTTACTCAGCGTGACCTGAATCTGAGGCAGAGGAGGTAGGTCGAGTACCTACAATCCTTAGAATTTGAGCTTGCCTACACACCTGGTAATTTTAATGCAGTCACTGATGCACTGAGCAGGAAGACTCAGATATAGGTGGTGCAGGAGCCCAGTGGTGAGTGGGAGCTCATGACCTTGTTCTCTGAGATGCATCTGGAGGTGCATGACAGTCAGGGGAAGACTTATCATTCCTCGTTAGCTATGACTTCTACCCTCTGGGACACAGTGAGGATGTGACATCAATCGGATTCAGAAGGCCTGGTTCTATGGGAGTCAGTGGCAAGTGAGGACCCTCCTCCTGGTTGTATGATAGGCGATGATGAGGTCCTGCGTTTCCATGGATGAGTATGGGTCCCAGGGGATATACGTGAGGAGGTGATGCGGGAGTTTCATGCTTTCTCTTGGGCAGTTCATCCCGGGGTTACCAAGATGTACCGCGACTTGAGGCGTCATTACTGGTGGCCAGGTATGAAGAGAGAAATAATTGGTTTTGTTATGAGGTGTTCCACCTATTAGCAGGTGAAGGCATAGCACCAGAGGACAGGTGGGCTGTTACAATAGTTACCCATTCTAGAGTGGAAATGGGATGATGTCGCGATGGATTTTGTGATAGGATTGCCAAGGTCACCTCATGGCAATGACGCTGTGTGGTTTGTTGTGGACAGACTCACGAAGGTAGCTCACTTCTTGCCGATGAAGGAGACCTACGGTGTTGTAGAGCTCGGGAGGATGTATATCCGAGATATCGTACGTCGTTATGGGGTCCCTCATTCTATAATTTCAGATAGGGATGCCCGCTTTACGTCTCATTTCTGGAAGAGTTTTTAGAGGGAACTGGGTACACAGGTGATTCTGAGCACAGCATACCACCCTCAGACCAATGGCCAGTCAGAGCATACGATACAGGTGCTAGAGGAAAAGATGCGTCCATGCATCCTGAACTTTGGGGGCTCTTGGGAGAAGAATATACCCTTATTTGAGTTTCCCTATAACAATAGTTTTCATAAGACTATTGAGATGGAACCATACGAGGCTTTATATGGTAGGCCATGCCGTTCAATTTTGTGATGGTTAGAGGTAGGTGAGTCAGCTTTACATGGACCATGGCTCGGGCAGGAGACATCTGAGCAGGTATAGTTGATTCAGAAGCGGATGGCTACTGCACAGTCTCGTCAAAAGTCTTATGTTGATCGCCGTAGATGACCTTTGGATTTCATGGTCGGGGATCAGGTTTTCTTGCGTGTCTCGCCGAGGCTGGGACAGAAGTGGATCAGGAGATAGGGTAAACATTTACCGAGGTATGTGGGGCCATTTGAGATTCTGGAGAGAGTCGGGCTGGTTTCCTATCGGTTGCAGTTACCGCAGTGGTATCGAGCCATGCATGATGTCTTCCACGTGTCTCATTTTCAACGCTATCATGCAGACCCGTCTCACACCTTTCAGCCAGAGTAGGTTGAGGTAGAGGCAGATACTTCCTTTGAAGAGCATCTGATCCGTATCGTTGACAGGAGCACAAAGGTTTTCCGAGTCCAGTGAGTTCCTCTCGTACGGGTGCTATGGCAGCATGGGTGAGTGCAGGACGAATCATGGGAGCGGGAAACCGATGTACGTGCGCAGTGGCTGTAGTTATTCACGACTATATCTTCTCCACCCTTATATGGGCGATTCAGGGACGAATTTCTATAAGGGGGGGAAGTTTGTAAGAACCAGGTTCATAATTTTGAGGTACGAGCTTCTTCTTTTGCTTTTTTCCTTAAGTGTTTTTGAGAAAATATGGAAAATGGGGGAAAATCCTAAATTTTGGAACTACACAGTGTATACTTTTCCATACGCTGTGTACTTTTGCCCGTGTGGGATGGGTACACGGGGCATGTAGCCATGTCGGTGATGAGGGGTGTAGGAACCAACTACACGCTGTGTAGTGGTCCTTTTCACGCCATGTAGTCAGTCGGCAGGCATAAACAGTAAGGTGATGGAGTAGCCGCTAGGTGGGCGACAGTACACGCCGTGTACTCATGAGTACATGTAGTGTACTCATGTCGATGGATGAACAGTGTGGCGGTTCCGCCAGAGGAACAGTTAAACAAAGAAAGTACATGGCCTGTACTTGTAAGTACATGCCGTGTACTTTGTTAATTCAGCTTAAAATAGATAGTAGCCTCCTCATTTGGTAGAGGAGGCATTTGAGCCGTTTTGGAGCCAAAGGAGGAGGCCGAACCTTTGAAGATCCACCGAATGTTCGTTTGGAATCGGTTTCCACCTCGGACGATCTCGTTGAAACCGCACGGGTAAAGGCTTCCATCTCCTAGACTGCTTCGTACCATTTCTTCTCCTAATAGGAGTTATTTGAGGTTAAGCGAGTTTTTTTCTTCATTAGATCTACGCTGTTCTAGGGCGTTTCTGGTGTCTGCGTTCGGGTATAACGTTCGTCGGCGTTCGTGTATTTTGTGCGTTTTTGTGCCACGAACCCATGTTGGGGTGTCATGTGGCTGACTCCTTTTCTATATTAATCACATATAATTGAATAGGTGATGTAATTATAATATTAAAATGGTGGTTGGGGTCGTTGATTTGATCCGGAACCACCCCGGGGGTGTGTTCCACTGTTTAGCCATATGGCCAAGATACCTGAGGGTATGCCTTTAATGTAGTAATTGTAGAATTTCCTCAAGAGGAATTGCATGTTTATTGGATGGTTACATGTTGAGCTTGGACTGGTTACTTTTTTATCTTGAGGGAATTGTTGTGATTAGCCTGTTGGCCCCGCACTATTTAGCCTATGGGTAGTAGTAATTTCGGGCTGATGGAAACTTCTTCCGTGACTGTGGGAAGTTGACTCTGTTCCTGTGGGAAACACTACCTACGCCTGAGGGGAAACTCTGTTATGTTTGAAGGGAAAATTATAGTGTTGTATGCTCTTTACCGGAAGGTAGGGGTTTACGTGTCTGAGGACATTAGTTGGCTGCTTAGAATATTCTCGGGGTGGTATTTTAAATTAAATGGATTAAATGGAAAATAGAATGTCAATATAACTGGTAATTAGTTACTGTTGAGTACTGCTTACTTTATTGCATTTTTACTGCACACTGTCATTGCATGCTTACATGCAGTTGGAAATGAGCCTTTGGTGGGTACCTACTGAGATATGTTTCTCACACCCTATTTGGGTCACGCTTTTCAGACCAAATAGATTACGTTTCTGCAGGTGTAGATAGGGTCATGATTCCCTATACAGGTACTTGACTGTTTCTGAGGAGTAGGAGGGCATGGCACCGAGCCTTGGATCGCGATGCCACTGCCAGTTTTTTTGCTTTGTTTTGCTGTACTCTTCTTTTGTTGTACTACATTGATGTAAAACATGTTCTAGCTATTTTCTTAGAATTTGAGACATGTAGTATCATTACTTATATACTGTTGGTTATATCCACTGTTGTTGGTTATTTAAGTTGTGTATGTTTTACTACTTCCACTGTTTGTTTTATGTTTTATTTCAATTCCGCTGCACTACAATTTGAAAAATGAGGGCATAGATTCCCCACTATCAGACCTGGGCCCTCACTGCTAGTCAGTTGCCTCTGGCGTTTGGGGAAATGCGCTTGGGGGCACGTGGTGAACCCGGCTTGGGGAACCCGTTGAGTGGCACCCGGACCCGGGACGTTACAACTTGGGTTTAAAAAACCTAGAAACAATACCTATAATATATCATTATCCATGTTCAAGAGATTTTTTCATCCCAATAGACGAACCCTATGGTACTGAATAAGATATCTCAAGTTTTTTGTTCTAAGGGAATGTAATTGTCCTCACGAAACTAATTCTTTTTTTCTGCCCCCCTTTCCTCACCCATTGATTTTATAATAATACTACTATTTTAAGAACATTATAAAATAAATAATATGAATTTATTATGTTTATTTCATAACCTATATCCATTTACTCTTTAATCAAATGGAAAAAACAAATAGTTGATCATGTGTGTGTAGATCTTATTCTATGATATGAGAAGAAATTCATTTTACATCACCATCTATATGGGATGTACATAATGTCAAATTTAGGGTATTGATATAATATCTATGATATAATTAATATTTTATAATTATAAAATCAAATATTTCTTCTTACATTTATTTTTATGGGAATACAATAACTTCGCTCATCTGTATGGTAGACTACCGCCTTACGAAGCGATGAGATTATTTCTTCACATAAGCTTTACATATAATGATTTTAGTAAAGTGATAATAAATATATATCATGTATATAAAATAATAATAATTATATAATATTATCATATTATTTCATTTTTTCATTTCTTCTGTTGGCATAATGGAAACAACATGTTTTCATACCTACAACCTATAATATATATGAACAATAAATTTCATTTTCTATCTAAAACATTTATATATTATAGTAAATACATAAATACTAAATATATATGATATTTATATCATGTTTATAATTATTTATATTCTGTAAAAATATTCAATTTATGATGATTGAAAATACCAAATTGAAACTAACATGAAAAACAGAGTAGTTTGTATTCAAAAAGTGATTTTAACAAGTTTTTTTTAATAATTTGGTAGTAAAGGTTCATGCATAAATAATATATTGAATGAATTATATAATTATATTTATATAATATATGTATAATAAAATTTTATTTTACATGTTTTTAATGTGTATGATGGATGTCTATACTTATGGTAAGGGATTGATGGGCATGTATTGTATCAACAATACTCTATGATTCTTATTGATTTTGTTGCCCAAAAATACACTTGTTTGTTTTACTAATGATATTAATTTAAGTGTATTTCATGAAATCAATATTATTTATTATCATAATTTATTAATTATGTTGAATCTTATTATTTTTGTGGAATAATTATGAATTTGTTCGAAATGCTATTAAGCATGTTCGGGAAATAGTTTTCATATCATACGTTGAAGAATGTTTTGTAAGGAACAAACCCAATGTTTATATTAATCCATTTTCTGAAATATAAGCACATATGGTAAATCCACCTTACATTAGAAGAAACATATAGATAAATAACCTTATTTATGGATGAAAACTTATTTTTGAAAAAGAGAAAAAGTATGGTTTTAGAACACTATGTAAGTATGAAACATTATATTTGAGAAAAAACATATAGATAATAGACCATAATTTTATGACCAAACTAATGTTTTCATCATTATTTTGGGAGAATAAATACTATGTAGTTGAAACCTATGTTTTAGTTGTTTTTCGTTTTTTGTAAAAACCATATGTTTGAATTTTCATCACTATAGATTTGATTTTTCAATTTTATCAAAGTTTCGTGCAACGACCATTGAAGAATTTCAGGCCGATTTAAAGCTTATTTTTTAATGATTAGAAGCTATTTAAAATTTATTCAAAGAATCATATTAAATATATACATTATCTCTTATTATTAATGGAATTTGCAGCTATACTAAGCATTCTCTAGAATTTGAATTCTTATAATTTATCAAGAGATTTTCTAGGATCTAGAATTGAAAAGAAGGCTCTCTACATTATTTATTCTATCAATGTATTTTTGATAAATATATAATGATATAATAATATACATGTTGAGATATAAAATGATTCGTATATTGAGACACATATTTTTAATTGAAATTGCATTCTTGTGATGATATTATAAATATATTATACAAAAAATCGACCAAACTATATTTTCTATAGAAGATGATATAGAAAAGATATATGTGTTATAAATCTTGTATTTTTTAAGTATTATGATGATATTCATTTTTATTTCAAAGATATATAGCAGCTAGATCATTCCCGAATAGATTTTTCATCATCAGCCTCTTTTCTGAAGAAGAAGAAGAAGAAGAAGATCCGTCTACTATAAGTTGTTGTCCCAAATCTGAAGATCAATCAAATTTTTTGGCCAATATACTTTTATTGAGTGTTTCAGCTGGTCGTAATAAATTTTCCTGGAGTATCAGTTTCATAATCAATGCTGTGGATTTTTGGTTCTCTGTTAATTAACTAGAAGGCTCTTTTTTCATCATTATTTGTAAAGGTTTCAATTACCTATACTTAATGGTGGAGTGGTATTATGATATGATAACCTGACTTGTGAAATTCACCAAACTCATAGGGAGATTAATCACTGTAGTGGACTAGTTGATATTTATTTCTTAAACTACTATAAATATAAATTATATGTATTTATCTATTATCTGTTGATCATACTTTCAAACAGAATACGATCACTGCTTATCGGCATAAATCATATGTCGAAATCAAATGGAAGAATTATAAATGATTTTGAAAAAACAAAATTCATCCCCTCATGTCTATATTTGCATATTATTACATAATAGTTGGTTTTTGAGATGAGATTTTGAAAAAATCCATAATAATATTAAATTATAAGGTTTATACCAAGATATAAATGACTGGTCGGAAAGAATGAATTTTAATAGATCTTTCCCCTTATTTCAATGGTGATAATTATTGATGCTGGAAATCCCATATGATTATCTATATGAAGAATCTAGGACACAAAGAGTATTCTAAGATCATTATATCATATATAATTCATGAAAATCATACAGCCTGGATTGCTGTGACACAGGATGTGTATATCTTGAATTATAAAGCTATGAATGCTATTAGTTATGGTCTTTTAGTATATCGATTAAATCATCTCCCCCAATGTCCTACTGCTTGTGAAATTTTTCAAACCATTTTAGTTTCTTATGAAGGAACATAAAATGTAATAAAAATGAAGTATTGTACATCAAATAAGAAATTTGACACATTTAGACTGTTTTATGGAGATAATACTACTCGTATTAATAGAGTAATTATAGAATGTATCCATAATATTATATCCTTATGATATCTTATCAAACAAGAAGATCATACTCTACATATACTGAGAGTAATACATACGAAATGGAATGGTATGTCTATTTCAATTCTACAATAATCACCTATCAGAGATCTAAAAATGAGAGAATTAATTGAGGCACTAATGATGTATGAAGCTGAAATGCAAAATGATGCTAAAGATCAAATAGTTTTGGGAAAAGTAATAATACAGATCAAATGGTAACCACTCAGAAAAAATAAAAAGAATAAATCAAGAATTTTTAGACGAAAAGAATTTAGATGCATCTAATTCAATACTGGAATTCACATAATTATCCAAAAATATTTACAGACCTTATAATAAGAAAATATGAATCAGAAAACCCTTCAAAAGGGATGAGAGTCACTCAAGAAAAGTCCAATTCTAGAAATATAATAAATTTGGGCATATAAGACCATATTTTCCACTACTAAATGGGGAAAACGAAAGACTAAAAAGTCATATAAAAATTGATGATTATGAACAAAAACGGAAAAGGAGAAATGAAGTCTACTTGGACTGTTTCTGAAGACTCCATCAGCTCATCAAAATATGCTTTAGAAAAATATGAATAAAATATGAAAGAAAATATGTGTTTCATTGTAGAAGATGATAAGACAGAAACATATTATTTTTCTAATTATAAATATTATTCAGATTAAAATTATTTTAATAATAAATTGGTTACCTAATGTAAATTATAGAAGGAAAATATGAAACCCATTTAAAGAAAAACAAATCATTAAATAATATTCAAAAAGATATTTTAGGATAACAAAATGACTTACATAAAAAATATCTACTATTAATTGAAAAATATAACTCGTCTGTAACTACCTGTTCTAATCATGAAAATATTATTAAATTAATAAAAATTATGTAGAAAAATTTAAAAGTGTTTCTCTCTTATTTAAAAAAGGATATAATATTCAAAATGAAATTCCAAGTAACAATTTCATTAGAATGAAATGATTTTCTATATGATGTAGGGGTGAAAAATCTAAAATATATAATAATTATTTGGTAGAAAACTCACAAACTGTTACTTTTCATTTTTTTGGAATACAAGGACATTCAAAAATCAATTATTTAATAAATACTCAAAGAAGTGTAATTAAAAATAAATAAATTTTTTCAGAAGGTTTATCTAATTTAAATGACTTGGGTAATGAGAAAACAAAGTATATCTGGATTCCTAGATTATTTTATGTAATACAAATGGACCCAATAGAAAAAGAGAAACAAATCAAACTATTGTTTACATTTCCTTTCTAGGAAACATGTCTCATAAAATGAAAAGATATATTGTATATGGACAGTGGCTACTCCCGACATATGAGTGGAAACTCATTCAACAACAATAGACAGACTCAAATAGATTGAGGTCTTGTTACATTTTGTGATAATGAAAAATGAAGTATTATTCCACTTGGAACTGTTGGAGAAACAAAAACAGTCCCAATCAACAAAGTATTATATGTACAAAGGATAAAGCATATCTTGAAATGTCTCCCTCAAATCTATGATGATTGATATTGTGTTTATTTTTCTTATATTTTATGCTTTTTATTTAAATATAATGTACTTTGTTTAGAGAAACTAGAACAAATAATGTTCATAAATTGGATTTAAATACCTTGTTTAAACAATACATGAATTGTTTAACTGCTATGATAAATGAGTATGGGATATGGAACAGTGCACTTGGTCATTGTAATATTTATTCATTACACAAATTATATAAAAAATACTTAGTTTCTAATCTATCTATTCTTAAGTTTGATAGTGATATATTTTTTATGCATTCCAAATTGGATAGAAACTCAAATCATCCTTCAAACATGTTAACAAAATTGTTACATCATAACCACTAGAACATATCCACCTGGATATGTTTGGAACATCAAGAGTTATCGGAATGGATTGAAAATAATTTGTTTATGTTCTAGTTGATGACTATTATAGATTTACATTGGTCAATTTTCTAAAACATAAAATTAATTCCATTATAGTTTTTGATAGTAGACCTATTTTATGTGATCATACATGTCCTATAAATATGTCAAAAAAATACAATAAGTCATTCAGGAATTAATATTGTTGATATTAGGCTTCATTTTCTATGTGATCAGGTTTTTAAAAAGGATATACCATTAAATGTTCTAAATTCTAAATATCAACTAGATTATATTTTTAATAAACCACTTCCCACTGTAAGTTTTTATTTTTTATGGGGGAGATAGATTTATTTAATATATAAATAAATTTTAATATTTTTAATATTTTTAATTTTTAATTTATATATTATTTTATTTTATTTTATTTTATTTTATTCTATTTTTATTTATTTATCTATTCTAATTTATTTATGTTATATTTATTTTATAGATATTTTAAATATAATTTATTTTAATATTTTTTTCCTTCTCTATATATTTTAGATAATTAATTGTATCTTAATTTTAATCATTCCGCATGATTTAAATTTTTTCATAATTATCATATGTAATTACACAACAAAAAGGGAACTTTCACAAAAAATTTGAATACAAAACCTTTTATTTTCTCAAACACATTTAAAATAATGAACATATCTTATTCATTCGTTTACATATGTATTCATTCAATACCAAACTACCCAAAAACCTCAGAGATTTTATTTATGAGAAATGATGAAAATGAAGAGAACCAAATGAGGTGAATCCATCCTCTCGAAGCATTAGTGCATTTCTAGAAGAAATATTCCGAAAGGAAAAGTAGTTGATTTCGAAGGGCTCTATTGAAAAATATTATCCTCATGAAAGTGCTTGCTTTTAATGTAATGGAAACTGTGTTCAATGAGGTGAACATATAATTCATTTATGGGGTAGAAGTGAAGTTTTTCTATAATAATGTTCAATTTGTTATTGGTGATTTTTAGATACATTTTTTGCAAGAATAGATGATATGGACTTTTCTATTTCTTCAAATGAAATTTCTCAAATTTTGGATTATCCTTGGGAAGGGGTTGGTCATTTAAATATATGATATATAGAAGATATGTTTCATATACCTAAAGACATTATTTATTTCTTGTGTGGGTTAAAAAACGTTAGGAAAATGTTTTTCAAGGATCTCAAGAAACAAAATCATGTTTATATTTATTCAAACAATAATTTCTCCAAGAATGGATGAGATAGAGAGGATTCTATATCCAATCATGTATTTCATGTGTCTATATTTATGTGAAATAAATGTGAATTTTCCTAGGTAGTTGTTAATATTTTTGCGCCTCTACATTCAAAAAAAATGCAATAATGACTTGTTATCCTAATGGAAGTATAATCTCCTGAATTTGTTTAAGAATCGAATGACTCATTTAACAGATTCTCGATTCAAATGTCATCACAATAACATACTCAATGTAGTATCTTTATGGAATCTAGGTTTTTACTAGAGTACAACAAAAGGAATACTATTTCTAGTTGGTGTAGTTGACAATCAAATATCAGAATTCTTTTCTCAGGGGGGAAAATGAAATTGGGAATGAAGGTGTTGGTAAGGAATTTCCGAACCAACCCAAAATTTATTAATATTTTTTGATGAGTAAGAAGAAAAAAAGAAGAGGTCCTTCATGAATAATTGGTTGAAAAACAAAAAAAAAAGAGTAGATCCACATGTTGAAGAACTATAGTTAGGTTCATGTGAGGATACCAGGTTAGTACATCTGGAAAAAAAATTCCAGATGAAGATCAACATATTGAATGCCAGAAAAAAGATCATTAGAATTGTTTTTACAAGTTATCTAGGATGAAGAGTTAACTATTCATGAAGAGAAATATTTGATAAAATATGAAATAGAGGATACAAAAAATGTTGAGAAAATAGTTTTTTCTATTTTTTATAATGTTGAAGAAATACATAATTTTCAAGTGAAGACAAAACATATTTTTATGAAATCATATCTTGTTCAAGTGAGAAGTATATTTAAAAAACAACATACAAGGCTGTGAAAAAACCTCCTTCAATATTTTGAAAACTATACTTTTTAACTAGTCACAACATATTGATAATGGGACTTTTGATTTCCTGACTAATTAGGTGGAGTATCTATTAAACATGTTTAATAATTCTCTAAAAGAGAATGTCAATCATCTTCATGAGTTGGAATCAGCAAGGAAAAAGTTACAGGATCTTATAGAAAATTCTATTTCAAAAAAGGAATTTCATGCTTTCAAGATAGAGATTTTTAATGATGTTAGAAAGATAAAGTCTGAATTTGTATCTATGAAATACATTTCTGAACATTAGTGGTATTTAAGGAGTCATTTTGAATAAATCATTTGTTGTTTCTGTAATACCAGAACATCTATCTCTTCTAGTACTACTAGTTTATATCTGATTTTAATATTTTAGGGAATTACCTCTATCATGGTAGATATGAATGATCATATTAAAAATCTCTATAGAAATAGTGCACCTCTGTCAGTCCAGTTAGACAATCAAAAAATTTCTAGTTGAATATCTGAATCAAAATGAACCATGTATCATATTTTGGTTGAACATGTTTACAGATATGTTCAACAGGTTAATGTAACAAATGAAAAGATTAAATGAATCTCTGAATGTCAATATTGTTGAGAAAATTCATATCATTAAAGATTAAAGAGTTTGGATTATATTGTTGGGGTAATTTAATATGAAGAAGTTAAGGTAATATATGGTAGAGTTCAAATATTTTTTTTGAATCTGCTAAAAATTCATACTGATTATTGTACTTATACAATTTTTTAATCAATAATATTTACATATTTTATTTTTGATTACATTATTTCATACTCTTTTAAGTTTAATAATCAAGTGAAAATTTGAGTCTTATTTATTTAAATAGATTATTATAACATTCACTCAGTGATCTATTAAAAAATAAATGTGTTTTAATCTTTTTTATATAATTTCATTTTTATCTCACAAAGAGGGGGATAAATTTGGACAAATCCAACAATTAATTTTATCAAAATAATTCTATCAAATCTAATTTTGAATTAATTTATTTTAATATTTTATAAAATTCTATATTATGTTATTAATTTTAGGGGTATTGTGATCATTAAAAATGGGAGATTGATTGCCATGTATTGTCATAATAATACAGTAAAAACTTATTGATGTTCATGATGACAAGTTCCCTTGTTTGTTTAAATACTTATATTACAATAGTTGAATTTGAGAAAAAAATTATTCTTTATAATCATTATTTTTGAATTATATTCAACATTATTATTCCTATGGTATATTCATCAAAGGGTTTAAAACGCTCTGAAGTGTATTCTGTAAACACTATTCATATCGTACATTGAAAAACACAACATAAGTAGAAAACCCTACGTTTTTATTAAACCATATGGTAAATAATTAGTGTGTATGGCTAATAAATTTTGGTTAACAGAAACGAATGGATATTGAACATCACTTTTGGATGAAACATTAGGTTTTACAAAGTTAAAATGTTTAGTCAATGAACACGATGTATATATGAAACAATACATTTGAGATGATAATGTATGGATCATTAACCGTAAATTTGAGATAAAACATACTATGTCTACCTTACCTTTAGAGAATGAGCTCTACATATTTGAACCCTACATTCGGTATTTTTTGTTTTTTGAAGGAACCTTATGTTTGACTTCACATCACCTTAGATTTGAATTTACGATTTTATCGATGTTTCACGCAACGGTATTTGAGGTATATTTGGTTTGTTTTAATATCTTTTTAGAATGATTAAATTCTCATTATGATTGATTTAATGAATCTTATTAAATTGAAAAATTATCTCTTATTCTTAAGGAAAGATACAACTACTATTATCATTTTTGGAATTTGAATTCTTAAGAATTATCAGGCGATATTCATGGTTCTAGAATTAAAAATAAGGCTATATACAGTATTTATTATATTAGTTTATTATATTCTATATATGTGTTTATGATTAAAATATGTGTACATATGTTGAAATATACAATGATCCATATATTTCAACACATATTTTTTTTTTGAAACTACATTCTTGTAATGATATTTTACATATCAACTACAACAATCGATCAGACTCTATTTTATGAAAAAGTTTCTATAGTGTAGATATATGTGTTCTAAATCTAGTATTTTCTTTATGTCTACTACTTCTGTTCATTGTTTTTTATTTAATATATATATTGCAAACATATCACTTCAGAACTACTCTTTCTTAAAGAAACTATTTTCTGATAAATAATATATATCTATTATTGTTGGTGTTAACAATCTAATGTTCCCTAATTTCTTTTCATCATTATCTTTTTAATGATATTTTCATCTTATCATAATCAGTTGTGGTGATGTTTCAGTTTCTCAATCTAATTTTTAGTTTTTCAGTCATCTGTTAAAGAACTAGATGGCTCGGTTTTTAGACATATTCATAATGTTGTTAACTACTTGCACTCATTTTTTGATTGGTCTTATGATATGAGGACCTGACTAGTGAAATTCACCAAACTCACAGATAGGGTAGTTTGTGCTGTGGACTAGGGGATATTTATTCCGTGCACCAATATAAACACACACGTTATGTATTTCTATTTTTCCCACTACTTATACATTCATACAGGAGATAAACACTACTTATCCACATAAATTATTAGTCGACATCAAAAGGAAGAATTTTGACTTTATTAATGGATAAAATTCACCCCTCTTATGTATGTTTGTATATTCCAACGTAAGAGGGATTTACAGTCTCTCTTTTATTTTTTGGAGATAAATTCCATAATAACGACCTATTTAATTTGTGTGGGGTATATAAATCCCATTTAAAGTTTTTTATCATGAATATAATAATTTTGCCATTTTAAATTTTTTATTTGATTTTATAATTTACTAAGTCCTTCGATTAAAAATATTATCAATGTGGTATGTGATTTTTTTCTCTTATTTGTTTTTATGGGACACATTCCATATTCACCACCTTTTTTTGTCATGTATAAACATACCATGAATGTATTTTAATATTATAATAAGGAAAATACGATATCTAAATATCCATTTAATGTCATTTATTTCGTAGATCTTATGATTCAAAAAGACACCAATGTGGTAAAAGTTTTACATTATTATTTTATTGCTTATTGTGATTATTTAGGATTAAATTTATGATAATAAAATATTGAAACCTATATCTCAATAAACTCAAGAAATTTATTTCAAATTTCATATACCATTAGAATATATGCTCTCCTTTTAATTTATTCAAATAAATATTTAATGATATCAAAAAATTTTTATTATGAAAAAATTTACTTAATCTCTCTCTTTACTCAAAATTTCATTTTATTCGATGTCCATGTTTCTCTAAAAATAATATATTTTTTTAATATTCCCCAATGATTGATCAATGTAATTTTACACATATTTAACTTTCATAAAACTTCTTTTAACTAGAATCTTATTGTTAGTTACCAAACAATTCTATTTTAGATTTACTGAAAATGATAATGGAATATTTGTTTCAACATGTATGGAATATAATTTTTTTCTATTGTGACTGATCAATTATTCCATATTCTCCTTATAAATTTTAATGAAATTTTTCTTCTCTAATAGTTAAATATTTAGAATATATATTAATTTTTTCGATGTGAAAAGTTATCTTCCCCTAGAAATGTTCCAAGTAATTTTTAAAGATCAATTTTCAATCTAGGAGTAAATCTACCCATGTTTAAAACAATTTACTAGTGGATATAATCCATGGATACCACCCTTATTATTTCATTGTATGGTTTCAATTTATGATTACATGGTTTTTTTGAAACATGATCCTTTTACATGGGTAATGCTACGTTGAAATGAGGTAATTATTTTGAACCCTTTTCAATTGTCTAGTTCATTCTATGATTTAATGGATAAATGTTTATGAAACTTGTTTCTATTCCATGGTTTATTATATGAGAAAATAATTATGAGACTCATTTAATTTCATGGGTTTTGATGTGAGGAATTTTTGTATGATCATATTGAATATGTATGTATAATTTTAATTATGTGTGGGGTGGGACCTATATATCTGTTTAATGAATTGGGGAAGGAATAATTCTACATGGGAATAAAGGGTACACTAGAGCTTATCTCAATCCTGAAATGGGGTAGATGAGAGGTTGTCCCATGATTTTAAGAGTGCATATGTGAGTCTATCACAACCCCAATGTAGGTAAATTAGTGGTTATCTGAACCCTTATATGCCATGAATGTATTATTAGATAACAATGACATAATATTTTCTATGATTATGTGTGTATGAAAATATATATCTTATGAAAAACTTATGATCTCATCAACAATGTTATTGTATTCTTTTATGGTTTATATAATATATAATTCTGATAATTATTCTATTATTCATGCTTCTGATTAATTTTATGCATTCTATGTTTTTAAAAATATTATTCTAATATTCTAAATCCATTATTATGTTGTTATAATTATGTGGTAATTGATATCTCTCTTTTTAACACAAATTCAAAATATGAGATAACTATTTCTTCTGTTTCATTTTTCTATGTTATAGAGAAAGGTTTTAATTAGCGATTTCCAAAGAAGAATAATATATGGGATAATAATTATGGGAGATGATTAATATAATTCAATTAATAATAATATTTTGTATATAGTCAATAAATACAATAAACCATTTCGGTCATCAGGTGTGTTTTTGTGACATGGATTAAATATTCACATAATCTTTTGTAATATTACATATGTAACACATTGTTCTAAATATTAATGTTGATTCGTACATTTTATAAAATGGTTTAATACTAATAAAAAATTATATATTGGCTGGTTAAAAACTGCATTGGTCTAGTACGGTCCTTCTCATCTTATATACCCATCTGATTTTTTGAGAAAGAAAAATAATCATGAAACCTGAAGAAATCATAAAACTATTTCAGAATTATTTATATCTGTAAAATATTTAATTAATGATAGATTATTTGGGAAAGAATTTATTTTATTTCCTATTAGTATATAATGTGTTGATTTCCTCTTTGATATAGCCACAAAGGATGGAACTCCACCACGTATAGGAATATAATGATAGATAAGGAGGGGATATACATCTTCTTCATAGGAAATGATAGATTCTTCATTAATGATGAATATTTAAACATTTAAATTTATTAATTAATTAATATGAATCTACAAATCCAAAATAGAGAGTGAATTTCATTAATATCACCGACTTTTAGAAGTATATAATGGTGTAATCGTCAACATTAGAGTGTAGCATTAAATGACGGGACACTAAATATGTAGACACCCCTACCTTGAACTAGGATAATCCCCGAATAATATAATTTCAGACTTAACTAGTGGTCAAATACCCTATTCCAATTCCCTCATCCCCTCTCAAACACATACAAAAATCAAATAGCATCACATTTTATGAGGATAAGAAACGGTCAAAACATATTAAAACAATAAAAAAATATATAGTTTTTTATAATAAATACAGTCATACAACGATCTTACTCATTATAAAATTGGTCCATTTTCTCAAGAAATATATTCAATGGATTTAAATTATTCTCCAACTCCAATTTATGGTTTTAAATATGATTATTATCATTTTTTGTTGAACTAATTATATCTCCTCCAATGTTTTATTTATATTATATATGTTTTTATAATATCTCAATCTAGTCCTAATTATGTTTCCCATTTAACTATAAAGTATATTATACTATTAATATTCATTTAATTGAATAATCCTATTAAAACATAATTATATATATACTATTCATATTGGTATTTTCATATTTTCAAATCACTACACTCATCTAATTTTTATCATAAAAAACATTATATATTGAAATGTTTTTCATATTTTTCAAACAATTTTTTCAAATAATTTTTAAATTGGATGTTGTAACATATTTCCTTTAATTTTTTAAATCTAAGAAAAATATAATTATGTAAATTCTCATTATAGACAACGAATATCAATTTGATTTTTTTATTTAGATATACTATTTTCTTTTAAAAGTACAATATATTTATTCCTAATTGAATGTGGTCACTAAAATGTTTTTCAATACCTTATGATTATTTTTAATATTTAAATATTTATTTCAACATTATCTAACAACATGAACGGGAATTTTAATGTTTTACATGAAACTTATCTTCTAACATTATGTATCTACCAACATTATTTATGTTATTTCATTATTGGATAAATCCATTTTATCCCATTAAATCAATAATTTATCTTTAGTAATATTCTTTTTTGTCATCTATAATGATGTTATATATTAAACACTAAAAATAGAACCATAAAAATTGTACAGTTGTGCTACTTTCATTTATTTAATATTAAAATTTCCCATCATTATTATTATTTAAATATATTCCATTAACCAATTATTTATCATTATCTTTATACTTTCCAATACATATTAATAATTTTTATTTCCATATTCATCACATGTTAATTATTCTTAACTCACGCTAGTAATATACATCTTATCATCTTAGCGACTTAAACACTCATCTTCACTTCATTGGTATGAATTTATTCTTCATACATTATTTAAAAATAATTATGCACTTACTTTAATGAGATATTTCCATTCTATTATTAAAGAATATTTAAGTTGTTAATTATTTTTCTTCTGGGAACTTCATTAATTTATATTTAACATTTTTACCTTTTACATATTATTTATAAATTCATTATAATTTATTAATTGGCATGGAAATAATTAAAATTCCACCACAAAATTCATCAATGCATACCATTTCCATTATGCTCATTTCAAAAAATAACTAATAGATACTTATAAAAATTCACATAAACATCAAATATTCTAAATTTATATTTTAATCCTAATTGTTTTCCAATTAACTAAAAAACATTCTCTATGATTTAAAATTGATTTCCTTCTATTTCTACTATTATTCATTTCTACTATACCATTGCACATCACTTATGCTTTAAATAAATTATGTAAGTCAACTAATGTTATTTTATCTAATTATTATATTCATGATTTGATACCTTTTCATGATACCCATATATTAAAATATTAATTATATTGTATACAATCATTATTTCATTTATCTTCTCTTAAAATCATCTAATATATAATATTATTTTCATAACCCATATGAAAACCAAGTAGATATCTTGATACTTCAGAGATGCAAATTATCCTTTCCTGGGACAGGACTGATGCAGAATAAACTTGAATAAAATTATGCATTGTCCACTTAAATCTATATAAATTGGTGTCATATGCTCACCATTATTAGTAAGCTCTGTCAAAGAAATCTCAATGTATAAAACATCACTTGTAAAAGGATAGGTTCCTTGATAATCCTCGAAAACATATTCATGAGGTACATTAAGACATGAAACACACGGTCTTGATGAGAAATAAATTCGATTTCCTTTCACTATAGATATATTCAAAGGAACATCATTCCCTTTCACTATAAAATCTATATTCATGTTAAATTCATGAACTAGATTCTGGTAGAATGTCCTTTCATTTTCTAAGAACCACTCAAGACATCCCTGATCATATAGTATATTGACCATTAATGAATTTCTTTCTAAAATCCATTATACCAAAACAAATTTTTCTTGAGCTACTACTCAGTTCAGCAGAGCATGGTTCACAAGTTCGTAAAATTTACTTTGTTCCCCTTTATGTTCCTTAGTTTCCCGATACTAACCACCATCAAGCGCTCACTTCACAGATTATATTTCAACATTTTTGGTTCGATGGTCAGAATGTGAAGGGTCAGGTAGATATAGAAATTGGTAAGTGAGTGTAATGGTAACATACTGGAGTGGATTGACACAAACATACAAAATTTAGGGACATTGAAATCTAATAATAGTGAAATCTTGAATCGGGTTTAAAAAAATCAATGAAACAGTGTCATTTTGGTAAAAACATAAAACAGATAAAACCAGTGATTTATTAGTGTCAACATGAAATATTGTTCATTACACTAATAGTGTAGGCTATACAAGGTGTCAGTATCGGCATGATAGGGTATCAACATGACAAAGAATCAGTGCGAGTGTGGCACTATCAGCTTTAGACTTAAAATGTTATCATGACACTATTTGTATGAAATTTCCAGTGTCGGTATGAAAACATCACCAAAAAAATCAAATTAATAGAAACATATGATTTTATATACTGATCATTCCTAACTGATTTCTGATCTATTTCATTCCGTTTGTGTTCAAGGGATTAGTGGAAATTTCAGCAAGATTATATTCAATGCCAATGAACTCTAAATTTATATAACATTTTTGATAATGGTATATCAAAAATTTATGCCATACATGAAAATGTTTTTCCCATGAATGTGAAATATTATTCATAGAAATATTAATAGAACTTGTGTTATCACAATTTATAGGGACATGTATGCATTGATGTCAATAATATAGTATTGGGTGTTTCATCCACAAAATTTGTGCACAAAACTACCAGTATTTATGTATTCATCTTCAGTGTCAGATAATCCAACATAATGTATTTTCATACTACACCAAGAAATTAGAGACTTGCTGAAAAATTTACATAGTATAGGGTTGATTTTTCTATCAGACATACAACCATCAAAATCTACATCTAAATTAATCACCAAATCAAAATGTTTTCCTCTAGGATAGAACAATCCTATGTTGGTTTCTTGTTTGATGTATTTGAAAAAACATTTAATATTAAGAAGCTTAGATTTATTTGGGTTTTCAGGAAAATGTTCCCACATTCATGTACTAAAAATAATATTTGGACAACTAGTAGTTATTTAAGGTAGACTTCCAATAATTCCTCTATAATTGGGTTGATTAATAGATTCACCATCCTTATCAAGGTCCAACATACAAGTGGTAATCATCAGAGAGTGACTAATCTTAGTTCTTTTAAAGACAAATAATTTTAAAAGATTTGTAAAATATTTACATTGAATTAAAATAATAACATCATTATTTTTAAATACTTTATATCCAAGGATGAATTTCAGTCTTACCATTAAACTCATTTAAAATTTACTTTGATTTATCTTTGAAAAATCAACATATAAATATTTTTTTATAAGATCCAAATGTAATATCATCTACACAATGTTATACTATAAAAAATTTGTAAAATCTTTTTATAAATAGATTAGGATAATCTACACCTTTTTTAAAACCATTAGAAATAATAAAAGTGAGGAAAAAATCATGCAATGATCATGGAGCTTGCATTAAACCATATAAGTATTTTGTTAATTTAATAGAATTATTTGGAAAATGAATGTTTTTAATACTAGGGGGTTGATCAACAAAAACATCATCAACTATATAACCATTTATGAATGAAATCTTGAAATCCATATGATATATTTTCAAATCTAAATGATCTACATAATAAATAACGATTATAATGGTCACATTTCTAGCTACTAGTGATATGGTTTCATCATAGAAAATTCATTCTTCATAAATATCACCTTATAAAACCAATCTATCTTTGTTTCTAATTATGTTACTAGTTTCATCCGTGTTATTCCTAAGAACCCATTTAGTTCCCATAATCATGCTGTCAATGGGTCTATCTAGATGTTTCTAGACTATGTTTCCTTCAAACAGATTTCACTCTTCTTGTATAGCCATCACAAAAAAGTAATCATTTATAGAATCATTGATGTTATTAAGTTAAATATAAGACAGAAAACATCGTTGTTCAACCAAATTTCTTATAGAATATATCTTTTGAGTTACGTTATAGAATCTAGAGGAGCGTTCTTGGGATTTCTAACTAGTCTAGAAAACGAAGGGATAATCACTTTAGAAACATCAATATGTTTAGGATCATCATGACTAGAATCAATGGAATTTCCAAAATTGGATGTTTTAATATATTTCTACACATGATTGTCAAAATATTTAGTATTTATGTCCATGTTTGAAATATCGTCCTCAAGATCATCAAGAGAGGTTTTTGGCTCATGTATATCTGTATCATAAATCATGAAATACACATATTATTCCACACATTTAGTTCTTTTATTGATGACTCAATAGTATATAATCGAAATTTAATAACCTCAGAAAATCCCTTCTTCTCTCTTGGAGTAAAATTTGTCTAAATTATCCTTAGTGTTATGAATATAGACATTGAAATAAAAAACATTTATTAAGTTATCCTTGTGTTTTCACTTGTTCCACAACTCTTAGGGAGTAATTTTATGGATTGGTCTAATAAAGAATCTATTGATTATATTTCATGTTTTATTGATATAATATTCCCCAACGTATGTACGTAGGTCATAATCATTGAAAATTCTTCTAAAAATTTCACACATGGTTCTTTTCTTCTTTCTACAAACCCCTTTTACTGGTGTGTCCTAGAAGCATAGAAGTTATGACTATAACCATTTTTTGATAAAAAAAAGTATCCAAAAAATTGGTTCTAAAACTCATAACCATGGTCACATCATAGGGTTTTATTTTTAAGAACACTAATATTTTCTACAGTCCTAGAAAACTTGGTGAAATGAGAATAATCATCACTTTTGTGAGCCAAGAAGAATGTAAAGTATATATAGAGTAATCATCTACAAGAACATATGAAGAGTGATTCCAGCAGGGACTTGAAACTCTAGAAGGTCCAAAAAATTCCAAGTGAACCAACTCAAGGGGTTGAGAATTTGAAACTAATTTAATTGGTTAGAAAGCAATTTTGGGTTATTTACCCTTTTAATAAGGATTGAAGTTTTTATCATTTGGAAAAACAAGTTTAGGTAGATCATTGACTAAGCCTTTTTTAGTAATATTTCTATGTAAGTGTAAATTATTGTGTCCTAATATCAAATTCCAATTGCATGATTCTTTTTGAAAAAATACTCAATAAAGATATATTTTGAGAAATTAATTATTCTATGTTAACAACATAAACATTTTCATTTCTATGAGCAGAAAATACTAAATAATTTTTAGTGTTAAAAACATTAAATTGTTTATTTGAAAATTTTAGATTAAAACCATTATAATATAATTGAGAGATAATAAGTAGATTCTATTTTAATCCATAAATAATAAGTACTTATGAAATTATAACTGAGATAGAGTTATCATTATTTCCAAGGCCAATGCTTTTCCCTTTGAATTGTCACCAAATTTGACAATCCCACATTAATCTTTATCATGTTCTTGAAGTATGAGTAATCTCTTATCATGTGTCTTGAACATCAACTCTCCAAGTACCATAAGCTTTTAAAGGATCTCTTTAAACAATTTTCCAAAAAACTAGATTAGAAAAGAAAATATTTTGGTACCCATATTTTTTTGGTCCAGTTGCATTAGTAATAAGTGCTTTGGGAACCATGCTTTCTTCATGGGTTTCCTATAAGTATCATGTAATGTATTACAAAAATAATAATTATTTGTTCTAAAAAAACATGAAATAGGAGAATATGATTCATATCTAGAACTTGCAGAAAATGTTTCATTACTTGGTATAAAAATATATTTTCTTGATTTTGGTACTATATTAGTTTTTTTCATATTCCACTTTCCAGGTTGGTGCCCTATTCTAGTAGTATACTTATAAGATACTTTTTTACCATGAATTTGAACTAATATTTTTTTTCCAAAGGTATATATCTCTAGATCCTTTTTCAATTCCTCATTTGAAAATGTATGTTCACTGTTATCCTTAAGTAGTTGAGAGTTTTTTTTTCATTAGAATCATCAGATTTAACAGTGGTAGTAAAATGATTTTGTTTCATTAAATATATTTAGTTATCATTTAATTCATTACAAGTGACTTCTAGAATTTTTCAATATTAAAAAATTTCCCCATTTATCAAATTTATATAATCACTTTCATCTCCAAAATAATAAATTTGTCGTTCAGGAGAATATTGTGTTATCTTTGATGTGTTATTCATAAAACACATATTTTTTTATTATGCATTTCATAATGAGAGTATTTTAATTCACATGAGTTGTCCTAATAATTACTCCAAGTTCCCTTCATATAAAATTTATACATTATATCTTTATCATCATTCTACTTTTTGTACATTATCTTGGGATATTATACCTTTACATTTCTCTTTCAATTATATTCATTAGAGACAATTTCACTGGAAGAATCACCTTTCTTCCAATCCATTTTCCAATGGACCTTGTGACCATACATACCTTTGTAGTTGGGCATTCTAATGAATTAATTCATTCAATAATATTTCTTAAACCATATGGATATTTGAGCCATCTCTTCATCATTGTATGTTGATGATTGTTCATCACAGAAACTTTTAGTTTATCTCGATCAAGATTCTTATTCATGGAGGAAGAATATTTGAAATTAATAGATTTTCATTTGGTTTCGCTATCATCTTCTTTTTTGACTTTTTTTACAACCCCATACATCATCAACATGCCCATAAGATCCTTTATTCATAGCTTACAGATGTCACATGATTCTGTAATTGATACAGACGTTTTTATCCATGTATCTGGTAAGAATATGAGTATTCTAATTATTTGATCATGGGCTGTATAATCCCATCCTAGAGAGAATATACTATTCAAATTTTCATTAATCCTTAGATACATGTTACAAATAAGATCAACATGATTCATTTCAAAGTTATCATATTCAATTTTATATGTTCAAAGTCATATTTCCTTGACACTAGAGGGTCCTTCATGTGAGGCAAATAAAGTGTCCCAAATTTCATGGGCAGTTTTACATGGAGAAATTCTATTAAACTCTTCATCACCAAAAGAATAGTATAGGGTTATCATGGCTTAGATATTATTGATAAAATCAGCTACATTTGGGTTATTACATGTATTACTATAAGCATTAGGAATCTTATATTCCACTATGATTGAATACCGAATCTCAAAACCTATACTTTATAGGATTATTTTCATTTTAATTTTTCATTGTGCATAAATTTTTTCAATAAATAATGGTGTCCAATTTGTATAAGTCCCATCAAATATATAATCCATAGTGTTAAAAAATATTTTAAATTAATAGAAAATTAAAACTAAAAAAAATTCAAAGATCTTTATAATATAACTAAAATCACAGTTAAAAAATATTTTAAAACAAATTTACTTTTTTATAAAATAGAAACTTAAAAATAACCTCTAATACCAATTTTTTTTAGAGTAAGAGACTCATGATGGGGCTTATTGAGTTCTTATAAAAAAATTTGTTAAAAATTTTATTTAATGATTCCTCCAATATTTTTCAAAAAAATTGGCCAATTAATAAATGTGGTAAAACTATAAATGCGTGGCCATTAAAATAGTTCCCCGTAAGGTTTATTATTTCTCAGTTGTAAAAATATGAGATATTGAATCATCTTTTGAAACTAATAAAATAAGGAAATTCTGTGATAACTACAATCCAAGTCCATCTATCAAAGTAAAATTTAGTTTGTTGAAATATAAATTAAAACATGGAATCCTTAAATTGAAAAAAATTGATATAAAACAATAGGTTCTGTCTCCAGAAGAGACATAATCCTCTCCACTTGGTGATCACATTCCACCATGAAATCTAAATAAATATTGTTTTTTATCCACACCATGGATCAGGGTTAACAACAGTACACCAAACTATCCTGGTCGTAAGACATCTACCAAAGTTCTAAATTGGAATAGAAATAACCAAGTCACACAAGACCTCTTCCAATGTTCATTGTGGGATAAACAAATGTATAAAGTAAGCTATTTGACGATATCTATTATAATATAGTTAGTTCAGGAGAAAGTGTGTGTTTTATGAACAGGCACACACCGTGCTCGAATGTTTAGTTAGATAGTACACAATAGAGAATTATATAACAAGAAGGTATTGTAAATAATCTTTGTGTTTTTAAATTCATCTATAGACTCTCTGATGTATCATAGTTGAAGGTCAAGTCCCCTTTTGGAAATAGACATAGAAAATAGAATGTCTATAAGCATTGTGTTCTATCATTCAGGATGGTGAGATGTTCTTCTCCTTTAGTTTAGTGGGATGATTTATAGATGATAAAACTGTGATGAAAATTAGTTATCTATTTCACAGAAATCAATTATAAAGAGCTCTTCATGTGTTCTTATTTTTTATATATTTCTCACGGGGGTCTTCTCGTGTCTATATGTGGTTGTGTGCATGTGTGTGTTTTCCTATATACTGGTCTCTACTTTATATATATATTTTTGTAGCCCAACTGTGTGAATGTTAGAGGGAGATACAATACCTTGTATTTCTGCCAGCGTCATTTAAGATGTCTAAAAATACCATAAATTAATCAGTAACATTATAATAATCAAAATATTACTATTATATGTAATTATTAATAAATGAAATTTTAAACAGTATATCGGAGACTCCTTGGTTGGTCGGTGTATTCATCCGCGAGTCCTATGTTGGTATCTTCTTATTTCATTCTCTCATTTTATCACTGTTTCAGTCAGTCGGTCTTTCCATTCATCGGTGACTCATCTTAGCTAACATTTAGTCCTTGGATAGGAGGCACCATGCATCGGTAGTTTAGTTTCATTGGTATGTCCTTACATTGTTAGGTCAATTTCACCATCGGTGAGGAAATCGATCAGTCAGAATGGTGATTGCACTATTAGTTATTCATTGCATCAATAACTCAATGTGTCGGTAGCATCATGCATCGGTGGTACCAAGCATCGGTAGGTCAATTGAGCTAATAGTGACTCATTTAAACTATCGGTGTGTCAATATTTTTGTGGATGTCAGTCTCTTATACATACAAAATATTTTTTCTAAGACAATCTTAAAACATAATTAATATCAAAATGTATCAAATTTATATGTGATAAAAGATAAAAATAATTTCTCCAACTGAAAACCTAAAATATCATGATCGAAATTTTTAGATATGATTAATATGAATTGAATTGATTTGTGACTATTAAAATAGTTGATACTAGAGAGGGTGGCCAATAGTCTCCTATGGGCCAACACAGTTGTCAACCTCCCTGCAGGTCTCCTTTTTTCAAAAACTAAATTAATCTTGTATCATTCCCAAAATGAGGTAAAATAATCAAAAATACCAAAAAATATTTTAACCTCAAAGGTAGGATTAGAACTGCCATTTTGCAACCCAAAAATGAAATAACCCTTAATTAATTAAAAAATGATCTGTCTACAAAATACCATTAGTCACCTAAAAATTTCAATCCTAAATCCTAAAAATGGGTTTCCAAGACAATGAAAATTTACTCAACCATTAAATTATAATCTCATGATGGAATGAATAACACTTAATAAAACATCATAATATCCAATATTGTCTAAAACATACTCTGATACCAAATATAATAACCTATAATCCACACTTTAGGATTCAACACTCATGACATTAAATTTTCAAATGTGACCCAATTTTTTCCATCAAAACAATCAGCATTAAAACTAAATTAATGGATCACTTACATACCCAATGACCATTTAGGTTTAGACTATTAGAAAATTAGGACAAACGGTTAGAATAATTGGTTCATAAATAAAAACATGCTATATACCACTATTTCAAGCCGTTCCTTTCCAAATAAGGTCATCAATATAATCCATATGAAATACATTTATAAAATACTCATTTAACATCTTTCTTCATAACCCGAGGTAACGAAACATAATAAAGGGTGAGCAAAAATTCTAACTAAGGGTAAACAAGAGAGATATGTTAATATAATCATGAACAAAACGGTATTATAAAAATATCATAATATTAAAATATCATAACCTTCATATCAATGACTTTAAATAGAACCCAAGGAATACATATTGGATGTTTATAAGACATGAATAATAAAGAAATAAAGAACATAATCCTTGAAATGATGACATATTAATAAGACAAGTAATTTTTTCCCTACATATTAGAACAAAATATGATTTCCATAGTACCCAAGGCCTAATTTCCAAGACCATCATAGATTAAAAATTCATATATTGAACTAGGATCACTCTTCATTATATCCATGTATTACTAAACTATATCTACTTGTCGTTTCAACCCTGTATTGCTGACCCAGATTTACTTTTCATACTAGTCATGTCTATATAATGAGATATAAATATTTATCCAATGAAATGGAGGGATATATAGGTCCTACCAATCTCATAATAAAATCATTTTTACATTTTCCAGAATAACCTAGATCATTTATAACCCATGAAATTAAATGGGTTTCATAAAACACTTCCTTTCATAAATCATGAAAAACAAAAACAAATCATATGTACCCATACATATTAAATGTAAAACATTAAAATAAGGAGTAATAATGGTATAATTGGTTCATATCCTTAATAAAACACATATAACATCAAATAACATTGTCTTAGTTGCAAAATAATATTGAGAGAACTGGTGAGAATATTTCGTGGGAAAAATATCCCTTTTTATTTGAAATTTGATTATTATAACATAAAACTTTTTATTGAAGTTCATTATTTAAAAATTGTTTTAAAAAATTATTATTTAACACTTTTGAAGATATAACACTTCATTAAAATCATTTTCCTTGAAAATGAGCTAAATATATATATTTGGAAAATTTCTTTTGGAAAATAAACTTCAAATAATTCAAAGTGTCCCATAACAGTTTGAATCATTTAATAAAAACAAAATAATATTATAATATAATTAAAATAAGTATATTTCTGATATAACATGTAAAATGGATTTATATAAACCTTTTATAAGAACATTGGTGTGTAACAAAACATTTGTCTCCATGTAGGAAAATCGAGAAAAAAACTACCTTACTTACATGAAATCTTTTGAGCTATAAAACCCAATGAAATAGAGGTCAAAATTGGAATATAAATAACCATAAAATAACATAAAAATTAATATAATATATTAATGGTAATTACATACACCACACAAAATAATGGAGCGGTGAATACGACATGTATCTCAATGAAATAAAAAGTGATATGAAATTACCTTACCTTAGATCATGGTTCCTTTGTAAGTTTCACACAATCAGGTATAATTGATTAATAAATGTAATTATCTTATTCATGACCTAGATATATATATATATATATATATATATATATATAATATCATATATGTTCATATTATCACCCTTTTAATAATTATTCATTATAACTCTTCTTTTGGGTGTTAATTTTTTTCATCTTTTCTATTCATGTTTTTCATATATGTTCAACATATTCTTCATAGGTTATAGTTATATAATTTAAAAAATGGAATAATGCTATTATAAATCATATTAATATATTTAATAAATTTATTTATTCATTTATGAATATTCAATAAGGAAAATCAATATCATCATGTTGTGGATATAGTAGTCTGGACGTGCACACAAACGATAATATCATTTCCTTAATATAAACAATTATGGATGTGAATTGTATATATGTTTTTTATATAATCAATATGAAGTTATATTTATTATATATTTCCATTTAATCCTTCATTATACCAATACAAATAAATTTACAATTTAAAAAATATTACACTACAGTGTGGAGATACTATGTCGTACGTACGCATGTGTGGTGATTTAATTTTTCTCATTTGACGGATAGAAGGTTAAATATGGTTATTCCATAACCATAATAACATATCATAATACACTTAATACTATTGTTATTATATAATAATGGATGAAACATATTAATTGCAAGTAGAGGAAGATATAATTTTTGATAACTCGGTAAGGAAGTTTCCTCTTATTTGACCATCGCTCTCTAAATCGCCTATGAGGAACACTAGAGATAGTCATTTGAGAAGACTATAATTGTTATAATTTGACTAGGGATGTTTATAAGTGAAATTTCAAAAAACAATTCGACCTTCATGGCCCACATGGGTGCGATGATTTTTGGGGGGATGTTCTCTTTTATGATTGAGACGTGGGGGCCTTTTGGAATTTCTCAAACTATTAATTTATTTTCATTTCAAAATAAATTGAAATACCTAAAAAATGAGATTTATTAAATGATATGATATGATAATATTTTAATATCATCATAAAATAAAATTTATATTTTTTTGTTTTTAATTTAGACCTTATATTTTTAAATAATCCTTAATTATCAATTTTAATTTTTATTAAGGTAAAATGTTTTCCAAAATTAAAAGTTATTAATTTTACTTATTTTATGTAGAAAAGAATTAATATATAACTTGGAATATTTTATGTAAAAATAATATTATTTGTAATTTTTAAAGATGTCTTATAATTTTTAAATAATTTAACAAAACATTAATTTCACAAAATATCAATACGATTGATTTTGACACAACTCATTTCATGGAATTTAAAAAATATCATGATTTAATCATAACCTCAAAAAAATTATTATATCTATAATTGGTCGATGTAATATAATATGTAAAATTGAAATATTTAATTTCCCAAATTATATTTAGTTTACTATTTATAATATCCTTCATTTTATATTTCCCATAATAAAAATATCACTGCATTAGTTTTCATTAATTATTTAATATACATATCTGTTCACTAAAAATTAAAAATAAAATACTAGGATTAATATAATGTTATATATTTAAAAATAATTTTAATAGTAGAATATATTTTTTTTACCCTATATATAAAATTATATTGTATAAAAAAAAGACAACTTTGATTCCACTTTAAATAAAATAATATAAATGTCATAATCCTTTCTATTTGGTTTTAAATGGTCAATAACTTGACCCTTGGTTGATTATGGTCAATATAAACTTGACCAATAAGATTTGGTCATGCCATTATTCCTTTTAGTGGTAATTATTATTTCAATAATAATTCATATATTGGTTATTGAACAACTAAACAAAATTTTTATCAATTATGTAATTTTTTCGTCATAATTGTATAATAATTTAATGTAATTACTTAGTCCCTAAAAATAATAAATAAATTACTGTGATGTAGATAATTTGAATATAATTCGGGAGAATATTTATTATCAATGTTTAATTAATTTTATCACTCTATTTAAATTATTATACTTATATGAAATAAGAGGGGGGTATTTAGTTGCTTTCATGACACATTCTATTTTTTAATAATATTTATATCATTTTAGGTAAAATTGTCCTTTAAATGAGTCAATTCAGATCTATATGTAGTAAGGGTCAATTATTACAAATCCAATAGGATTTTGGCTGGTGTTAGGGTAATTTTATTATCTTTATGATATTAATTGTTTACCTAAATTACCTGATTTACCTTTAATAGTGATAAATAAAAATTACCACACTTACTCTTTATAATATCCAAAAAATAAAAGAAACCATCTAACAAAATTTGAACCAACAAATTCCAAATATGAAATCTATATCTCAATCTTTGGAACACATAATTTGCTGAAATTAAAATAACTTTATTCTCATTGGGGTAACAAAAAAAAAAACAGTTTTTAGAAAAGTAAAAACCCTCTAAATATTGACTTGTGTTTAAATAAACATCACCGGTGAAATTTTGTAAAAATAAACTAATTTAGATTAAATTATTAAAACATTATCTAATTATACTTTAAAAATGATTAAAATAAAAATCTAACAATAGAAATTATTTAGATGAAAAAATGTTTTGAATGAAAATGCAGTATTGTTTCACTATTCATTAAAATTTGAAAGTTATCAAAAAAATAAAACAAATTTTTAAAACAATATTTTAATGTCCCACTTCAAAATAAGAAATTTATTTTACCAAGTGTAACTTATAAATATTTCAAAAACTATATTTAAAATTTGTGCTCCATCTAAAGGTATCGAAACTATATTTTTTGGAAAAAATAATTATGTAATACGAAAAATTGAATTTATTCTTATATCACGTCTATAAAACATATAAAATGATTTTAAAATATTATATTAAATATATTAAATATATATTTCATCAATAAAATCCGTCAATGGTTATTTTATTATTATACGAACTCCGTTATTTTCATTTTAATAGTTTTTTCAGAAAAATGTTTCCTTTTATTTAAAAAGGTTTTTTATATTCAATTATAATTTATTTCACATAAATGAATTAATAATTAATTCAGTTAAAAGTGTCCATACCCTCTTTTATAATGGTCAGGTTATAAGAAAACAAAATAATATTCAGCTTTTATCTTAAACAAATTTCTGTGTAAAATGAATTTTATCAAAAAAACATGGAATTGTGTGTAACTCAATCCAAGAATAGTGATTTGTATAATAAAAGCAACGACGTTGTTTTATGTAGAATAATATAATATTGGTTTACCGTAATATATACAAAATAAAATAAACAAAAATGAATCTATCTCATAAAATCTTGAGGTGCTACCTTCTACCCCCCAATAATTTAATTTCGTCATCAAAATTCATCGCGGTTATAAAAGGATAGAAACCGAAATTGTAAAAATTATTAATAAAACAATCATTTTAAATGAATTAAATCGATGTATGAAGTTCAGTTGAGATAACAACTTATATGGCCCCCTATAGTAAAACATGGAAATAGAAGAAAAAACAAAACATCAAGTTCTGATGAAGATTGATATAAAATATGGTTTGGTGAAAGTTAATAATCAAATGTGAGAAAGCCCTCATATGTAGTGGTTCTTGGAAAAATGGATTATGACTTATTGGTTACTCTCACTATGAAAAGTGATGTCCTTTATCAACCAGATGATGGTCTAAGTCCAAACTCATCTTTGGAGCCACCATTGTACCATTCAAATGTAAACGAGACTCCCGCTAACATCATGTCTTGGAACGAAATCATTCAGGATCAGTCAAAACAAGAAGTTCATGAAAAAGAGTCCTTGGAATAATAACTTCAATAAATTTTTATTGTGAGACGAAAACTCTCTAGGATGACATAATAGTGATGTATTCTCCCTTGACCACTTCCATGTTCAATGTACCATAAGAGTTGTCATATGAATGAATGCTTAACATTCTCCACAATATATGGACGAATCTACACAACTTAAAAGAGATTTGTATTCCCTATGAAGGGAGTAAAATCCATACTATTTTATTGGGATAGATTTTCCATCAAATAGACATAGAAGGCCTTCTCTCTACACTATGGACACATTCAGAAAGGCAGAAGAAAGAACTTTGTCGGGCCTGTAGCCATGTACTTCACAAGTTGCACTACCTTATTGGAAATTCACCATCAAGCGTTCATGTTCAATGATGGGGAGAACATGGAGCACTACACTACACCCCATGTACCATTCAGTAAAACTTATGATAGGTTACATCCTGAAATATTCTCATCCCAAAATGTTGATCAAATGATGTCTCTTCTTAGGAATGTTAGAACACTCAACAAGAACCATCCATTTGTATGTTTGAGAATAATCATACCCGATGAGAGAAAACCATATAAAATCTCTGGGACCGTGTCACAAAAAACATCTATCATGCCTCATATTTAAAAGAAGCCAATCAATGAGCATTGATCATGTCCTCCGAGCTAAGTAATCCACATGCCTAATTGACACCATATCTAGCTCACACCCTCATGGGAATTTGTGAGATGAAGAATACAGAAATAAAAATTGTCTCTATTGTAATATGGGATTAGCCTAATGCCATAGTGAATGGGAAATTTTTAATTATAAAATACCATATAATACAAGTACATCTGAGCAATGTAATATCAATAGAATACTGGGAGAAACCCCATCTCGTAGGGCTATGGGTATTCAAGCTTCAAATTCTCACATAGTGTATTTCTATCTTCTCTCATCTGGGGAGAAAAATTGATAGAGGGGTCACCCATTCTATCATTTAATGTGACTCACATTCCCCATAACGGAGGTGTATGCCAAGGTTCTATCAAGGATCTCTTCGAGTCAATCCTTTCTATGAAACATGATGAGTTTCATAGAATGGCCGAAGAAGATCCCACAAAGGATATAAGGGTATTTCCTACTATTAATCACCTGGTACACCACCCCTAATGCGGTATGAATGAAATAATTTTTGTATTTAATCCCCATATACCTTTCTAAAAATGATAAAAATAATGTGTAAATATGAGAAGAGGGTTCCCTCTTAGAGACCATCCACAACAAGCCTGGAGAAGTTCGCACCATAAACCAAAGAGTTGCCTTAAATTAGGGTGCCCCCATTCAATCCTCCATTACACCCCACAGAATCCTACACATGGTGAAAAATAAGAGTATAGTCTATGAACCACCTCATCATCCCTATGAAGATGATTCACCTATTCATGAGGAGAGATTTTCCCGATCGGAGGAAGGAATAAAAGATTTTAGGTGACTCCACACTGAGTTGTTAAGAGTGTGTCATTTTACTGGTTATGTTCCTCTAGTGTAACATCAACAATCACTTCAATCAATAGTAAATTTTCCTCAAGGTCTCATCCCAACAAATTAAGTAAGGCCATAAATATAATTCATGGTGGGAATGGTACCATCTGTCTACCATAACCCAATCAAGGGAGGATATCAGGATTCCCCACCATTAGGGATTCAATTGGAACAGATGAAGGTAAATTTGAAATGGATTCCCCCGGATGGCTATCCACCTCACACTCCAGCATTGTCGACACATTCAATCCCCCCCCTCGTTGCACATACACATGATCAGTTCCAACAGGACATGAACCAAGGGATCCTGAGTACCATAAATTTGTTAACAACTAGAATGGAATTAATAAAAGTATTGAATGATTTAATAGAACCATAATAGAGGCACTACCACAAATGGGTGTGCAACGTCCCACCTTCACCATATTTTCAAAATCCTGTAATTCCAAAGATTAATGGCTCAGTGCACCCAAATAAGAATATAATTCACTATTCCTATTATTTTGATCAATTGATGGGAAACCTAGAGAAACAAGATGGAAATCTCAGATATGTTTTTCAAACACTACATGGTTCAAAAAATTTCAGACATATGTGTTTTCAAGATTCAATTATAATAGTATATGAGGAAATCCAAAACTTATTCTTGTTCTATTTCATCTTGATGTTACTGAAAAAATATTATGTGATATCATGAAATAAAAAGAGTGAGTGAACGAGATAGTCTCAGACTTCATCTCAAGATGGTCTGGTCTAACAAAGTCCATGAACTAGATACTCACCTATAATGAGATATTTTTCATGTGAATAGATAATCTCCACAATGAACTGTGAAAACCCCTCATTAATATGATGTACAAAAGTGGGTTTTACAAATTCTCCTCTATCAATCAAATGATATAGGACTCTTTATAGCAGACTAATCTCATGTCCCGGGTATCCCCATCAACCCCAGTTAAAAGAGTAGGGAGAGCTAAAGTGTCTTCTGTCATGCTAAATCCACCTCCTGTACCAACATCATATCTAAGGCCCCCACCAACTCATGATGGGCCATATAGACTTCGGGAAATACCAAGACACATCAATATGATTGATGGGGGCCAAAAAATCAATTCGAGGAACGCAAAAATAATGTCTACTCCTTCAGAGATGATCAAGTATACGATTACTTAATTATTGAAGTCAATCCAAACTTTCATTGTCTTCTAGATCCAAAGAGGGCTGATTAAGTAGGTCTTGATGACTAGATAGAATAATTTACCATCCATCATCCATTAGGACACAAAATACTGTATTTTTTTCCTTCATGGACATCCTGTAAATGATGATTGATTCTTAACAAGACATGTAGGGAACAACAAAAACGCAAGTGGTATATATTTCAACCATTGATGATTGATTCTGAACAAGATAAGCAGAGACAAACACCAGGTCATTCATAAATTACTTCTTCAGATTCTGGGAAAAATTAATACATTGAAAGGCGTGATCTCAGATGTTCAGAAAAGATAACAATATAGCAGAAACTTTAATAAATAAACGCAAATATTTAAGGCAATGCATAACTAAAACAAAATCCTTTTAAACATTAACTTCAAAAAAACATCACAAAAATAATATGAAATAATTCCATTTACTTATTCATATGGATATTATACTAGTCTAATAATCACATGGAATATCAATAACCACTTTCATAATGATGGAATGCATAATTCAAGACTATCCTAACCACATAGTCAAGGCCTTGGGACAAGACTACAAATATGATATTGTCAAGGCCTTGTGCCAAGACATTAGTTTGTCTCATGGGATCTACCAATGCATCGAGGAGCTATAGCAGTCTCCACCAGTCACTTATTATGTCCAATGAATTCCTCATATGAACATTTTTAATCATACCATATTCATTCGTATTAAAACTAGCATACAAAATGTTAATACATTCACCATAATCCATGAATGGGATAAAAATAACACATCCATAGTCAAACATATCACAAAAATATAAATACAATATGGAAGTTTTTTATCATAATAAATCAACATCATATAAACTTAAAATCAATCAAAGGATGTTGACATAGATGAAATCAAAACTATTTGGGAGAAATATCTCTTCTTTTTTAAAATCATTTAAAAGTCACATAATTATAAAAGAAAACATTTACATTGAAAATATTATTATAATCTTGTAAGGGAATCTTTGACGATTTTATAACGGCGGAAAATAGCTACACCCACTGTATAAATTAAAAGAATACATTTTTACCTTATTTTTGTCGAAAAGGTTAAAAAGGACCTTGTTTGGAAAACGACAGAAAGATTGCTTTATAAAATTCTTATAAAAAGTCAAAAAAGGGTATAAATGACCTTAACCCATAGTCTGTAAAATAGTAAGAATGATTTGAAATACATTTTTAAGAAAAAATTATGTTGATGATAAAGAGGTCTTAGTAGATAATTATGTATAAACAACCTCGGATAATGAAGAGATTGTGAAATAAACCCTTACCTTGTACTTTTCCTTGGTAGAGGGTTGGTTAACCTCTTATATGTTGGTGAAATAATTGTTATGAAATTATAAAAGAATCATATACATTAATCTGATATCATATATGATCTTTTAACATTTCATTGTTAATAATATCTTAGTATTATCGTCGTTTCGGGTGTTAACTTACTCGTTTTATTTTAAATGTTTTGTTACAAAAGTCATGTTTTTATGGATAGGTTGTATCTTATTCATATATAGAATGATATCAGGTCCTTAAACATTATTTTTAATCATAAACTGAGAATTATACTTGAATGGATATGATGTGGAATGAATCTCATCACGTTCGTGGAGACAGTAGTCCATAAGTTCGCACGACAGACAATATCACTCGTATGATATTATAATAATATATAATTGTATGGTGTATCATATATAAAGGATCATTATCATGTTATAATTGTTATTTACATCAATTACACGTCATTATAATACCCATCCAAATAATAATGATTTCAATAACAATTACACCACGACGTGGAGACGGTAAGCCGTACGTACGCATGTATGGTGACATGTCATTAAAATGATGGATACAATACTGAATATGGTTGTACCATATTTATAATAACATCACAGTATATAGAAGATACTGGAGTTATTATTTTATAATGGAAATAACAAATAATGAAGAAGTTGATGAAGAAAGGGACATGAAAGAGGGTGGTGAAAACATTACCACTTCTTCGGGTTCTTCCTTTTGATTTGATCAAAAGGGCTCCATAGATTGGCATTATGATCAAAATACAGCCTCTAGGTTTAAGTGAGGGATGTTGAGAGAATATATGGGCAGGGTTTGGCCGATCCAAAAGGATTTTAAGGTGAGAATTATTGATAAGGGGGAGTTCCCTTTTATAAGAGGGGTGAGGGGCACCTTTGAAAAAACTAGAAATATTATTTTATAATAAATTAATATTCGGTTACTAATAGTTCCAAAGTGGATTATTTAAAGGAAAAGGTGGTGATAAGTCTGAAACCACACATCATATAGGTATTATATAGGTTTGGGTCACTATATTAACATTAACATTTTGATTTAACTCTTAGTAAAATAGTTTGACATTTACCATGTCTCTTTTTATTTTTATATTATATAGTTAATAAACTTACTATAAACATCCAAATCAACCCCAAGTGGGTTTTCAATGATACACATATCATTATATAAGTCTCTTGTCCGATACATATATTTTGAGGAAAATATAATCAATTTATAATATAATATTTCTTTTAAAAACTCCATTATGTCATTTTTTACACAATTTAATAATTGATTTTTTCTAAAGTCTTAAGAACTTTATTAATTATAAATAAACTCATTTGATCAATCCTAATATGTCATATTAACCTATAATATTAGTTTAATTCATAAAAAGTCTAAAAATTAAGTTTATTTGGATATTTATAATATCAATTATTTTAATATTTAGTTAATTAGACAATTACTGCATCACCATTGTGTCAGAAATAAATTAAATTATTAAATGTCTAAAAATTATTAACAAACTACCGTTATATAGGAAATATTTTTATCTTTCTAATTAATATTTATAATCGAATTTATCTTATGTATAACCCTATATTAAAAATGTATTAATTATTAAACATTGATGTTATCATTTTTAACTCTTCTTGAATTAAATAAAAATAAATGTCCTAATATAATCCATGTAGACCAAATAGGTTCATATTTTATTCCTAAGGTTGTTATTGGTCTAATTATACTTATCCAATAGAATTAGGACAAGTGTTAGGGTAATAATAATATCCTTTTTACCCTTAATTACCCTATTTACTTTTTACCGTGGTAAATAAATTTAAAAAGTTGTTATTCACCAAAATAAATTTATCTTATTGAACAAAATTTTACTACTTGATATTAACCATGTATCTCATATTTTTAAAATTCCACTCACAGAAGTGGTAAAATTATGTTTTATGTGATTTTGCAAATTCTCCTATGAGGTGGGTAAAAGACGGTGAAAAGTTCAATAAAATTTGTATATATCTAAAATTATTATAAACTAACTTCAATGAGTTACACTGAACTTATATAGGTATTATGTATCTACTTTGACATTAATTAAATTCAAATAATATAAATAATTATTTAAATAAAAATTCGGTTTTAAACTACAACTCAGTGTTTTCTCACTGTTCATAAAAATTGAATATTTTCAGAAAAATACAAAAAATTTACCCTAAGATAATTTTGATATTCCAAATCAAAAAATGAAGTCCATTTTGAATGAAAATTTTTATAATATTTCAAAAAGTGGGTATTACTATTTTTAACGACTAGTTTGATTGGTTGTGGTGTGTGTTAGAACTTGAAGTTGCGTACAACACATGCTGCTTTATTATTCAAAGGGAATCGTACCGTGGACGCTTGGGGTGTTAAATTCTCCCATCCTTCAAATAATTTTTTCCTCGAAAATTCTAGAATACTACTACATGAAAAGACTCGGGTGGTTCTTGATCATATGTTCCTTGGGTTCCCACGTTTCCTCTTCCATCTTATGGTTTCTCCATTGAACTTTTACCAGATGAGTCACCCAGTTTATCATCACTTGTTCTCTCATATGAAGAATCTTGATAAGATCATCGCAATAAGATAGATCAGGTTCTAGTTTTACTTCCTCATAGGTGAGTACATACGTTGGGTTAGGAATGTATTTTCTCAATAGTGAAATGTGGAATACATCGTGAACTTTGTAGAGATTTGGTGGCATATCCAAATGGTAAGCTACAACCCCAATTCGTTCTAGAATTTCGAAAGTTCCGACATACCTGGGACTCAATTTACCTTTCTTACCGAAACTTATAACTCCATTTCATGGAGATACCTTCCTGAATACATGATCTCCTACCTAAAATTCTGAATCCTATCTTCGGTTATCGGCATAACTCTTCTGCCTACTTTGAGCTGCTTTGATGTGGTTTTGGATTACCTTCACCTTTTCCATCGTTTCCTCCACCAGTTCTGGGCCTATGAGTTTTCTTTCACCAACATCATCTCAACAAGTTGGTGTGAGACATATTTTTCTGTATAACGCTTCATATGGTTCTATCTGAATACTTGAATGGAAGATATTTTAATAGGAAAATTCAACCAAAAGTAAATACTGATCCCACATACCCTGAAAGTAAAGTGAGCAGGATCTCAACATGTCTTCTATGGTTTGACTAGTTCATTCTGATTGTCCATCTATTTGAGGGTGGTAGGCAGTGATCAAATGAAGTTCAGTATCCAACGACTTCTGAAGACTCTTCTAGAATCTTGATGTAATACGTGGATCATGATCAGAAACAATCGATAGGGGTACTCCATGAAGTCTCACAACATCATTAATATATATTCTTGCTAGATGTTCAAGTGGTAAATCTTCCCTTATAGCAAGAAAATGTGAGGACTTGGTAAGACAATAAAAAATGACCCATATTGCATCGTTCCTTCTAGAAGTATTTTGTAGTCCCATGGAAACGCCCATCTTGATATTATCTCATTTCCACTCAGGTATGGGAAGAGGATGCAATACTCCACTTGGTTGTTTCCTTCCAGCTTTCACTTGTTGACAAACTATACATCTTGACACAAAATCAACAATCTCCCTCTACATATTGTCCCACCAAAAGTGTTCCTTCAAATATCTAAAAAATTTTGTGCTCCCAAGGTGTATATAAAAATTTGAACTAAGAGAATCATCTAACAATTCCCTTTTAAATCAGGTATATCGGGAACACAAAGCCTCTTCCCAAATTTCAAAATTCCATCTTCATACACAATGTCACTCAATCTCCCATCATTCATAGCTTTAATATTATTCTTAAACTCTTCATCATCAGTATGAGAACTCATTATCCTTTCAAGTAAAGATGGGTTGGAAACCATTTGAAAAAGTATTGATGTTTCACCTTCCATGGTGATTCCCATATCCATCTTTACTAGATTCATGTATATAGGATCCTTTTCAACTCTCATCTTGTTCAAATATCCACGATCCTTTCTGCTCAAAGAATCTTCCACCTAATTTTCCTTCCTTGGGAGGTAGTGTATCATGCAATCATAATCCTTTAGTAGTTCAAGCCATCTCTTTTGCCTCATGTTTAGTTCTTTCTGTGAGAAAATATACATTAAACTCTTGTGATCAGCATATATCTCACATTTTCACCATAGAGATAATGTCCCTATATCTTCAAAGAAATGATTACAATAGCTAACTAAATATCATTAATAGGATAGTTTTTCTAATTAATTTTCCACTATCATGATGCATAGGCATTAACTCTATCATTCTGCATAAGGACATAAAAAATTCCTCTCTTAGAAGCATCACTATAAATAAAAAACACTTCATTCCCCGATGGTAGATTAAATATAATAGCATTGACTAATATTTTCATCATTTATTCGAAAAAAAATTCACAATATTTTTTCTAAACAAATTTAACCCCATTACGTGTGAGATTTTTTAATGGGTTAACCAACTGGGAAAAATTCTGGACAAAACTTCGATAATAACCTGGTAAACCAAAAAAACTGTGTACCTTAGTTATACTCATCGGTGCTGGCCATTCATGGATTTATCTTGTCTTAAAAGGATCAACATAGATTCCATCGTTGGAGACAATATAGCCATGAAAATAAATCTCTTGAATCCAGAATTCACACTTGCTAAACATCCCATATATTTCATGTCTTCTAAGAGTCTTCAGGATAATGCGCATGTGATTTTCAGGATCTAAGTAGATTTTTGAGTATAAAAATATATCATCAATAAATACCACTAAAAAATCATTGAGGTATTCCTTAAAAACACTATTAATTAGATCCATGAATACAGGGGGTGCATTAGTCAATCCAAAAGTCATTATTGTAAATTCACAATGCCCGTACCTGGTTCGAAATGCTATTTTTGGAATGTCTTCCTTCTTCACACACAACTTATGGTATCCAGATCTAAGGTCAATTTTTTGAAATTATTGAGCTCCATGAAGTTGGTCAAATAAATCATCAATGCATGGTATGGGATACTTGTTATTTATTTTTATAGCATTGATTTCTTCGTAGTCGATACATAACCTCATAGATCCATCTTTATTCTTAACAAAAAGGATCGGGCTCCCCATGGAGAAAAACTAGGGTGAATAAATCCCTTAATTTTCAATTACTCTTTTTGTTTCTTTAGTTTAACTAATTCTACAGTGGCCATTCTATATGGGATCTTCGATATGTGCCTTGAACCTGGAATTAAATCAATAGAAAACTCAATTTCTCATTCTAGAGGATGTCCAGGTAAATATCTGGAAACACAACAACATATTCTCTCACAATAGGTACATCCTCTATTCAAACACTCATTCCCTCACCCACATTAATTTCAATCTCTTCCTCCCAAATAATTGAATTTAGTTGAGCTACTGGGGGTGGATCTATATAAGAATTAGGTAGTGATGATTCTTCTTTAATGATAAGGCATTCCTTATCATCATCATCAATAATCATAACCTCTTTCTTCATACAATAAATCTTTGCATCATGGTCCAAAAGCTAGTCCATACCAAGGATTATATCAAATTCCGTCTTGGGTATGATGATGAGATCAGTAGATAAAGAACATTTATATGCCCTAATGGGAACAGATCCATAGAACTTTGTAAAAATGATACTTCCCTTAAGAGTTTTAACTGAAAATTCCCTTGTTAGATCAAATTAAAAATATCTAATTTTCTTTGAAAACTGGGAATATATGAAAAAATGTGATGATCCAGAATCAAATAATGCATTTCCTAATCTTGAGAAAACCATTAAGTTACCTGTCATCACATCATTTAGAGCTTCAACCTCAGCAGTACTGATAGCATAAGATTATCCTTGATCTCTTGACCTTTTCTGAGGTATGTTCCCCTGACGCTTAGGACATTCATTTGAATAATGTCCCATCTCCCTGTAGTTGTATCATTGAACTTAGGTAGCTTCTTTCTTCCCCTTACAATCACGAGCTTGGTGGCCTTTTTCACCACACTTTTAACAGACTCCCATTCATTTCAAGCACGTATGGGGGTGTTTCTTCCCACATTTACTGTAGTATGGATGATCAAACTTTCCCTTCTTCCCTCTATTTCCATTTCCAGAGTGATCAGTAGATCTCTTATTCTCTTACATTGCTTTAAAGTCGTAAGACTTAGAGATTTATCTTTCAGTCTTGATAGCACATGAGACAATATCTTCATACGACAAGATGGATTGTGACACTAATTATCGAAGAAGAAATGGATTCAACCCATCAATGAAACAATCAATCTTACTTATTGGGTTACGTATATAATCTACATCATACCTTTCTAACCTTGTAATGTTAGCATCATACGTTGCGACATTCTCATCCTCCTTTTGTTTCAAATAAGAAATTTCATTTCCATATCTACTTGATGGTCATGAGGAAAGTATTTTTCTAACAGAAGATCTTTAAACTCCCCCATTCCATATTTGATACTTCATCATCTTCCTTCATGTTTTGAATCATTGACCACTATTGATCAGCATCTCCAGTGAGGCAACAAAATGACATGACAACTTTTCCCCTTTCACTACTCCCAAAGGCGTGGAATATTTTCTCTAATGAACAAATCCATTTCTTAGATACCAATGGATTTGCAATTGGATGTTGGTGGTTGATTCCACATGAAGCAATCTAACATTGATCTTCCATGGTGTTGATCGGGGTGCTCCATACGAGTAAGGTTATTATTCATAACCTGAGTGAGTTGTCCCAGTATGGTGATAAGCTGATCAACACCAGTTGCTTCACAAGCTCCATTATAATTATCTTGAGTAGGAGGGAAATCCCTACATGGAGTGCGTGTATTGATACAGTTTCCATTTCTTCCACTAGGATCCATTTCTAAAAAATGGCATACACTAGATTAGTTTATGAATCACAATACATAAATTCAAACTTTTAAAACACTAAACATACATTGAATAGTTTATGTATATAATCCATAATCATAAAAATGTGTTATTTGAGGAAGTATATACTCATAAACCCTTTATAATGGTTTGTAGATAAAATGATAATTGTCCTCATCATATCCCCAGGGAGTTTCGTAACCATGACTGTAGCAAGGCCCGTTGTCATGCACTAGTTCTCATTCGAGTATAGCTCAAAGCGGTGTTTTTGGGTTTTACCCCTAGGTACATCTGTGCCAGAGCTGCCTCTACCTGATCATACTCATACAGTGATATATTGCTCGGAAAACTTACAAAATTCTATAATACCAAAATTCTAGGATGTTATTCTATACTAATTATCAAAGTCTATCTTAGGGCTATGTTCTCTAATAAGAGTTTATCAAAATCTAGTTTCCATGGTTTGTACTAAACTTACACTGATACCAACTGTAACGCCCTGACCCCAGTTACCCAGAGTCGGTGCATTATTACATAACATTGGCATGATCACAAAAGATCATGTTTCGAAAAACCAATTGGTTTAGTAGCCTTTGAAACACTAGATATATTCATAAGGATTATATTACATCATGAAGTGAAAAAAACTACAACCACATCTTGTTTTCATATCCCCTCATACTATCCCTGCAGGTCATTCATAAAATACTTATTCACATCCTGGTAAAAATTTAATCATTGAAAGGGGTGATCTCATATTCTCAGTAAGGATAACAATATAGCGGAAACATTCATAAATAAACATAAACATTTTAGGCTATGTATAACTAAAACAAAATCCTTTTAATCTTGAACATCAATATAACATGGATATAATAAAATTAAATAATTCCATTTAGTTATTCTCATGGATATTCAACTAGATGAATTATCACATGCAATATCAATAACCACTTTCATAATGATGGAATACATAATTCCAGACTATCATAACCACATAGTCAAGGCCTTGTGCCAATACTACAAATATAATTTTGTCAAGGTCTTGTGCAAAGACAGTAGTTTGTCTCATGAGACCTACCGATGCATCGAGGAGCTATAGCAGACTCCACCCGTCACTTATTAAGTCCAATTCATACCTCATTTGAACAGGTTTAAATATAACATAAACAATCGTATTAAAACTAGCATACAAATTGTTAATACATTCTCCATAATCAATGAATGGTATAAAAATAACACATCCATAATCAATCATATCACAAAAACATCAATAAAATATTAGAGTTTTGTATAATAATAAATCACCTTCAAATAAACATAAAATCCATCAAAGGATGTTGGCATAGATGAAATCAAAACTATTTGAGAGAAATATCTCGTATTTTTTTTAAAATAATTTAAAAGTCCCATAATTATAAAAGAAAAAATTTACTTCAAAAATATTCTTATAAGAATGTAAGGTAAGCTTTGATTATTTTATAATGGTGGAAAATAGCCACGCCCACCTAAATTGTTTAAAAAAGACATTCTTACCTTAATTGTTTTGAAAAGGTTAAAAATGACCTTGTTTGGAAAACGACAGAAAGATTCTTTTATAAACATATTATAAAAAGACAAACATGGGTATAAATGTCTTTAACAAATAATCTATTAAATAGTTAGAATGATTTGAAATACATTTTTACGAAACATGTATGTGGATGATAAAGAGGTCCCAGTAGATAATTTCGTATAAACTACCTTGGATAATGAAGAGATTGTGAAATAAACCCTTACCTAGTACATTTACTTGGTAGAGAGTAGTCTAAACTCTTGTATAATGGTGAAATAATTGTTATTAAATTATACAAGAATCATATACATTAATATGATATTCATATATGATCTTTTAACATTGTTTTGTTATTAATATCTTAGTATTATCGTCGTTTCGGGTGATAACTTACTCGTTTTATTTTAAATGTTTTGTTAAATATGTAATGTTTATTTTGGATAGGTTGTATCTTATTCATATAAATAATTATATAAAGTCCTTAAACAATATTTTTAATTATCAAATGAAAATTAGACTTGAATGGATACGATGTTGTATGAATCTCATCGCGTTCGTGGAGACGGTACTCCGTACGTACGCACGAGTGACAATATCATTTTTTTGATATTAAAATAATATATCATTGAATGGTATATCATATATACAGAATCATTATAATGTTATATTTATTATTTACATCAATTACACATCATTAGCATACCCATACAAATAAAAATGTTTTGAATAACAATTACACCATAACGTGGAGACAGTAAGCCGTACATACGCACATATAGAGAAATGTCATTAAATGGATGGATAGAATACTGAATATGGTTGTACCATATTTTTAATAACATCAAATTATATAATAGATACTGGATTTATTTTTTTATAAAAGAAATAACAAAGAAATAATAAGTTGAAGAAGAATGGGACTTGAAAGAGGGTGGTGAAAAATTACCTCTTCTTCAGGTTCTTCCTTTTGATTTGATAAAAAGGGCTACATAAGTTGGATTTATGATAAAACTAAGGCCTATAGGCCAAATTTAGGGAAGTATAGAGACTGTTTGGGCTGGGTTTGGCTGACACGAAAGTCTTTGAAGGTGTTAATTAGTGAGAAGCGGGAGTTCCATTTTATAAGATGGGTGAGGGGCACCTTTGGAAAAGCTAGAAATATTATTTTATTATAAATTCATATTCGGTTTATAATGCTTCAATAGTGGATTATTTAAAGTATAAGGTGTTTATAGGTCTAATACCACTCAACCAATAAGTTTTAGATAGGTTTGGGTCACTATATTAACTTTATATTTTTTATTTAACTCTTAGTTAATAGTTTGACATTTACCATGTCTCTTTTTATTTTTATATTATATAGTTACAAAACTTACTATAAACTTCCAAAAGAACCCCAAGTGGTTCATTAATGATAAAATATAATTATATAAGTCTCTTGGATGAACCATATATTTTTAGGAAAATAATATCAATTTATAATATAATATTTGTTTTAAAAACTCATTTATGTCAATTTTGACAGTATTTAATAATTGATTTTTGATAAAGTCTTAAAAAAATTATTAAATCTAAATAAATTCCTTTAATCAATACTAACATGTCATATTTACCTATGAAATTATTATAATTCATAAAAGGTTTCAAATTACATTTAATTGGATATTTATAATATCAATTATTTTAATATTTCATTAATTAGGTTGTTACTGCATCACCAATGTGTCATAAATAAATTAACATATTTAATGTCCAAAAGTTATAAATAAAATCCCATAATATAGGAAATATTTTGTATCTTTCAAATTAATATTTATAATCTAATTTAATTTATGTATAACCCTATATTAAAAATGTTTTAGTTATAAAACTTTGATTTTAAATCTTTTAACTCTTCTTTGAATTAAAAAATAATAAATGTACTAATCTAATCCATGTGGGATAAAGAGGTTCATATTTTATTCCTAAGGTTGTTTTTGGTCGAATTATACTTATCCATTAGAATTAGGACATGTATTAGGGAAATAATAATATCATTTTTACCCTTAATTACCATATTTACTTTTAACCGAGGTAAATAAAAGTAAAAAGTTACAATTCACCAAACATTAATTTTATCTTATTGAACCAAATTTTACTCATTGATACTATCCATGTCTCTCTTATTTTATAAATTCCAATCACATAGGTGGTAAAATTATGTTTTATGTGATTTTGCAAATTATCCTAGGAGGTGGGTAAAAGACGATGAAAATTTCGATAATATTTTTATATATCTAAGATTATTCTAAAATAACTACAATGAGTTACATGGAACTTATATAGGTATTATGTATCTATTTTGACCTTAATTAAATTTAAATAAAATAAAAAAAATTTATATAAAAATTCGGTTTTAAACTATAACTCACTGTTTTATCACTATTCATCAAAAATTGAATGTTTTCGGAAAAATACCCCAAATTACCCTAAGCTAATTTCGATATTACGAATCCAAAAATGAAGTCCATTTTGAAAGAAAAAATTTATAAAATTTCAAAAAGTGGGTATTACTATTCATAACGGCTAGTTTGATTGGTTGTGTTGTGTCTTAGAACTCGAAGTAGCGTACAACACACGCTACTGTATTATTTGATGGGAAATGTACCGTGGATGCTTGGGGTGTTACACTTTTAATTGATTTATGAGTCATAAAACATTCAAAAAATATCATGTCATACTCTATGAATAGTTTAATCAACCAATCGTGCCTCCAATAGCTCCTAATAAAACAAAACCATCATCCTCATCTCCCAAATCTTACATAGGATAGCTGCCCAAAATTTATTCTAATCATAAGGGTGAAGATAATGTTCATAAAGATGAACGTGTTCCAAATACAAGGTTGGATTTGACACTCTAATATTTCATGCAAGTAAATCTAAAGAAAAATCTATTACCAAACCAAACACCACAACGACAACAGACCCACCAAATAGGAAAATGGGAACCATCCTATAAAATGGTACAACCTTAGGAAGATGATGAGAAGAATGATATCATCAGAAGGGGAGATGGTTTTTAAATACAACAATGTCATCCATTTGATTAATCCTTTATCTGATGACGGGTATGATTATCAAACAGAATTTTAAACACCCAAAGTGGAATCCAGAGGTAGAATCCAAATAATCCAAGGTTATTAAACGAGATACGGCCTATGAGGAAATCAATATTATGGACACAACTCCACCAAAACCATCAGTATTATAGAATCCTATGGAAGGACTCTCATGCCAATCTTTTAGAGGTAGGTAAACTCTCATAATTCCATGAGATACCGTACTTTCCTAATCCTTCATGAATACCAATTAAATGAGAAAAATGACTAATATCCCTTGGAATGTGACTAGATCTTCCCTGCCCAATCCACAGAGGATGGAACCTCCACCAGATCTAGAACCAAGGGCCTACCCATCCCCATAAAATGGTCAATCCCATAAATTTCCTATGAATGTGCATCCCCAATCATGGATGCATCGACCTTTGGATTAGGAATATGACATACTGAAACAGTTATCCTCAATGCCATGTAAGCTCTCGATCATGGATGCACTGAATCTATCTGAATATCTCAGGGAAGTTCTCGTTGTATCGTTGTTATTTCCCCAGGAGATTGAAGTTGAAGTAGTCGACGCCGATGTCAATATGAAATAGATCACCTCTACAGAATTCCTTGTAATTATCACCATTATTGATCAAGATGAAAAAAATCATTAAAGGACACATAAATCCATTATATGTGTTTGGAATGATTAATGGTGTTTATAAAAAACATTATTCATAGACAATAGATCTGGGGTGAATATCATCTTACTATGGACATTTCATCAGTTGAGCTACAATGAATATAATTTGAAACCCTGCACCATGAACCTGTTGAGCATTGAAATTATCCTGCAGAATCCATTAGGCCAAGTCACAATCAAAACCTGGTTATGTGACCTCATAGATCACCCAAAATTTCTGGTGGTTTGATATAATACAAACTTCAACACTCTACTAGGGATTCACTGGTTGTTTAAACACATAGAAATAGTCTCCTCTTATCATCAGTGGCTCAAATATAGCATCAATGGGTAGTGTGAAACACTGCTTGTCGATAAAGACCCATTCAATTATTGTGAGTCGCACTATATTGATGTAGAGTTCTATGAACCTAAAGGGAATAAATCCCCAGCTAGTAGAATTGAATGGGTCTCTACCAAAAATTGTTTGGTGATAGTTCCCACTACCCCCTCATGATGTTCGGGGAAGAATACGTATTTTTCATCAGTCGAATTAAATGAAAAATTCCAAATTCAGACAAATATTCAGAAGTCCTCATGATTTTAGTTATGACTGTCGAGCCTGATAATGTCAAAATTCTCCCTGATTCCCAAGATAATAGGAAAGGATAGGATAAAAATTCCATTGACCTATCATAAAAAACCTAGTAAATTCAAACCTCAATCACTAAGGAGGGAAGAAGTATCTTGTCACTCAAAAAATATGGGAACATTCTTTTACCCCTCATGACATCTTCTTGGGAGAATCCCTAACAAATGATGATATCCTCACTTCCATGAGAAAATTTCAAATCCTCCCTCAAATTAGGGGAAATAATAATAAGGATTTTTCCCCTTTAGAAGATGAAGATGAAATTGATGAGGATGTAGAGGAGGATGAAAAAGAAGTCCTAATGGATGTCACTGCATCATTTGAGGAATGCGGTTCCACCACCATTGATGAACTCAAGGAAATCAATGTTGATATTAATGAAGACCCATGACCCACTATGGTTAGTGCATCCTTTCGTTCAAGAAATAAAGAGATATACACCAATTTCCAAAATCCAAATTGGGATGTTTTCACCTAGAAATATATATAAATTCTAGGTCTCCACTCAGAGGAGTCCACTGACCACTTGGGCGTTCTGAAAGATCATCATGGTTACAAGAAAATTTAAAGAAAGGCACACCTGACACAAGATTCCAAAATAGACATTGAAGTCAATAATCTCATTGAATATAACATCATTCAGGTAGTCTAATACCCCATCTGTTTAGCAAACATTATCCAGTTCAAGACAAATAATGGGTAGATCAGGGTCTACATTGATTTCACAGACCTCAACCATAAATTCTTGAACGATGAATTCCCAGTCCCAATCACTGATGGGATGATCTATGAAATGTTCTAATATTGAGCTATATCTTTCAGGGGTAGATATTCAGGAGATTACCATATCCGAATGGACTAAAATGATGATTAAGCCACTTTTCGTAGGGCTCCCTAGGGAAGGTATTTCTACAAGGTGATGCCTTTATGTTTAAAAAATTATGGCCCCACATATCTTCACGCCATGTCCTGTATTTTTTAAGCCTTCCTTGGAATGTTCAATGAATGTTATTTTTATGATATAGTAGTTAAATCTAGAAAACACTCATACTATATGGTGGATCTTATAGGAAAATGTTTTCTATTCACCTGGTCAATGAATAAAGGGGTAGAATATCAATCCACTAATGATTGTCAGGAAAAATTTGACAATCTATTGAAATATCACATGATTACACTTATGGTAATGCTTCCTATTGAAGGAAGACAACTCATTCAATATGTAACTACCTTAGAGTGATCCCTAGGCACCATCCTTACTCAAAATAATGTTACCGGCCGCGAGAATAGTCTCCAATATCTCATCTCAACCATGATTGATGATAAGACTAATTATTCAAATATCAATAATAGTTGTATTTGCATTATTATATGAAGTCCATAAGCTGAGTTATTACGTACATGACCATTATGTCCATTTGGTCTCACATAGTAACCCGCTCAAGTACAATATCATTTTTCTAATGTTAACTAAATGCCTGTAATTGTGTAAATTCGTCCTGTAGAAGTAAGATATGTGATTCATACCATAAAAATCCATCAAAGGCCAGAGATTAGTAGATTTTATAGTAGAGCTTACCTCAAAAGAGTTGTCCCTGTCTAATGTAGAGCTACACGATGGGAAATTTCTCTCTATTCTAGGGAACTCTCAAATGAAGGAAATTTTTATCAAAAGTTCCCTCATAAGACCGACATGAAAAATAATGGAAGACCCCAAAATCAAAAACGTGGTTTTAGGTGTCAAACTAATATCCATAGAAAAATAAGCTCTTCCCTATTCCTTCATACTGTTAGAAGGATGCACGAACAATGATGAAGAGTACTAGGACCTCATTGCAGGCCAAGAACTAAAACTCCAAGTGTAATCCATACAATTTAATATTAAAAGCGATTCAGAACTAGTAATCAAGAATGTCAATGGAGACTATGAAATTTAGAAAGTTAATATGATCCCAATGATGAACAATGTCTGAAAACTAATGGTAGAATTATAAAAAGGTATGATATTGAATTATGTTCCCTTGTCAAAAAATTCTCAAGTTTATGCATGGGAAAATGTATCCACTACTCTTGTTGACCTAGATTAGAACAAAATAGTTATCATTAATGGCCACAGATAGATGGTATAACCATTTATCTAGGCCAAAACGAAAGAAATTAATGAGATCGGTCCCATCTCTATATCGTATGGTCCTATCATCAGTTGGAATACTCCCATTGTAGGATATTATAAAAATGGGGAACTCCCACCAGATGGGGTTGGAAGAGAACAAATCCAAAGAAGATAAGTCAAATTAATGTTATATGATGGTATAAACTGGAAAAAGATTCTCTATAATGGAGGAATTTTTGGATTCATTATCAGGTGATTTGAAAGAGAATAGACCACCATTGTCATTAAATAAGTGCATGTTGTCACATGTGGGGACACTAGTTAGCATCCAAACCCTCTTATGAAATTGAAAGTCTTTGGTAATATTGGTCTGACATGACGTATGATTGTGCCGATTTAACTAAAAAGTGTCATTCCTACCAAGTCCATTCCAATTTCATCCATCAACCCCTAGATTTTCATCACCGATCTATGTTCTACAGAATATGCACTACATGGGAAATGGGTATCATGGAACCATATCCCCACACCAGAACAAGAAAATTTAGGTTTATTCTCACAACAACCAAATATTGTTCCAAATGGGTAGAAGCAGTACATCTGAAAGGATTCGCGGAGAAAATCATTTTCTTCTTGGTGAAACATAGTACCCTCAATCAGTTTGGTGTCCCTCGCACAATACTGATGGAATATGGAACATATTTCTTCCTTTATAAATCATACACACTCTACCAAGAGTATGGTATCAAATCCAACCATTAATCCCACAACCATGAACTAGCCAACAGATAGATGGAGGCTTTAATCAAGACGCTATCAACCATACACTGAAAGATGGTGGATAGGGATAATAAATTGTGGCAGGTAAAAATTCATCATTTCCATTGGGCATACCACACCACAACCCGCACCGCCCCTTAATAAACCTTGTACTTGTTAGTATATATAGAAAAGGTGGTTTTGTCCATTGAAATTCAACAGTAATTGCTCTACATTGTTGTTTGTGATCATCTAACTACATGTGATAGATTGAAAAAACGGTTTGATGAGAAAGAGTGGTTGGATGAGAAAATATATCACACTCTGAACCATCTTGAATTCTATCATAAATGTATTCATAGGCCTTCAATAATAATTTTTTCAAATGATCTTTCCTTAAAAGAGAAATGTTGTTCGGCCTCACAGCCCCGATGATACAGATGAAGAACCCCAAAATGTTACAGGAAAAAAGGGAAGTTCCATATGTTATACACAACCTTTAATCTAATGAAGCATATTCCTTAAATTCAATGGATGGAAATATCATCACAACCCCCACCAATTCTAGTTTCTTGAATAAATAAATTTAGTAATTATATTGAATCCATCATAGCATCCTGAAATTAATCGTTATAGTGTCGAATATTTCCATTCCACATTACAATAAACTATTTGTATTATTTACTTATTACATGAATAAAAACTGCACAATGAATTCAGCCATGTTGCATAACATTAAACTAATCAACATCCTCATCTTATCTCTAGGATGTAAAAGTGGAATGCAACATATTTTTCCTTACCACATGTCATTAAACTTCATGTCCCCATCAATGTTCTCACTATAGGGGACATTGCCTATGGAATTTATCGCATACCATGCCACTCTACAGAACTACATACATCTTTATTTTCATTTTCTGATGTGATACATAGTGAATCTACGATCATTCATCTTAGACAAACCACCATTAAAAATGACCCCCAATCCTGTGCATGGGTCAGATCGGTACAACAAAAATGTTGTATTATAACTACCTACATATTGATTCCAATCCATCAATGGGATATGCAGGGATTCTAAGATCATATATCATGGTCCGGAAATTTTTTTTAATAAAAATTCCTATATTGTACTCTAAACCGCCTCTGCATAGCGAGAGGAAACCCTGCCTATTTCTGGTTTCTCACAATGATCACATCTCACATGAGAATATAAATGGTTATAAAGGTTCCTCGTTGTATGAACAGAGGATACATGTACATTTTAGGTCATTAAAAATAATAATAAATGGTCATAAAATCTCACCCTCCTTGTGTATGTCCAAATCCTATGCAGGGATGAACATTTTTTAGAACAATGTGTGGCTTGATTCCTTCCCCTATGGGATACGTAGTGGCACTTGGATTCTTCGTCTTGGTGCATCCACCACCCAAAAAAAGTCTTTTTTCCCTACGTATAGATCATATATTTGTAGGGACCTTCCCCCAATTAACTATGTAAAGTCTTGTTTCGTTTCCCTATGGGATATGTAGCGATGCCCGAATTCTTCGTCCTAGTCGAGCCACCAACATAAAAAAAGGAGTTTCCTCCCTCCATGAATATAGACATAACCTATGGAGGAAAGTGACTTTTAAAAACTACATACATCTTTATTCTCATTAATCAATGGAATAACTAGATACACATTGAACATATGTCTTGGTTGAGCCATCACGTGATGAATGATGCCTCTATTATATAATCAGCTTTGACTATAGTACAAGAGAACACCTCATCGCTCTATGTATCTCACATTGATTATAACTCATGTGATCATAGAAGTGATGATAGAGACTCCCCCATAGGTTCCAAACATAGATGATTATAATAAGACCATCATCTTGAATGCATGGTAACAAAATACCTCCTCTCCATGCATGGGTAAGAATGGAAAAAGGATTCATCAAAACTATGTGTAAATTAATTATTTTTAAACTATGATATTTAGGAATCCTCTATAAGGTTTAGTGCTACACTTCACTCATCTTGTTCTTTCCACATTTGTTCATTGTTTCCCCTAATAGATGATATTGAACTGTGTGACAAAATTTGTCCTAACCATATGAATTTATACTATATAGTAGTTCAAGAACTATGTATGGCTTGATTCTCAAAATGATGATAAACATAGTGAAACACTAGTTTTCTAGGGTCCAGTTGTAAAAAATCCCCAATTAACTGCATGTGAAATTCAAATATATGTAGGGTATCTCAAATCTAGGATCTTACATCTAGAAAGGGAAGAAAGACCATGCTTCCCTATACATACAAATCAGATCTATATAAATGATATCAAACCTCATAATTAATCATGTCCTGGATATTCCTAATATACCCGGAAAATCATCACTTCATCTATCAAACTCCTTGCCCTAGAAAATCATGGCCCACCAGAATCATCCATAGAAATTGGAAATGAATAAATAGTGTGTTGCATAAAACTTCTCTTCAATATGTATATTATGCCTTGATAGATCTAACTAAAAATCCTATAAATGTTTCTTGTCAACCAAAGGAATATTCATCCTTAGGAGATGATTTTCCTCTTTTCCTATGTCCGTCTTATTTTAATCCCCATGTCATACATCCTGACTAAAGGGCCCCATAATCATGGTTTACAAGATCTACCCCGACTCATGTATGGGGAATACTAGGAATATCCAAACATGATTATCTCATATTTACACATGATTCCTTTGATAATTTGTCTCTACAACCTGATTATTAATCAATATTGTCAACTTCCTTCCCACATGATGTTAAACTATTCGAAATACATCCTAATCGCATGATGTTAAATTAAATGGCCCAATGACTTACCCCCGTGACATTGAAAAATTGCAATGTAAACAAATAATTTCTTAATTTCCCCCACTCCTTTCTCATGGACCAAAATCTATGCAAGGAACTTGGTCCCAGGATTCCTGAATCTTCAAAACATGGCCCTAATATGACAAGGGAGACATGATATCCTGCCTCACATACATGTAAAATATGTGTAGAGAGACTCCCAATTCTGTGAATAATCATTGAATTCCATGAATAACAACAACCTATGTACTTACAGTATGTCCATACCAACCCTCTCTATTTATAAAAATATATGATTTGAGTGATATTGGATCGTCATAACCCTTTGTGGTCATCGAGAATGAAAGTTCAATGTCATGTGGACACCTTCGTTTGAATGTGCATATTATGCCCCAATGTCTCTTCAATCATTTCATACAATAATTTCATGTCAATAAAAGGAAAATTCATCCCTAGGATAATATTTTCCTATTTTCAAACGCCTAATGACTTTTAATCCCCATGTAGTTCCTCATGATCCAAGAGCTCTCAAATCTAGAGTTTTCACTCCCCAATCTACTCACGTCCAGGACATGACATAATATCCTGGATCGATTATCCATCTATTAATTAGGGATTATATATCATCGTCCTAGTCTAATGACATTTAAACTACATGATACTCGATTCCTGGTATTCACCCTTAGGCCATGTCATTTCAAAAGGGTATTTCCCTCAGAACATGTGAAACAAATGAATCTTCACAAAAATGTTTTACATAAGCCATGCCCCATTGGTGAGTCCATATTCAAAATAAAAATGTATATCCACATTCATGAATTAGACTCTAAAATATATAAACATTAAAACAACTTTGAATGGATCAATCCCTACTCATGTGAGATGAAAATCAACATCCTATCTAACATTTCAGGTGTAACCATGAGACAAAAATTTCACATCCCTTCCTGCATAAGGGTCATCCCTATAAAAATAAATATTCCTATGAATAGTAAAAAAATTCCCCCACTTTTTCTTGGTATATGATGAAACTTTCGTCATGAAAACCTCCTTTTCATGTATAGGTATACTACTTTTCAAGTGCCATACTCAGTGTACTGAATGTTTTGTATCTTCATAATACTCCATTTTCATTAAAAATAACAGGCCAATGTTGTGTAGACACATTTTTTTTGACTATGAACATTATTCCCTGACAACTCCAAATATGTTACAAACAAAAAATTCATGTCAACCAGAGAAATATCCATCATCTAGAGAGTATATTCCTACCTCTGTATGCCCTTATGGAATTTAATACCCACCTCATCACTGGGTTTCAAAAACCCCTATTATTATGGTTTACATTTTCGTCCATTTTAATTACTAATGGTGAAAGAATTTCGTTGAAAAAATATGGTGGAGGATGTGTATCATTTACCATTTTTTTAGTCATAGTAAGGTGATTTCACAAAACATTCCCCAAATATCCAGGTTGTTTGAAGTTAAACTGATCATGCCTTGACCCTCATTTGCACAAGAAAAATTCACATGGGAGCATTTTTTAATAAAATCCAAATTCAAATGCGCTAATCTCATTCAAAATTTTTACCCTTAACAGGATATCCACTATAGTCCTCAATAGAAAAATATATCCGATATTCTATAAAAACTTCTTGGACATCAGAAATGGAAGGCCAATGTCTTGAAGAAACCTTTTTTGGACTATGCATTCAAATTCTATGATGGCTTGGCATATGTTGATTAAAAAAAATGGCATGTCATCGAAGGGTAAATTCATTCTCATGAGATTATTTTCCTTTACACTTAATCCATATGTCTTACATTCCACATATTGTGTTCCATATATATAATTCACATGTCATTGTTAAGAAAAATCCATCATCCATGTTTTGAAGTTGTTGGGACATTCTCATTTAATAAGGCCTATATCGAGGACCTTTCCCCATAAGTCATGGTCCAAACGGCTCAACCTAAAACATCAGTGTAGTTATTTTCAATGTTTTTAGAAAGAAAATATTTTTAATGATAGTATGGTTTACAAAACATTAAACTGCACATGAATAAGATACACTATAGTTGCTAAGGCAGAAACCTGAAAAAGGTATATGGGATAAAAGTAGAATGTCATCTCACTAAACCAATGCTAAATATTTTTAAGGAAAAAATTGAGCAAACAAAAAATCAAGAGACACAAATAATGTTAGTTTGAAAACTATTAACGTGTTTCCTAAGAAAAATTCATCATATGGCCACTAGGCCCAAACTATAACGGGCTTCCGAAGTTGTTTGGGTGATAATGAAAAAAATACCAATGATTGGAGGGATCTCCATGTGACTCTAGCTAGAGTCAAACTTTTCTCTCTGAGTACCTCATCTAATGAAACAATTACGGAATGATTTGATTATACTGGTTTAGTTATCCTTGTTAAAAATTTAATTGATATCTGGTTTATTTTATTGTTTAAAATGAGGTTGATCATAAATGATTAATATTGATGAAAATAGTAAAATAAGAACAATTGAATGAAAAATGTTTCTATCTAAAAAAATGGGTTGTTAGATTGGGGGGAAAATCCATATTCTATATCATCTCTACAATATAAATGAAAATATAGTTTAGGTTAACCCGATGGATTATAATGTGGCCTAACTAGCTCTTTCAATCAACTCAATAACATCCAGAATAGGGCTATCATGGGCTAGTTCTGAAGAAACCCTCCTCTCATTTTTAGCATCCACCATTGAGCATAATCACTTCATAAGATCTTGAAGGTATCACCCTTATTGTTAGACTATATAATAATTTTCATTTGATAAAGACAGTTGAACTTTTATTCTAGCCATTAGAGCCTCGTACACGTGCAATTCCTCCATATGGGTGATCACTTGGTCATGAGAACAAGATTCCTTAGCTTCCAATTTTTGAAAATTGTTAATAAAATCCTGGAAAGTATGATCATGGTGGTAAGAAGTGTTGATCCGAGTGAGGTATCCTTTACAGGTAGTGAGATCCTCTCGAGCTATAATGATTTTGTTTATAAGGAGACCCATGGTTAAATAATCAATGTCACACAAACCAAAATCAATAAAATATTTAAAATTATCCCCATAATTTTCAATATCTAATTTGGGAGTTTCCATGTCAATGGTATTGATCTGAATCCATGTCAACTTTCATACATGTCAATGAATTTTAAGAGCATTTGAATCTTGGAACTCCTCCACTATAGTTGGTACGTAATGTCGAATCATCACTGGAGTGGACATAATACCCCTGAACTAAGTCATCCAAATAGGTGGAAATTACATCATAACTGATTATTTATTCTCCAAGACTAAATGATGGGTCCTAGAAGCAACTTCACGAACATCGGTTGAAGTGCCACTCAGACCAGATTCCGTATGACATTAGACCACATCAGCCAATGGTACAAGATCTAAATCACTCTCTACTAAAATGGATTATTCAGGTGAAGCCTCTTCCAAATGCATGTAACAGAGATTAGAACCACATATCACCATAATAAGGGGATTATATGGCACAATTGGAATATATGTGATAGGATCTAAAACCACCAACAGTCTCTGAACCTAACAACATGGCCTTGAAAATAACCCGTCAAGATAACAAGATGCCTAAATCTGGGATTAATCTAATGATATTTAATTAGAGTCTATAGTGGGAGGAATTTGGAATGTCACATTATCATCGCCCCACATCATGGACTAAAACAATTGGAAATAGATTATGGGGTGAGATTCCCACTTCAATAGGGTGGGGGTCAGAGATATAATCTGTTGAAGGCATCCAAACTACCTAGAGAACCTATACGTAATGTAATTCTCAGAAATATTCCCATTTATATTCATTTGGAAAACAATCCATCTTATTGTGCAATGATATAAGAATCCTCATTATGGGGTCTTCTACAAGTATTTATCACTGGCCCATGTGGAGCTGTGTAAGGCCCAAAAGGGAAGCAAGAGAAATCACTTGGAAATTAAGTCATGCCTTCTATGATCAAATATTTTTAACGGATGGAAGTAATGTTATCAATGGTTATATGAAATTGAAAATTCTGAACTGAGGTAGTATGAATGTACTCATAACAGGGAAAATTCTTGTCCATCTAGCCATATAAATTTCGAAATGGCGCGCATGGACGATGTGGAGTTTTCCCTTCCTGTACCTTCCATAACTATTTGTAGATTCATGAAAACATTGGAATGGGCATGTAAGTTGGGTTTCCATTAATAAATGTGGCACACATCATCAACTTGCAGGACCTAACACTGGTATATACATCATAAGAGGGAAATATCCACCCACTTAGGAACAAGACAAAGAATCTTGCATGCGTTATCTCAGGAAACACAACTTGGCAGATTTCATAACCCCAAAGGGTGTATTGACCCACAACAAGGGTAGAAAAATAATATAAAGGAGTGATACACGACTGCGAGGTAAAATGGGTTTGGCTACGGTGAACACTCTTCCTTGGTACATCCACCAGGAAGAATAACCTTGTCCAATCCTCAAATGAGATAAATAAGCAGCCCTGAAGGGGTTTTCCAAGTAGCCACTCAACCATAAAAATCATTCTCCTACCATGAGGGATACACGCTCAACATTACTTTAGGTGTTGTAAAATGGTAAAAATTAATTGTACATGTCGCCAAGGATAAGAATTCCCCCTATTTGGTAGACATCCCATAGTCTGATCCCCACATCACCAATGGATAGTTGAATGGTGTTGGTTCTCGAACACAAATGGTTGAGCATCTCAATATGTATCTCACCTAGATAAAAGATATCTAATTGGTATGAAATCAACTATTAATATATAATTATGTATTTTACAGGTATAGAGGCATCAATTAGGTACTTATGAACACAGAACACCAAATCTCACTCATTAAAAAACACCATCATGATTGGATGTCCCATGTGGAGCTCCACCCTCCATTTAGGATACCTCTAGATAGGTTTATTATAGTTGGATAATAATGTATAATGGAATCAAAAGACATAATGAGAGGTCATTGGCCACTATGATTCAAAATAAGGCCGCTCAGGATGAACTCAACCTATTGGCTCAAATATGTAATTATTTCCCCAGTCATAGAGATAGTTGTATTATTATGCCAATGGGACATTCTAGAATGTGTGAAAAAATATCCATGATCCACAGCTGGCCATGGAGTCTTGTTTTAGTTCCAAAAAAATTATAAATTGGCAGTATAGTGGATAGTGGATAGGATATTAGCTCCGGAGAAAGGAGAGCTATGAGAATACCCCTTTTGAGGAACCACAACATCAAGATGTTTTTCTTCTACATTCTCGACCATGAATTATGACCATATAATAACTTCTATTCAGATAATAGGAAGATACATTTATTCTTGAAAAACAATAATACCCATATAACGGGTCAGACCAAATAATTTTTTTTGGGTAAAAGGATGAAATTTTTAAAGGACCAAAGAAGACTTGCTAGCGCAAGGCTCTACATACTATAGTTTGAGAATGGTTCTCGGAATGCATCCCTACAAACTATCAATGCACATAATGCATTGCAAGATTATGTACCTTGAAGCGTTGGACAGTGGGTCTATTTCCATTCGAAATGGGAAAGCTACGTACAAAACCTCGCTATGCGGATATTCAAATAACATATTTCAGAAATTTTAAATCAGATTTGGGAAATTAATGTTCAGTTTGTAATATTTGATGATAATTTCACAGGGAAGGTAGGACACATAGCATCTTAATATGAAAAATTTCAAAACATTGTTTAAATATTTCACAGTTCAGTTTGAATATCCAAAGGATGTTTCACAATAGAGGTAACAATGAAAATTATCTGGTTCTCAGAACACATGATGCAGTTATAAAATGATGAATATTTGAAGAATATGGTATGTGGATGAAAGTAAAGACAATAGTTTATTGCAGAGAACCTTTTTCTGGGGAATGAGGTAAAAGAAAAATGACCTTGTCCCCTGATATATAGGCATTGCCCCCCAACATTTACAAATTTATAATACAAACTAGTTTAGTTCAGGACAACTTTCTACCTCGAAATAGACTCTTGATTATTCTGACCAGGCCAAATTCTTATTGGGGGAATTTTTAGGGTCTTGAAACATCTAAAAAGGGAATGAATATACTCCCATAAAATTTTTAAAGGAAAGTTATTTATGTGGTTTTGAAAAATGGATAAAAATATTGAATGAATCTAATTTAGCAAATGATCAAACTAGTTTGTCTGTTCGTTACGGTGGATCATCTGTGAAGCGAACCAAATGAAAATTGAGTTGTACATGGATGACTTATGAAATTCTGGGCCATTGATAATTTTCTAGAAAACCATGATGTTCAGAGAATAAATGTTGAATAGTGCATATCAAAAGAGAACCATGTCATTGATGTAATAGAGGAAGAAAAATTCAATCCACAAACCATGATCCCGTGAACCACATCATTGGATAAGAATCTACACAGATTTTAGTCCTCTAACACCATCTCCATAGAATGAGCAGTTAATGGAAAATAAATGATTGACTGTTTCCCACTAACCACATTATTTGTGGATGTGAGGCGGTGATTTCCACCTCCGCAATCCACAACACAGCAAATATCGGATGATTGAGCTGTTTGTGGGAAGAGAAAATTCCCCACAGTCTTACAAAAACTGTGTCATGTTCCTAGTGATAAAGCCTCCACAACACTCTATAAAATGACCCCATGGGTAGAAGAGGAGAAGTTTTTGATTTTGTGAGAGCTAGGAGTCTACATACGGAAGACGTCACAGGTGAAATGTTGGAGAATTATGTAAACATGAATAGTTTCCAGCAAGTATAATCACACTATGAACCGTTAGAAGAAGATACAATAACAATATGAAAAAACCACAACCCAAAAATGTGAACCACCGAAAATAATCCCATTATAGATTAACATCATGTGAACTGTGAGACTAATGCACCTTCTTCAATCTGGTGTACCACGTAGCACAACTCTATGCTGATGAAACCCTGCCTAATGTAGCATCCCGCAACATGGAGGGACTCCAACAACACATACCACCAAAATATGTGAACATAGACCATGTAATCATACCACCATGTTATGAGGACCACACCCATATCTAAATACCATAATGGTATGCAAGCCACACCTAGATCTGTGAAAAATCCGTGTACGCAGACGAGCCTTCCTCCCACCTAAAAAAACACTATGTGGATGGTACCCCAACCTGCATGAACAAATGCTAAGTTAATTAGGGTAACTATGGGCTTTCCACCACAGGGATTGATCATTACCTTCTTTTTCCATACCATCATCTAAATCCTCTCCACAAACCGGTCCATAGACATCAGACAAAAGACTCTTCCTAAGCCCTGAAACCTATATTAATAGAGCATGGGGCGCATAAGAATTCAATTCTATGTCTTCATAACCATGGTATTCAGAGTAACGAAGTTAATCCCCGCATCATCACAGACCCCAATAATGTTCTTAAGTATACATTACCAGGGTTATGTAGTGTCCACCCATGAGATACAGATTTGGACCTCACAGTTCTAGGTATCAAGGGTGGTCCCTTTCTTTTCCATTCAATGATGGAAAATGATCTGTCAAAGGAATCAGAGTTTCTTTTACAGTTGATTAGAAGAAACATTCAAATTCATAGAATCTATTCAAGGGAATCCCTCCGGGGGTAAGCCCCTAGCCTTTTGGAGTGAACCTAATGACCTTCAGTATCTTTTAACATCGAAGGGTTTATTACTACGCACCCTCATCCACTTCCACCCCTTTATCTTCCACTGAGGACTCCATTTTATCTATCAAGGGACTAGGGAAAAGGGATGTTTTTATGGTCTACAACTTATAATTGATTCTCACAACAAAGATGACTCAGGCTGGATTAGAAGTATGTGATGATATTACATTCACCATACCCTATCTGGAAATATGATAAAATAATTCTAAAAAAATGGGATATGAAGGAAATAATTATTTAATCCAGAGCTCCATGTCACCTCATCCATGAAATGAGAGATCATTCCTTCTTCTAGTGGGATGATTACATTCTTTATCTCCACCCTAATTGAACTAAGAGAACTATGATTCCTACTCTATCCAGAGAACGTAGGAGGCATACTTAAGGCCCGAGGTCTGGGGAAATCCTCCTTAAAAGCCAGTCCTAATAAGAATTATCCCTTGAAAATCTAGGCCTCCTCTAAGTTTGAATTCCCAACATAAATAGGTATGTGTAGACATTGATTCTGAACTAACTGGGATGTGTCGAAATCCTCCCATAGGTAAAAACCCAACACCCATTTCCCATGGTGTTCACAAGGTCATATCCATGGTAGGGCTATATCTACTAAGGAGACCATCCCTCTACTGAATATCCCAGACCAATTCTGTATATGTACCATATGAAATCATGGATAGGACTACTCCACCTAGAAGTAATTAATTAATGACATTAAACTACAGGGATGGGTCATCATCACTCGACCATAAAAGGTGATGTGTCCAATTATGTGGAACTAAACTACGTGGGTTCTTATTCCTCTCACGGGGTTTACATATGAATCCAATCTTATGGGATCAATCCTGACAAGAAAACCTATACCCCCCATGGATTGAAATAAACTCTAGAGCTCCTTGACAAATGGATTAAACATGTGTTGTCTCAAAAAATTTGATCCATGCTCACATATGGTTAGACTTGCAACCCTAGAAAAACCCGTAGACTATTTCTTTTAAAACCTGTAGGACTCATGAACATATGAAAATTTCATAAATCTTCAAGAGAGTCCCAAAATTGGAAACATTTCTTCCAAAATAGGTGTGATAATCCCAACCTCCCATCCACTAAACTAATGGATTCTGTAAGTCTCACTGACCAAATAATCATTCAAAGAGTGCCTACATTTTCAAAGAACGTCCATAAATCATAGACACTAGGGTGGTTTGGGGAATATGGATCCACAAAAAACACTTTGGAGACCATCTATGGACATCATAACCATAGTGAAACCCTAAATTGTAACGAATAAATATTTACTTCACATCAGGCCATTCTTACTGTCATCGCGTTGCGTTAAGAATTGGGTAGAAATAGTATTCTATTTACATTAATCATATAATGTTCCCAAAATAGTGAATGTTTTTGAGAATAGTTTTTATCACTTACACCATAAGTCATTTTAAAATACTGAAGATATATATTTGATAAAACAGAAGTTCCCAAAATAAACCTATTCTTATTTCATCAACTAGTTTAACTAAAAATTTAAAGTCATACTAACCAGGGACTTCATGTCGATATGTGGAAGGTGATAAAACCTTATTTCCCTTTGGTTTTGGGTTCGATTCCCATACCGTTGTATAGCATGATAGGTTTCCTCCCTTCATGTGAGTTTTCATTTTTGTAAACCTAAATAATTCTTATATCATTACAAAAATGAGATAATATAATAAATAAAACCATAAAATATTTTAACCTCATAAGATGGATCAGAACTCTCAATTTGGAACCCAAAAATGAAAAAACTCTAAATTAACACAAAACTAAATTTCTCTAAAATACCATTAGCCACCTTAAAAATTATTAACCAAATGAATAAAAAGGGTGTTCTAAGACAATTATTATATGTTCAACTCAAATATTATAATCCCATGATGGATTGAATAACTCTTAAGAAAAGAATCATAATCTCGAATATTTTCAAAACTATACTCTAATACCAAATATAATAGCTGAGAATCCACACATCCAGATTCGGCACTCATGACAAAAAAAAGTACCAATGTGACTATATTTCTTTCATCAAGACATACAACATTAGAAGTAAAATAATATATCACTTACATACCCAAGGATAATTTATGTTTAGAATTTTATATAATTAGGACAACTTTTAGAAACATGGGTTCATAGAAAACTAATTAATAAATAAAATCACAATATCGCCCACTATATAAATATTTTATTATTTCACAATAGGTCTTCAACATAATCAATATTAAATTAATACAGAAAACATTAAATTATCATATTTCCTATTATCCTAGAAAAAACATAAGAAACTCTTAGATCAAAAGATCAGTAAGGGTAATCAATAGAGATATATAAGAATAAATATAAAAATAAGAAGATGAGAACTTGATCATTACTTGAGAAGATCATATTCTACATATAAATTATTATAATCAAGAGTCATGAAAAATATATTGGAATTTTAAAAGACATGAACCATAAAGAAATGAACATCATAAGCCATGAAATCATGACAACTGAATAATACATGGAACTTGTTGCCAAAAAATTAAGAGCATAATATGAATTATATAGTCGCCAAGGTGTTGCTGCCAAGACCATCATAGTGGAAAAATTCTAATACTAAACCGAGTTCACACTTCATTCCAGCCAGGTATTACTGAACCAGATTAACCTGTCGTCCCCACCCTCTATTACAGAACTAGATTTATTTTTCATTCCATTGTAGGTTATATCATGGGATATAAATATAAAAATATTTATTTGGATGGAAATATAGGTCCCAACCATCTCATAATTATTTTATACTTATTTGTTCCAAAATAAAATAGATTATTCATAACCCATGAAAAGAAATAGTTTTCATAAAACACTTCATAGTTTTATAAGTCATTGAAAATGAACAAAATTCATAAGTGCCAATCCATAATAAATATAAAGCATTAAAATAATTAATAACAATGGTATAATTGGTTCATATCCCCAATAAACATTAGTATCATCAAATAACATGGTCTTTCTTGGAACATAATCTTGAGAGAACTCTATAAAATAGTAATTGAGGAAAATATCCCTTTTTTATATGAAAAATGGTTTTTAGAACATAAATTTTGTTCCAAAAAATTTTCTTTGAAAATAAATTTTAAAACACATAATGGGAAAATTTAGAAAAAAATATTTTGAATTGTTTTCCTTACAAATATGCTAAAGATATATTTTTTAAAAAACTATTCAGGAAAATAATCCTCCAACATTTCAAAGTGTCTCATTTAACTTTGAAAAATTTGAATCACAATCCCCATGATGTAATAATAATAAAACAAGATTATAATTTCATTGAAATGTGGATATTTCTGATATTACATTACAAATTTCAGTATATACACCCCGTATAAGAAAAAAAATACATAATAAAACCTGTATCTCAAAGAAGGGAAATTGAGAAATAAACTACCTTACCCATTTTGTAAAATATGAATCATGAATCCCCGTTAAAAAGATATTATAAAATGGGTATATAAATTTTTGGAAATAAAAATATAAAGTCATAGAATACATTCATGGGAAAATTTACACCATAGAAAAGTATTAAGTGGTGAATACCATGTATCTCAAGGAAATAATACGTGAGATAAATTTCCCATACCTTAGGTCGGGGTTCCTTTGTTTGTATAAAAAACTCCAACATAATTTATTAATGAATTTTATTGTATTATTCAAGAACCATATTTTTAATTCTATTATCATATATGATTATATTATCACCCATTTAATTATATTTCATTGTTACTCTTCTTTCATGTGTTAATTGTTTCATCTTTTCTTAGCACATTTAGTCATATATATATGACATATTCTACATAAGTTACCATTATATAAATTCATTAATTTAATAATGGTATTATATATCATATTTATTTATTCTGTACAAATATTTAATGATTTATGAATGAAAAATAAGGAAAATTAATCTCATTGTTTTGTGGAGATGGCAGTCGGTATGTACACACAAGAAATTTTATCATTTCCTTATTATGGATAATTATGTAAGGGAATAGTTTATATAGTGTTTTTATAATCAATATCATGTTGTAATTATTATATATTTCTATTAATTATTTCATTATACTGATACAAATAAATTTTTGATGAAAAACATATTACACCACAATATGGATACGGTAGGTCATACATAAGCAAGGGTGGTGATTTCATTTTTTTTAGTGTATGAATAGACGGTGGAATATGGTTGTTAAATAACATTAATAAAACCTCCTAATAAATTTAAAATTGTAGATATTATATAATAATTCAAAAATAATAATAATATGATGTAGACGAGTAAATGATTTCTGAAAAGTCTGTAAGGTAGTAACCCTTTCTTTGACGATCACACTACAAATCACTGCTTAGGAAAAGTAGAGTTTGTGTTTTGATAAGTGAAGAATGATTATAATTTTAATATGGATGATCACATGGCAATTTTTTATATTTTTTTCTTTATTTAAGGCTCAAATCGATGTCAATATTTGAGGCTGGAGGTTCCCTTTTATACTTTTTCTGAGGGGAACTTTTTGAATTTTTGAAACTATTAATTTATATTAAATTCAAAATCAATACAAATAATTTATAAATAAGGTTTATTCAAATATATGATGTTATAAAATTGTAAAATCACAAAAAATAAAATTTAGACAAGTTTTGATGTTAATTTAAACCTTATCACTTTAATTTATCTTTAATAATCTATTTTATTATTTCCTAAGGTAACAACTATTACAATATTAAACGTTGGGAATTTAACTTATTTAATGTAAAATATACAATAAATGAATAATATTGACTATTTTATGGCATTTTATTATTATTTGGAATTTTAAAATTTGTCTGATGTTTTTTAAATATTATAATGAAGCATTAATTTTAAGAAATATTAGTACTGTCAATTTGACAATAATAATTTCATGGTTTTTTAAAAATATCATGATATGATTATAACCTCTAAAAAATATTTCATTATATCCCTAATGGTTCAAGGTTATCAATAATTTTTATTTTAATTATTAATTATCCAATATTATACATATTTTTTTAACTTGTTAACATCATTCATTTGATATGTCCCATAATAAAATAATTACTACATTAGTTTTGATTAATTACGTAATATACATATTTGTTCACTAAAAATTATAAAAAATACCATGATGAGGATTAATTTTATAGATTATAGAAGTCTATTTATAGTTGAATATATCTTTTATTTAACCCTAAAATTTAAGATGATATAGTTTTAGAAATGATAAAGTGACAACATTGACTTTAGTTTAATTAAAATAATATAAATTTCTTAATCATTTTTATTATGTTTCAAAATGGTCAATAACTCATCCCTTGTTTTATTATGGTCAGGATAGACTCAACCAATAAGATTTGGTCATGTTTTTCATCATTTAATGGTTATCATTTTTTTCTAAAAACAATCGTTTATATATTTTTCATTAATTAAATAATCTACTCAATATCATTGTATAAGTATTTAAGAAAATTAAATAGTATCTAAATATTCAAAATTAAATAAAATGATATATATAACCTCATTGTAAATATGTATAATATTTATTATCAATTTTTTATTAGGTTTATCAAAATATTAAAATTATTTTAAATATATGAAATAAGGGGGTGACATTTTGTCACTTTCACGTCACATTCATTTATTTTAATAACATTGTTATCATTTTCATGTATAATAGACTATTATATTTTTAAATTAAGATCTGTAAGGGTTAAGGGGAGGTTTTTACTCATCCAATAGGATTTTGGATGTTTTTTTTGGTAATTTTATTGTCCATATCATAGTAATTTGTTACCTATATTACCCGATTTACCTTTACCCACGTTAAATACAAATTACTGTAGTTAATATTTATAATATCAAAAAAAATCAAATTTTCAGGAGTTTTACCCACTGATTCCAAATATCTAATCCATTTATCAAAATTTTAAACACATAAGTTATTGTAATTTTTTGAAAATTAATCACGTTGATGGAACGAGAAAACATTGTCTTAAAAACCAAACCATTAATCAATTGACAAGTGTTTATATGAAATTTCGTTGCTAAATTAATTATAATAAACAAATTAGGATTAAATTTTAATAAAATTATCTAATTGTACTTTAAAACCAATTAAAAAGATAATCTAACAAATATAAATTTATTAGATGAAAAAGTTAATTTTAATTAAAATTTTGTAATTTTCAGTATTCATTAAAATATGAATGTGAATAGAAAAATATTAAAAATTATCCAAACTAAATTTTGATATCCCAATTCCAAAAAATAAGTTTAGTTTCCCAAATTTATGTTGTAAATGTTTCTAAAATAATATATTTAAAATGATTTTTTAATCAAAAAGTGGGAATATTTTATTTTGTTTTGAAAAATAATTCTTTTATCTGAAGAAATTTAATTTTTTCTTATATCATGTCAAGAAAACATATAATATGAATTTTTGTCATTTTATGGAATGTACTAAACAAATATTTAATAAATAAAATCCATCTTGAGGGAGTTTATTATTTTATAAAGTCACTTATTTTTATTTAAATTGTTTGAATGGAAAACATTTCCTTTTAGTTAAAATGATTTTTAACTTCATTTATAATTATTTTCACACTAAGGAATTAAGAATATTTTAATACTTCAGTCAATTAAGTTCATACCCTATATTGTAATGGTTAGTTTATAAGGTAACAAAATAAAATTTAGTGGCTTTCTTAAACTCAGTATTTCATAAAATGAATTCTATCAAAAGAACTAGAAATTGTGTGTAATGAAAACCAATCATAGTTTTGTTTATATCGCAAGATCAGTTGGTTTTAGGTGTAGAAAAATTTAATCATGGTATATAGTACAACAAATGAGATAATAGAAATTATAGAAAATCTATTTGATGAAATATCAGGGTGTTATAGTTGGGTTTCATCTATCTTTTCATTTTAAAATTCATATTTGGGATGGTGATTTTGTAGTTTTTTTATCATGAAATTTGTAATTTTGTTTGCGAATTGTATGAATTCAATAATGTGCAAGGGTCCATCATAACCATAAATTTTCATTTTAAAATACCTATAAAATTGGATTTAGTTGTGGGTATGTATATGGAATAAAATAAATGATAAGACTATAAATCTACAAAACGTGGATTTATAAAACAATATAAACATGATTTGAAATAATAAATATCATACCTATAATTTAATTTTGATCATGTAAAATATGGGTTTGATATTTAAAAAAACATTTATTTACAAACTGTATCATAAATTGGTATAAGAAAATTTCTACTTGATTAGTGAGAAAATAGAAGTATAATGATGATCTATAATAAATCATAACTTGGTTTCCAAGTAGGATAATAGTGGTAAGAAGTAAATATATGGATATGGAAGAAAATCCAAAATATTCAGAGAGAGTGATAGATAACAATGATCAAAACAATGTTAGCAAAAATTGGTTTGTTAAGGACCTCAAAAACATAAATCTATGATGATTTTTAATTCCATTTGATTCATAATATATGAATAAAATAGGATAAATTTTTCTATTATATTTATCATATAGTTGAGTAAATATTTTACTATCATGATTGATAACTCAAGAAAATATAAATAATTAATATCTTTTTTTGAATAATTTCATTCATGGGTTTTAATTCATTTCATAATACATGAATTGAATATCCAAAATGAATTGTTTTTATTCCTGACCCACTAAAATTATCTTTTAATGTATCACATTATCCATAAAAGAGTTAAAAAAATTATTCCTCCTATAATTAATAATACCAACATTATTATAAACCGTTATCTAATATAATAAATTAATATTAATGGTTTGACTTGATGATATGTGTTGTACAAAAAAAGGCTTGATAGGGACTGAGTAGTATAGAATTTTTATCTTATTAAGGTGGAAACACAGTTACAATTTCTACATCTTGTTCACCATATTTGTTTCAACCTGAAATGCATTGTTGGGAATGATGGGTAATTGATGGGGGTAATGCATTTTTTTCAATTGATACATGTTGGGTACAATTTCATCATATGGTCTCTAATAGGTTTGTTCGTGGAGCAGAAAACACCCAACGGATCTCACATCCATGATTTAGGAAACTGCTTCCCAAATGTTGGCATTCAACTGATGATTTGTCCAATCACACATAAGAAAATACATTTTTTGAGAGGATGGGAACTCAGGAACATCCCAACCTTTAGGGGGAACTATCACCTTTTATAAGGCTATATTATATATTTAATCAATGTTCATATGTTTAATAATCCTTGGTTCAATCAAAATAATGTGTTTGTAGATTTCCCCTATGTTTGATCAATCATAAATACACATGGGTTTGTAATTATACATATAAATATGAGGTTTTACATTAATGATGATATATGTATCTATCTAAGAATCCCCATCAATGTTTCCCTATTATAGATAGAACATGAAAACCTTAACAATTCACTAATATAATGCTTGTTTGAGCCATCTGATGAGGCTCTCTTGAGTTATTCGTCATCCCAGGTAGAAGGAAATTATTAAAATATTGGGATCGAACCCATGATATTGGTTCCTTACATATCATTTCTTGATTAATTAGAACCTATGCATTTTGGGGAACTGTTTAGTTCAACATCATGCATTCAGGATGAGAGTGGACCGACCTGAAAATGACTGTGTTAGGATTAAAGTATCGGAGGTTTCCAATGTATCCTAGTTAATTGGGGATCAAAGTCCACATAGTTCTGACATATTAGGCTAACTCAAAGAAGCTTCCCATGTGGTCAGGACATATATCTATTGATAAAAACCACATGAAAAATTATCTTCTCATGGAATTCATGATTTCCACTAATCTATTAGCCCACAGGAATACTTATTTCTCTGTGAAATAAGAGAAACAGAAGATCTTATGATAAGAAAACCCTCCCCCATCAGCTAATGGATGGTACGAAAGCCCGAAGGGGAGAGATATGGGATTTGGGTAGACCCATTTCCTCCCATTATTTTATATCATAGGTAGTATTGTTTATTGATATATTCGAATAATTCCCAACCTGAGTTAAATATAAGGATTTCAGTCGCTTCCTGGAAGAATTTTTTGGGGCTTACGCAAGTGGGAGTGCCCAAACATTGGTTCAAGGAAACACGTGATAATGTCTAACATTATACATCATTGAAGGTAAAGGAATGTGGTATCCATTAATTCTATTAAGGGGAGGAACATGTGATCATCCAAAATTCATAACCCTCGATAAAAAGATAATGTAATCGTAGTGACATTTTAGGGGTCTTCCTTATTACCAGGGTAACCAACATAATTTTTCGTACCCTAGGAATGTAATTTAAAAAGGTTGCACTAATTTTCAATATGATTTTATCATATATATCTTATGGAAATGATGGGTATTGGTATAATGATGATAGTCTTGTTTTCGTAGGGATTATAAATGATTGGATGAAAACATAAAGAAATGAATAAAGACGAAGGGTGGAGTTCCGAAAGATTCTCCATTCCATGTATTATTTCCATTGGGGGGGGGTGTGGTTTATTTTTCATAGAAAGAGTCTATGTGGGTGTTTATTTCATCTACATAACATTTTTTATGTAGATCATGGTTTTTTCTGAGTATTGTTTTGTTACGCAGGGCTCGGTTCTGTCTGCATAGTGATTTGTTACGCACTGCTGAGTTCCGTCCATATATCTATTTCCATAGTAGTGTAGAGTTCCATCCACATAGATCATCGATATTAGGGGTTCCTGGTTGGAAAAGTGGCATTGTTTTTTCTTTTCATGAAATTAATATTCAAAGGATGTTGGGTTGTCGGTTTATCAGTTAGTTTGTGTTTTCCTCCATTAATGATATGTGAATGATTTGACCAATAAATAATTTTTTGAAATAGTTCTCCTTTTTCAGTTATTCATTTCATTCATTGATTAATATTTCAAAAATATCTCCCCTTAAGTCCTCCCCTCTAGGTCCTCTTATAAAGGGGTGGAGAAACAAGATTAATAAGTTGTAATAATCCTTTGTAGAGGCCCATCAAAGCAAACTTGGTTATAGTGTACTTGGCCAGTAGGGGAATGTGTTAATTATCTATGACAATGATAATTATTGAAACATTCCCACGAAAAACCTTGTTTCATTACTGGGGATTTGTCAGATTCACCTTTCTTATTAACATTTTGATTTCGGGGGGGGGGGGATATCGTATGAGGGGTGGATTTATCTTCCTTATTACAAAAAATGATTGCATTTGTGGGGGAAGAGTGCCCCCATCTTCATCCCACGAACTGTTTTGATTGAGGATTCCTTGATAAGTGAAACCCTATGTGGAGAAATAGTCCGCAACATATTATTCCTTCCCCCCTCCACCCAATTCCTTTGCAAAAAATTTCGCTTCTTTAACCATTATTCGTCAATTCTCCTTTCAATTTTTTTCCCTTCGTTTTCCATATCCATGAGAAATAATTTGTTATCCTTTAAAGGTTATTACAACACCAAAAAATTCCCCTCATTGGAATAGGGTTTGATTAGGATGAAGAGAAGGTTATTCCAATATAGAATGTAGTCCTGAATTGAATTGGTTTTTGGTATAAGAGTGGACCCATAAGAGGAAAACATTCTAATTAATTGGGGGACCAAGTTATTTTCCTTTTACTATATTTCTCGATAAATAATTTTCTCCCAAAAAAATAACTCATCCACATACTTCCCCATACTACATTGTTTTTATATGACTTTTCCTAGAAACCATACATCGAATCTATTAAGTGAAGCCTTGAATCAATGAATTGGGTGGTTGGGCTTACACACAACACAAGGTTTGTACGTGGATTTATTATTCTAAGAACTAATAATTCTATTGTCGAAAATTAACGAGTCGTCTCCTAAAGAGATTCTGTGAACAATGTCTTCAACGAATCATTTGATCAACAGAAATTCAGTATGCAGACCATATTCAATCCTTTTCAAAAAAAAATAGGCTAAATATTTTTTCATTGCCTTTTAGGTAGAAACGTGAATGGTTCTCCATCTAAGTTCAATGGATGCGACTAGATGAAGTGTGTCTATTGTCGAGAAAATTGAATATGATCTCCAGTCTTCTATTTTCCCTTTGGACAGTACCCTGAAATATCAATATCTTCAAAAACATATGTCCTAGCCATTGACTTTTTCAATTTACCTTTTACAAAATTATAATCCATGATGACAATCCTTTTCTGTCGGTTGATCGAAAACACCCAAAAGATCATCTTGAGACATCTAAGAATCATAATCAGGATAATTGTTCTACCATGTGGGAGATTATTACTACTTTGGGCCAGGAGGACATGTTTGTTCAGAATGGATCTATGTAGACACAAATTAATTAACATATCCAAGACACATAAATAGACTATATTATCCATTCATACCTATCCATCATCAACCTAACTCAATGTAATTCTAATTAAAGGATAGAGCTCCAAATGGAATATGTGGTCTGAAGGGTGATTTTCAAATGAATGTGCTTGGGGATTATGGATGCATCATAACTACATGGAATTTCTCGATCAGTTGGAAGCTATTAATCTGAGTCAAGAAGTATGAGTTTAAAAATCACAATTTATTTATAGGGTGAAATAACAACCAAAATTCTCAGTCCTTGGTGTTCAAGCACCAACAAAATCTACTTATCTCATGGTGAAGTGGGAATATGTTTACGTGATATTTACGACATATAAAGACTTCCCAGTTATAGAAATATGTTTGAATAATTACATCCATCATCCAATACATGTCAGTACATCGAGTAGGTTTCCCCACTAGTGAGATATTTCTTGTTCAAGGAAGAGGGATTTCATGGTAAACCTCTTTATGATCGATCCTTCATTTCGATTGAACACTAGATATGGATATTATTATATGTCAATGGTAAAAAGTCAAAATTCTAGAATAGAATAACACATCCAACTCAATAATCACAGCTTATTCTAGACTCATATTGTGCTACACTTGAAGTGGGCTGATATACCACATGGGGCTATGAGATTTTGTATGATATATCAGCTGATCTTAGATTAGGGTTTTTATTTTCCATGTTCAAGAAATAATGGTTTTTCCTGTCCCTTATTTTCTATACAAGTGTTAATGGTTTCACCATAATAATGAAGGATACATTGGTATAGGGACAACCAATTAATTCATCCATCCATACCCTTTCATGTATTTATGAATTATTAGGGAATATATAGGAATGAAGGACTCTACATCGACTTAGCAGTTTATCTCATTTATTTTATGAATACATGGACGATCATTTCCCATGTTATGAGTATCAACATACAAAAATGGATCCTTATTATGATTTCAATCCATCCCTATTAAATATCACCATTGTTTATCATCAATATTTGAAAATTAACACCGTGGATGAATTGTAGATTAATTTTTAAAAAATTTTAATAATTATTTATGTTGTGACCCATGGAACAACAATAGACAATGGGGTGTTCTCTTTAGAAGAATAATCATATATCATTTCACTTCGGGATGGATTCATAACTTCTCGTATATATATCGTAACTATTAGGAACCTTATACAACATATATATTTTCATTATAGTTTGGATTCCTACAACATATCACATTTCTACATATTACCCAAGATAAAAATGGATCTCACATATAAATCCTTCGCCGGTAATGGATCATGATGATCTGTGAAGACCGTGGTATGTATGTCCATATCCCCCAACACAGTCTCTTTGACCTTATTATCCTAGGATTATGCTCAAATGTTCATGTATTTCTACCCTAATGGGTTATTGTAAATATAATTTCAATGAGTGTAGACAAATTTGAATTCTTCTAGTCATTCCCAATTAGTTTAGTTGTTCCATCTTTTTCCATTCTCACAATAATAAGGTATTCTATTCGTCATTGCATGCATTCGGTAAGGACGTAATCTACACACCCTGTCCCCATAGAGAGTGAAATTGATCCTATAACATTGTTTGACCGATACTATGGTCCTACTGAGGCGGGTCCATGAAAGGGAATCATCAGGAATTCTTTAAATCATATACAATCCCATGCACCCAACTTCAGAAATTGAACAACCTACGATGAGGGAAGGTTTTCTTTCTTGGGTAACTAAACATAGAAAGATTTATCTTCTAGGAATTAACTCCCTGATTCTATTCACATTGTTGGGGGGGACCAAGGTTTCCATATCCATTAAGAGACACATAGCCAAGAAGAGATGGCAATGGATCCGAATTTGTACTATCATCATAGACACTCTTCAAGAGGAATTTCCTAATTAGGATTACACCCTTTGAGGATTATTCCTTGAATTGGTCTCACGTGTGCTTGAAAATACACACTATCAATTCCTTTCATATCATGTATTCATTGATTGATAGGATCTAGATGCTCAAGAAGGGGACCTTGTTCAATTAAATGCCTCTCATCATCAAGAATTAATTTTTTCAGGATATGAATGGGGAGTTTCATCACCTAGAGAATAAGGAAGTAAATTAATATGGACAAATTACTACCCAAACAGATGATTATTAGGATTTAATGGTGATTGTGGACAAAATAAAAACACATCAGTCATCCCATAGATCCTATTATGAGGCCATTAAATAGATGTTTTAGGATATCAGGGCCTTCATTAATCAAATTCATCCATTAGCTTAAGTTTAATCATAATGGAGGGACACTCTTGAATATTCCCTAGACGAATCACATGAAACCATGTTCAATTGGTCATCCCAATCATTATAGGATTCATTACAATAATCTTAGTCTCTTCTTTTAATTTTTTATTATCAAGGGAGGATCCAGGGTGTGGATTCTCCTCCACTCCCGATTAATGGAATACAAAATTTCTTTCTCTACATGTTTTTCCTTAATATTTTCCTGTAATGTCAATCAGTTATAATTATATTTCAACTAATAATTCCAACAAGATGTTAATATGAATCAAGAACCAGGAAAATTATATTGAAATAATTAAAGATTGTTCTAAATTTTTTCCATATTCGAGAGACTCACTGAGAATAACATTACTATTTCAAAGGTCACATGAAAGACCCTAAAAGATTTATTTATTGTTCTATTATAACACTACTTTTTTCCTAATCCTATTATGATATGATCCTAGAATTAGTAACTTCAATTTTCCTTAGACTTCACTTTCTAGTTTTGTACCTATCATTATTATTTTTTCTTTTAATTCTTGATTTCTTGATATCATTCCAAAATCGTGAATAACCTCAGTATAGAGAAATGATACTTTACTCTTTGTCCAGGGTACCTTTTTGGGGTTTCATCCTCGTGAGTCACATGTCTATTTTCATGGGAGGTTTAGGGTGTTGAAAATTGGACTATCATTTTTGATGTTTTAGGTCAAACATCATTGACCATTAATTGCAGCTAAAGGGCCCCAATATGATATATTGAAAAAAAATACCCAAATAACCTTTTTACAAAAATGAAAGATTTTTCATGAACCTAGTTTTAGGATTTGGGGGGCTGACACCTATTATAGGGTATGGAAGCCATTGGGTCCTAAAAAGGAGGAAAATATTATATTAAAGATGGATATTTATTTGGTAAAGAGGCTATTTTAGGGGAAAACATATGCAGAACAACCAGGGAATATTTTGTATACTCAAAATGGTTCCCTCAGGATACTGACATCCCACTTCTGGTGGCCAAGTAATATTATGAGAATATGAATGTCTGAAGACCACCAAGGGTGCAGGTCAAATCAGTGGTGTCCGAAAAGAATGAGGACATTTTTATCAATTCTGAATGTTAATGGGAGACAACAACCACACATATTTGTCTTATCTAAATGAGGGATGTTGTAAAATGTAGTTTAATGTTGTTCAATATGTACATTTAAGACATATGGTTTAATTTATTTTAGTTCTAAACAAGGTGTATATAATTTAATGTTTTCATGGATGTCTGACCACTAATGTTCTATTATTTTCATGTAAGATACTGTGGAATAGAGATAAACTATAACCCGGGGATATTTCCAAAACCAAGAGTATGAGGTGGGATGTAAACATCATATGAGTATATGGAGGTTGGAAATTCCTCTTCTTAGGATACATTTACTATTTTTTAAGACTGTTTTTTTGTTAGAAACTTATGCTGAGCCACGAGGGAATATTTTTCATACTCAAATAATGATGATCTCAGGATACTATTCTTCCATTTATGATGGTTGTGGACAATTATGGTGATTCAAAACATTCTGTACACAATGCATTGTTTTGTGAAGGTCGCTCCTGAACATGAAAGAGTCCTTTAATGTTTAAATTTCCAAGGAATTGTTAATGACATTCTCCCCCCAATCATGTGTGAGAAGGTTCCCAGTATTTGACTAATGATGGAATAAGAGAATAGGGGACAATTTTGTTTCATGGAGGGAACTCAAGTGTGATATTCTGGTGTATGTATGTATCCAATGGTAATTGGAATCATTCTAGACATAGTTCTTTTAATTTTTCTCCATATGTGGTACTAGTACACACATAATATTGGAAATTGTTTACATGTATATGATCTAACTAATGTGTCGGGGATGATATAAGTCTTTTCTTATAACGATATATTTTATGCCTATGGAGATAGGGGAGAACGATTTTCAATTTTCTTAATTTTCTCATGATGTAATGATATATACATCTAGAGGTAGTATCTACAATATTTTCTATGGTTGGGCCCAATGGTGTACATTGGGTATCAAACATAATAAATTCTTCAGGTCCTATGATTTGTAAATTGATATATAAGCCTTGATTAACAAGAGCATAACTATGAATGGATGTCATGACATTACCAAGGTTCATGGGAGGGAAAAGAGAGTGTATACCATGGTTTTATGAATTTTTGGATTGGGATAGATATTATGGGACTTCGAAGACATTATGAGTAAGAAGGTACAAAAAAACTCACATGAGGCCGAATATTTCTCTTGTTAGGATTACCTTTTTTAGAAAACATATACAAAACCACTAAGACATATAATGTATAGTACAAAAATGTATTCTCAGGATACTGACCATCCATTTATAATGGCCATGGAAGCTTAAAAAGGTCCACAATTAGCCAAATGATGGAGTATGATTAATGGATAGGGTGTGTCTGGAAATATTAAAAACATTCAATCCATGATAACCTATTGGGTTGGTACATTCCCTACAGAGATGTAACACATAGATAGGATGTCTGATTTTGATTCAATATTTTTTAGAGTCGCGCCTAGGTTTGAATATCCGGGTGTCCCAAAATGAGACATCCTTCATGATATTGGCCCATGCCTTGGGATAGGTTGTGAGTTAGACCCTTTCATAGGGAGATGTTGTTTTGTTTTCCATGGTTAAAGGGGGAATCCACTTCCATGGTCCCTAAGTCCGTGATATTTTAGACCAGTGTTTGAAATAAGGGACAAAAAGGGTTAAACAACTACCTAGATATGAAATAAATAAGGAATGCATAATTTTAATTTGAGGTGGATGGACTATGATGTAGGATCTAAGGTGTATCTAAGTATCCTACTTTGGAAGAAATCAATCCAGAGATAGTTCTATAACATGGAATGGTAGGTGATCAATTCTGAAGGCAATGTCCTCTCGGGTTTTAACATCAATTTGTTATGTAGATTAACGTCATACAATAATACAATTATATAATTTATTTTAACTTTATATGAGTAGGAATGTTTTTTTGAAATTCAGTGTCTTGTTGAATGGACATAGATGACCTGACATGAAAGAGGGTAAATGTGCATATTCATGAAATTGATCTATGAATAGGAAACATTTAGGATCCCCATTAATTGACATGGTTTGAATATAGGGGAGGGAATAATTTCCTTTTCCTCCATGTTTTATCCTAGGTCATAGTGTCTTAGAGTCAGTATGTATCCTACATTGGAAGGAATCAAGCAAATATAGTGCATGATAGGTAGAACAATTCATAGTAATAGCCCATATTCTGCGAGAATATTCTACATTTGCGGTGGATGGACTATGAGGAACATCCTGGTGTTAGTACATATCCTTAATGGTCAATAATCAAGATGCACATAGTTCTTGATGTCTCATATGCAGGTATATCCCACAAATAGGGAAAGAGATTATTTTTGGCAGGGTAGGTGGTTGTACCCAAATGAATTTTTGGTTGTCACTATGCATCCTTTTTGGGATGAAATAAATCCATATATTGTTATTGAAAAGACATAGTAGGTGACCAATGCTATAGGAAATACCATCTCAGTTGAGAACACTATGATGCTATGTAGTTTAACATCATTCATCAAGGAATTTTTTCTTAGAAACTATGAGTTAACAGGGGGTAATCGAGATAGGATATTCATGCATATACTAGATATGAAGTGGTAAAGAGATGTAATCCATGGTTCTAAGAATTCATGGATTAATAGTAATGATATGGGTCATGGAATCAAAAAAGAGTATATAGTTTGGAAAAAATATCCTACATATGTATTTTTCGCTGATTGATATTCCATTTTGTGGGAAATTTATGCAGAGTTGTAGAGGCATATTTTCCATATCCAAACAATGGTGTTTTTAGTATACTGACCATCATGTTTCGATGGCCATGGAGGTTTATCAAGATCTAATATTTCCAAAAGAATGGAGTTTTATAAATGGAAGGGATATATCTAAACATGCAATAACTAGCCAGACCATGATTAGTAATGTGGTACAGACTTCCCTACATAGATCTGATTCGTTTGTAGGGGTGGAATGAATCTTTTCCAGACCCTAACTATGGGATCTAGTTTTTGGATTCTCCTTAATATATTTTTATTTCTGTGAAGGGGGTGTGGTTATTTTACATTCGATAATTTGACTCAATTGTAACCATGTTTGTAATATTGGTGTCATGAGGACTCTTACTAGGATGAGAATCAACCCAGGTGTTGTCCTTTAAATTTTTTTGTGCATGTATACCCCATACACAGTAGGGGGATTTTTTCTGATTTTTGATTTTGGCTGAGCAAGGATGAATAATCCAGGCATTAAAACGTATCCTACGTTGGAAAGAATCAAGACACCCATAGTTCTAGAAGTTTCCTACACAGATCTAACCCATATGTTGGAAAAGGGAAATTTATTTCTTTTTTTAATGTGTGTTTAGAAAAAGATTAAATTATGTGTATTAGTATATATCTTACTTGGGTAAGAATAAATCTAGACATAGTTCACTAATGGTATCCACCCTTTACCAGTCTTCCTCATGCATAGGGAGGGGGCATGCTTAAAAAATCTTTTTGTACGATGATCAAATCATGTAAAATTTATATTTTTTTCATGTAAGATAAGACCTTACTACCATTCCTGAGATCACATGATCTACAGTTATTTTGATAATCATGGAATAGCATGGGTATCTATTGCCACACAGAGCCAGTTATGGTTACATCAGAGGAATTTTTCATCTTGTTGTTCCTCATCTGGGATGTATAATCTGAGGCATCACTATATATCCTTCTTGGGTAAGAATTAGGGAACATATTTGGTTTTTAAGAATCCCAATTGCATTAGTTCAGTCCATGCGCATGGAGGGGGAAAAGTTTTTATGGTTGTTGTACCTAGAACATAGGGTCTACATGTATCTATGTATGATGTGATGGAAGAAATTCATCCGAACATAGTTGTTGAGAAAGAGATATATCATATGGATTTGACTCTCAAATAAGAGAAGGGATATTTAAACTTATCCTACATAGATCTGACTCATTTTCATCAAATCATTGCTTGGAACAATGTACCTTGTACTGTTAAATGTCATGTTGTTAGGATGAAAACCCTAAAGTTTATTTAATATTGCATGGATCATACGCACAATTTATCATTGTGTGTTGATGATGGATTCAATAATGTTTAATTTCATGTGGGAAAGAAACATAAGTTATTCAGTTTAACATAATACCGTGACTATTTTTTTATCATGAAGTTTAACATCAATTGATCAAGACAATCACTATGTTTTTTAATGTCATGCGATCAGGATGAAAAACTTTCGACTACATAAAATATTCAATTAATATCCTTTTCATTTGTCGAAGTTGTAATTTTCGTTCCATCCATTGATGTTAATGAATAGTCTACATTGGAGTTTTCCTTATATATTATATATGATCCCTCCCACTTTGGTTCCAATTATGGGGGTTTCTTTAAAATTATTATTAGAGTTATAAGGACCAACAATAATTCTTCTTCAAGGAATGTCAAACGTGGAACCTTTTTGGGGAATGCTAGTGAAATTTGTTTTTGGAAACCCTATAAATAGTGAATGGTATGCAATATTTTTCTGTCCATCTGCTCCATCTCACCGATTCATTTTTGGGATTGCTCATTGGTGGATAGTTGAACATAGATTGTAACGTAGAGTGGGGGTAATTGAACATTGATGTGTATAACCTCCTATAAAATGTATACTAAAGAGTGTGGGGTTTCGTGAATGACGGTCCATGTCATAGTCTGGTATGCCACACAGATCATGGGGGAGCTTCTCCGACCATGATTTCTTGTCATTATTTATCATCTTCTAGATCATATTGGATGGGTTATTATGTAGGCTACTATCTATCCATTGGACGTTGCATGGTAGTGAGATGAATGGTTGGACTTTATACCATTATTTTGATATAATTTATCTAAATAATAAGAACAAAAATTAGTTTCATTATCCGTCAGTATTTTATAAGGGAAAACAAATATGGTGATGATATTAGCTTTCATAATTCTAAAAAAACATATTTCCCCAACATTTATGATTGGTGACACTTCTTTCCATTTGTAAAATAAGTCATCCTTTATGAGGATATTCATTAATTTAATAGTTTTAGTAGACGGATATGGTCCCACAATTTCTATTACCATATGGACAATAGATTGGAGTACATAGCTATGTGGAGTAACTTTGGGGGCTAGTGGATAAAGTTAGTGTGAGCATTGTAGAAAAGACACTTCATAGTGAATTCAGTTACCTATTAGAACACATTAAGACTATTTTATCCAATTATTCAAATTTGATGAGTCATATTGGATCCTTAATGGTGTTCCCAACATTCTTCCTCATGCACTTCTTATATAACAATTACAATATCTTCTTCATTAATGCATCTGAGAATGATCCCATTAGGATCCCACATATAAATGTCCTTCTATTGATATTTTCCATCATTCCAAACAAAATTAATTGCCCATCTCTCAATTTTCTCCAATTCATCTTTGTCTATTTGGATTTATCACTTTTAATTGTAATCCATAATGGGATTCATCCAGATAGAGGTAGTAATGTATGGTATAGGGATGATGCTGATCTCGCCAATTTATTCCATGTTGTCCTAAATGAACGATAAGTCGATCTGATAGTGGGAAATGATGATGACTATCTCATCCCATTCTATATTAACCAGAGTAGTGTTTCTATTTACTGAATCATCAGCCTGTGCAATTTTTGAATGTGGAACATGAGTCAATATCGTCTTTGAGGGTAGATCCAACATTAACCCTATGAAATGATCAAACAAATGGTTATGAATTTTTCTACTTGATATCTTAATCACCATTGAATTTCATGATGAAGAGTTCTGAGTATCCTTAAATTTTAATGTGTTTTACTTGTGCGTTATGTGTCAGCTCCAGGTCTACAACGAGAGCATGATAAACTGCCTCATTGTTTTTGAACCCCACTAACAGTAGAAAGGATTAAGTCAAGACTACTTTTTCTGGATATACGAGCATGACTCCTATCCTGACGTTGTTGTCATGATGTATTCCATCCTTTTTCCTCTCATTATAATTGAATAAATATCAAAATTCCTATCCCATATTAGGGATCATCCTTTATAGAGAAAACCTATTAAACGAGTAGTTAAACATCCTATTGATCCATATCTATAGAGGGGTGATCTTACAAGAAATATGGTCTCACTAAACATTTGAAATCATTATGAGTAATGAAACATATGTTGAGTTGATATATGATGAGCACCCAGCATGACATATGTCTTGTCAAAATGGGATGGATGAAAATATACTTGAGAGGTTTGATGTGCGAGGCCAAATTGACCATGTAATGTTGCAGGTAGTGTCATAGTTTCAATACTGTGAAGATTATTTCTTAGAAGAACTTATCTATATTTGAATATGATGTATCAACATCGATCATGGTTTAGATAAGATGGTAAAGGTTGTTTTTGAAATTGGTGTTTTTATTATGTTCATGGAAAGAACCTAGGGACCACTCCAAGGAAGTCATGTACAATATTATTGGTCTTCCATTAATGGTATTTATTTGTACAGGTGAACATTAGAGTTATTTCAAGATAATTTCAAATGCTTATGTAAAATCATTATTCCATTGATTTTAAACACTCTTTTTTCATCAACTTGATGAACGAAAAACATGTTCATTTAAGGTTGGCTATGAAGCACCAAATATTGGCCATATTTCCTTGATGTGACCTCATCATTTTGAGTTTCTGAGGACGTTTCATACCAAGCATATCCTTTTTATTCTTAGGGTAAACATATATGAAATGATGGACTATTGTGACGAAGACAAATATCCATAAGGTGACAATAAAATAACATTTCTATTGGTTTATTTTCCATATGTGATTTAACATTTTGCTAAAGACGTATTCAATATCTGAAATTTGTTTTGATCATTGTCATGATTTAAAAACCAAGTCATCAAAATAAAATTACATGAAATTTTTCTTTGAGGTGATTGATGAAGAAATTTATTGTTCATTGGTAGTTGGCATCATCATTTTTCAGACCAAAGGTAATTACCTTTTAGTAAAATACTCCATGGGTGACCTAAAGGTGGTGACTTCGTCATCTTATCAGGATATTCAGTTTTGGTGGTATCAAGAATATCCATCCATGATAGAGTGGTCCTAATATCTAGGAGTTTCATCGAATAAAAAATCTATTATCAGGACTCGGAAGTCAACTTTCAGGTCTAGACGATTGAGATACCCAAAGTCAATGAAAACATTGATTTTCCATTCTTCGTTTTTAGGGATAATATTGGCCAAATAGATGAGATATTTGATATACTAGATGATGTTTTATTTGATAATATTTTCCACTTCAGGATCTATTTTGGAAGCATGTGTCAGGTGCATTCTTCTTCCGGAATTCTTGTAGCCAAGAAGATCTTCTTAAAGTCCCATGTTGTGAGTAGATACTTTGAGATAATGGTTTTGAATTTCAATATAGTTCTGAGAAAAAAGAACTTGATTCCTCTAGAGAATGGTGGTTTATATCTATTACACATCTATATATGTGGCATCACTTATTAGAGTGGGTTGTGGGACTTCATTGGTATCCAGTTTTATTTCATGATGTTCTTAAATGTTGATAGGGACACCCTCCTCAAATGATGGAGGGGAACCTATAGAGTCTTCTCACACTTCCTCCCCCACATTAACTTCAAAATACTATTTTTCTTATATGAGAACTATTCTCTAGATGAGAACATCGGAGTTAAAAGATGCATTGAAATTTTATCATTTAGAGGTAGGGGAAACTTCTTACGACACGACTGATAGAGAGGAATTGTCCAAAGATTGTGGATTTAGAGATAGTGTAATGTATTCCTTATCTTTTAATTATATAGTGAGGAAGGTATTATCTAGATCTTTTATAATGGATTGGGAGCATTAACATTCTACAATTACTGATTATTTAGGGGACTATTGGATTTTTTAATCACAAATTTTCTTGGTAGATATGACCAAAACATCGAGAACTATTGAATAAATGCCCAAATATGGAATTTTTCACTCATCCTAATTGATTCACACTATGTATATTCTACCAAGCCTCATAAAGGGTCCAATAGGGACCATCTCCAAATAATTTGTGGAGTTTACCCAATTAATACCATCAACCCAGGTAATCCTCTCTTTCTTCTGTTATAATCCATCATTGATATAGTGTGACACATAAGACTCAAATGGGGGATTAAAAGACTACAACACCTACATTTTTAATTAGTAAAATATTGAATGCACGAGTGGTATGATGATAAAATCAACACATGATGACACAATAAAGGGCTTCCTCGAAGAATTTTTAAGGCAATCTTTTGTCGAACCACAAGATATTATGAGTTGGCTACAAGGTCGAAAAATAGAGTTATGAGATTTATTTGGCCTAAGGGTTTCTGCTCACTTTTTTCATAAACAAATATGGGGTTTTCTAAGGGAATATAGTTACCTTCATTGCATATAGGCCAAAAAAGTGATCAATATTGGAGGATATTGACTCCAAATTCATTATCAGTGAATACTTTTAGAACATCAACACTATGTATCATTCCGAACATGTATAGGGGTCTGATGTTTCACTTTATAATGGTATATTCATCTTTATCTATAATGGATATAACAACATGGAATTCAATAGGATTGATCTATGTTCGATAGGATTCTTTAGCAGATGCATCAGCCTCAAACTCCAAGGGACATAGAAAATTTTGCCCTGAGATCCTTTGACTAAATCGGGGAATCTAGGAAGGATAGTTAGGTTGCTAATGATACCAATTTCTTTAGAATATCATACATATACACTAAATTCTATTGATTCATGACTTGGGGATTCTCATTCATATTCACTTTAGGGACTTGTGTATTATATGGGGATGTACCATCTCTTGCGATAGGAGTTGGTGGTGATTTTGTACCATTTGGGTGAGGTAGAGAAGGTCTTCCTACATGATGTGAGTGAATAGAAATTATTTCCGCTTGTGATGGATATTTTTGGATGATTTTTCCATAGATCCTTATAGTAGTGGAAGGGTAATCTTCTATTTCTAGTAAAGTTCACTGATGGCTTATTCCACTAGTTTCTGAAACATTGACATTTTGATCCATGGGGAAACCAACTATATAGTTTCTGCCATAGATGTTTCTTCCAGGGTATCCTCAGCCTTTGCAGCCTCTTCCACTAGTTGCCCAATTAGGTGCTAGTAACTAATGTTCATATCCATACTCTTCATTTGATTAGGGATCCATTAATTGAATCACATTATTGGATATAATGATGAGTTACTAATATGTTGATTATTCTTCCTAATTGTCTTCATCTGGTGATGTTTTTTGGTGGCATGGTTCTAGTTATTTTAGATATAATGGAAAAATATGAGATTGTTGAACCAATTTTTGGCCTTACTGCAAGTTTTAAATCATTCAATTCTTCTCCACATTTATTTTCAAACAACGTTTTTTAGGATTTTGTGGTCTTTGATGCTAGTTGTGTTGCATTTGGAGATGTTGGGGACATGGTAAGTTACTCCAACTATAATTATATTATATCATGACCTCAGTTGACTTTTTTCTGAATCATCAAGTTTCCAATATTATTCTCCCTTTTTATAAATATAATTTTCCACACCACTCCTTCATCAAATTCTGTGCTGGAATCTTGTGGTACATGTGATGACGGTTGTCACTGTTTGATGTGTTTGGAATCTATAATCCTATACAGGAGTTATATGATGATGAAAAACTCTAGGATGGTGTGACCTAGTATTCAATGTAAGGGAAACTATTCTGGGTAGCCATATTGTCACGAATTTCCAATATCCTCTCATTATGGTAGATGACAGAATTTTTAATTCATCATGGATAAAAAATATCCACAAACATGGTAATCTCATAACAATTAAACAATATATCTTCATTATCTGAATTTATTTCTACCATGTATTATCTTTTAATATTCTCATGGATGGGGAGTCTATTGACAACCAAGGGGCTTCACATGATTCAGTGCAAGCCTAGGAGCTGGAACCGTTGCAAGGGATAGATTAACCATAATAGAGGCTGCTTCAGCTCTTCAAACTCTTCTTCCAAGAGCCGATGGGGCTACCTAGTACTTGAGGACTCATCACTAAAAAGAATCTTCTATTATTTGGGAAATGATAGAGAAATATATTAAACCACTTATATATTTACCTAGGATGAGTGGTGTACATATCTCTTCAAGAAGGTTATTGATGGTCATTTCAAGAATTTCATCATGGTGGAGTTTCTATTTCAAGTATTTTTTAGAAAATTCCATGTGGAAATGAAATCTGAGTGTCTCTCATTCTCCCGTGGTTTGAATTTCATGAGGTTGTTGACTGTTGTCTTTAGCAATGAGGATCTGAACTGGAAAATTAACTGTTACCGAAGATACTCCCATTCATTTTTTGACTGAGGTAGAAAACTGGTATACCATACAATGTCAGAACATTGTTGAGTACTCAAAAATGATATTAGTTTCGCTACTTCTTGTTTATCTGGGGTTCACATCATGGTGTCCTAATTAGACACATAATCCATCATATGTTGATACGGGTCACTAGATCCATTAAATGATGGGGAAAATGGGTAACCAGAGTTCGGATGTAGCGAAAAATTAGTCACCGATTTTAGGTACATTTTATGTTCTAGTTGTAGTGGATCAAATTGTCCTTCCATGGATTCCAATCAAGATTCCAATGACTCTATGGTATTAATGATCCCTTGATGCATGTATTGATGTACTTGAAAATTGGACAGTGTAGTAGGGGAAACAATATTTGTGTTGAATCCATTGGTACATGATGTGGATACCCCACTGAGGGTATCCTTTTTGGATTTCATAAACTTCTTATGGTTGTTTTATCAATGGATAGAAATAATGATATCCTTTTGAGATAGGATTCGTGTTGTTTGATGGTCCTCACGCGGTCTGGGATGAGAATTATGGCCTTGCTTCATTTTTCAGGGTAAAGCTGAATGGTTGAGTTACACCTTCAAGAATTGTAAATTGAGTATATTTTTGAGGAACTTGAGGAGAATATTCCATTGGATGTTTTTTTATCGCAACTCAGCACTGATTCATCTCAACACCTTCATTTCTTCCTCATGTATATGAATCTATCCTTGAGTGTTAGGGGATCATTCTCATGAGAAATAATAGGTAGTTCAAGCATGACCTAGTTTTTATTCTTCTACCTATTTTAGATTATAAAGGGAGGTAAGGAAGGATTAGATGAGGGCACACACAAATATAGGGTGGCCATCTGGTTCTAAGAATGCAGACCTCCAGGATTAGTGTGGATCAGATTCTATGTGGAACCATATTATCCATGTTTATCTTCATTGGAATTTTTTCCAATGTAGTCTATAAGATTAACATCGAAACCTTTCACTGATTTATAATGAATTTTCGGTTCTATAATAGGTTCTTAGTGGTAAGGTATATTTTTTCATATTTTTTTTATCATATCCTCCCATATCGGGGTTCTCATTGAGGATAAGAAGAATGGTAACTCCGAGGGAACTTTTATATAGAATTTTCATACCCCACCCATATAGGGGGCCTAAATGGTGAGTTATGACAAAATGTGTAATTCCCAACTCATTGTCCTCCCTAATCAAGAATAGACTAATTCATGTCAAATATGAGATTGATGTAAAAATCCCCCAGCCCTACAGGTTTTTTATCTCGTTCCATTTTTATAAGGCCTTGGCCCGAAATTATTGGTCTTAGGGGGGTATTTTGTGTCAAAAATTCTCCATCCCTATGGGATGGGGCTCATTCTATATTTCTGAAATTGTTGCTGATATTGTAACATTCTTGATCTCATGAATTCTCATCGAGGTGTCAACTATATTTAGTGTTAAACCTGCACGTAACATATTTTCTTCCAAGTACATTAGAATGGATTGATGATTGAAATCCAAAAACTTTTAGTCATTTATAAAGTTCATGTTCACTTGTTTTTGGTGTTTTAAATGAATTTCTCTTATATGGATTGACTATTTTGTGACTTATTCAAGGCTGGTTTAGGTTGAGGAATACACATTTTCTAAATAACAATTTAATTTGATCGAATTCATGGGATAATTAAATAATAGGATGTCATTTCCCTTGGGTTCTGATGGATATGATGTGTGGAAAAGTGCATTGCTCAATTCTCTCCCCAACCTCGGATATGTACACCATAGGAGGCATCGATGATAATGAAATATTAATTGTTCATCACATGGAGGAATGTGAGTTAACTATTTCTCTTCCACCTATTTAATTATTGAAATTTAATGGACATAGTTGGTACGAATTATACTTTTTGGTGATGCTCTACAACTATTTTGACATGCCCTGTTTACCCATCATATGAAAATAATATATCACTGTTATGGAGGAAGGTTTTATAGATATTTAGGTGAATGTTGTGTATTCATTCCTCTAAAAATACATCATTATATATAAATGAGAATTGGATGTGGTAAAAATAATATTTGGTCTGTATTCCTTGTAAAATTGTACCCTATTGGAAAACATATCCATTTTTTATTTCGATAGTGATTCCTCTACTTGGTCTTCCCGATTTAGATGTTTCTTAACAAATTCTTCCCAAACATCAGGGCAATCAGGAGTCTATTTAACATGTGGGTGGTCTAGAGGTGGATCATAGGAGAGTGTGGACCTAGGAAATCTCCTGATTGAGAAATAATATAACTAATTGTTGGTATGTTTTTGTAAATATTTAACCCCACCATTCTAAGTGCCTCATCATTAGATGGATTCCTTATATTTGATTTGGAAAGGTGATGACCATACTGCTGAAGAGAGGACCTTGAAATTTGTTTCTACAATGGAGAGGACTATAATCATAGTTCGTCATATGACTCTTGGGAATAGTTTTACAGTGTATAAACTATACAGGACCATCATGTTATATGAAAATAGTTGGAGTAATTTCTTGCTAAATAGAGATGTCACTAAAGTGAGAACCGTTACAGTTGATTATGTTATGGAGAGGTATACCCGTGTTTCGTGGTATCTATCTACTGGTGATTTTCAATGGTGAAATTCCTATGGATTACCATAAGGATCAATGAAAATAATAGGATGACCTTATTACTGATTGATTTCATTGTGGGGAGAACCATCGTAGTGACTTCCATCATTGAGAGAACTAGCATCATAGCTTGATGTCTAACTACATGGAGAGTTTCTGCAGTGTATTCCCTATGGAGGACTATTAGGGTAGACAACCACAAGGGGAGGAGTGTATTGTAGTCCAATCATATAGCCAATAGGAGGGTTATCGTGACACTTATCAATACTTAGGCTCTCATGATCGATCATTTCATTCCCACGATGTAAGCCTTCATGTCTGCTCAGAGGAGGTCATTTAGAGCTCCTGGTAATAATATTGCGGGAGAACATTTTTTACTTCTACTTACACAATGAAATGTTGGTTGTGGATTGGATATATCCTGGTCCTCAAAGGATATGTGTTTTATGGCATCAAGAACATCATATTCTAATAGATAAGGCTCATGAATATATTCTCTATTTTCAAGTTTCCTTTCATGAAATTTATTTTTTGGTGCTATCTTGGGACGACTCGGTTTTCCTCCTTTTGGTTATAGATTTCATAGATGGGTACTTTTTTGAATGTTTTCTATAATTATATTGGGATACACAAATGATAATCTTGAGTTATATATGGGATATATGCATTGCTTGGAGCGGCCAAAATGGTGGACCATTGAACCACTGTTGGAATGAGTATTTGTTCTAGATTTGATTGTCCATTCATCCCAGAATATAGCCAAAGACCGTCCTAGAAGAGAGAAAGGATCCAGGTATCCTCTAGAGTGACTGTCATATTTTTTTGATGATCCACACCTCTTTTTGATACTGGGTTGGGGAGACTGACTCCTTGTTATTTCCACAAATGTGATTACATCATGACATTTCTAGAGGATATGATCATGAATTAATATCTAGTACTCCATCATTTATAGGATGTGTTGATATGCATCTTTCAATGGAATGAGGATATGTACACATTCCGATGTTAGATTCAGAGTTTGTGACTACCCGGGTCCTCCTTGTTTTTCTAGTGGGTACTGGAGGTTCTCATTTTTAAGTGCATTGGAATGATTCTACCCTTGATTTATGGATGGGATACAATATTTGTTTTCATTAGTTTCAATCATATTTCAATGATGAGCTTCATATTTGTGAGAAGGGAATTTCATCATATTTTTTCTGGTGGGAAAAATTTGAAACCTTAGAAAATTGATTAGTCCTAAATTTGTCCTCCACAATATTTGGATTGTGGGATTGGTATGAGGGGGAAGATATTGGAATCTACCTGAACATTATTTCCCCCATATTTTTTATGTGGACTTCGTATTCCTAGGCAGGGGTAAATGACTTTTTATAGTTTTCCATTCAATTTTTATATCAAAATTTGTACACATTGGCATATATTTTTATCTACATAAAATTCACAGCCATTGTGGCATGATGACCTTAGGGATAATTGGTGGGAGTTTATGAAAGCTTGTAATTTTTCAGCGTATTTTCATGGAGTGTTTTACAAAAGGGAGAAAGAATGTATCTATTCATTTAGAATTTTGTGGTATATACATGGAATATCTCTTCCGTAAGAACCATATTGATGACATTTTCTTATCTAAATTTTCATCACCTTTGGAGGGAATCCTGAGGGATCATTGTTTGTTGAACTTCATCTAGAGCCCTCGACATGATATCCTATTCAGAATGAGGATACTGGGTCACATGAAGTTAGTGGTGAAGTCTTCTTAAAGGGACCCTTAAGTGGGACCTATGTGTAGTAGTTTTGATGTCATTAGAGAAAACATCATTTGACTCCCTATGATAACATAGGAACCCATTTTCGTGTTTTGGGGATAGGATAGTGAAACGATTAGAGATGGCTAGTCCATCCACCTGGTTCTATGCCGCTAACTTCTATGGAGTGGGTAGATAGTGATATTTCATTGAATGGATGGCCTTTATTTCTATCTCTAGTGTTGGGAGAGTGTCGTTATGGTGGTACACCCAGATCAGGGTGTTCAAAACCCAATGTTGAAGAAGTTGGTAAGGTTATAGAGTCCTCTACTTTGTGGTAGACTCGGCTAATTCATTGGTTGATAATTTCATTTGTGAAAACATTTTGGATTACAATGGATTAAGGTATATATTAATAATTCCTAAAATAAGTGTGAAATGTACTAAAAAAACATCAATGTATCATAAAATTATCATATGTATAATTGATAACATTTCATGTCCCTCTTACCTTTTAGTTTGGAATGTGGCTTGAGGTGGGGTTACACTACCCCCATATTTAAGGATTAATGTGAGGTTCACCATTTATGTTTTTACCCGAAGAAATCTTTTGTACCAAAAAACAATGTTATTTTTTGTTCTAGGTAGTATATACTTTTTATCTTATGAATGATGTTCCATAGTTAAGTGTTTCACATTGGGTTTACCTTCTTTTCGACTGAAACCATGTGTTTGGGCCTGATGGGTTAGTATAGGGGGTTATGTTATTGTGAAATTGACCCACATCTGGTATAATGTCATTAGATGGTCTCCAATGGGTTTGATTACAGATCCTGAAACACACAAAGGTTCTTACATCAATGATTTAAGGATATGCCTTCCCAGTCCATTTATTTGTTGGATTATTTGGAAAACATCACTTGAGAAGTCTCATTGGTTGGGGGGATGGTAAACCAGACTAATCGCACGATTTTGGGTGTAATGATTGCATATTTTGGTACTCTATTATAGATTTCTAATATGTTTATATTTTTTGTAAATTTTTGTTCATTCTCTGTCATGTTCCTATAGATTTCCCAAAAGTATTATCAATAATAAATACACATGTGTTTGGAAATATCAGAATATATATGAGATTATACATTAATGGAGATGTATGTATGATTATGAGGTTCTTCATCAATGTTACCCACTTATATATAGACCAGAAACTCCTTAGACATTCACTGAGAGAATTTTGGTTCGATCAATGGGATGATAGCCTCTAGAGTTTATCATCAACTAGGGGGTGGAAATTATTACAATATTGGGATTTATCCTATGAGATAAGATTCCTAAATATCATCATGAGAGTAATCAAAACAAATGTAGTTTGGGGAATAGAATATTTAGATATCATTCAGTAATAATGAGGGTGGACTAACGTTAAAAAGGAAGGTGTATAGCTTGTACATGTGGGAGGTTTCCATTATATCCCAGTTAATTGGAAATTAAATCCAATGTAGACTTGATAAGTGGGGATTATGTACGGTAGATTTCCATGTGGTCAGAAATTATATCTATGGAGAATTAAAAATTTAGGTTTAATGTCTTCCAAATAAAATGATCACTACTGATTTAAAATCCCACATGATTCATGCTCAGTTTGAGTACGAAAATAAATTAGTAGACATGATGATCAGACAATCCTCCCCATCTACAAATAGAAGGTGCTGGATCCCAGAGGGGAAGAGAGATAAGGGTGTTGACTACACCAATTTTTTCCACTGATTTCATAAAAATGATATTCATATTTGGATATATATATATATATATATCTAGATACCTACACGGGTGAGACAAATATGAGAAGTAGTGTCACCTCCTGCAATAAAAATTAGGGGATTACCTTAGTGAGAGTTCCATAAAATTGGTTTTGGAAAAAAGAGTATATTTCTTGACAAAGGTCCTCATCAGTGGGAAATGTCGTTGGTTTCCCTTATTCACTAGAATTGGGAGGTTCATTTGAGAATCCCTAGGCATAAATCCTTATCATCATGGGAATTTTAACATAGTGACATTCTGGTGGTCCACCTTATTGTTGGGGTTACCAACTTGACTCTAATACCATGTGTATGTGGACTCAAAAGGATAAAATGATCTACTCTATGATTTTATCATATAAGAATGGCGGCATTGGAAGGAACCTTGTTCAGATAATGTTATACTAGTATGTGGTGGGACTACAGAAGATGTGAGTGAAAAATAAGGAAATAATTGAATCTAGAGGGTAGAATGGCCAGAGTAACCCCATTACACATAGAATTTATTTATGAAATATGGATTTTATTCTATATAGTATAATATAATATGGCTGAGTTAGGTATATGTATACCATTGTGCTATGCGGACTGAGGTTTGTTCAGTGTATCATTTCTCTATGCCTAGATAGGTTCTGTCTGTGTAGAGATTTTATATGTGGTGTTATGTTCCGTCCACATAATTATTTTCTATGCAGTGAAGGGTGTCTCCCTCATATCTCTTGGATATGTGGGATGAATAATTTTACAAGGGGAATTGTTTTTTTACTTTTTAGTAAATTAATTAGCAAACTATTTTGGGTTTTCAATTTAACAATTAGTTGTGTTTTTTATCATTTAATGGTATGCGACAGATTTCCCCTATAGGGAATTGTTCAAAGAGTCCATCTTTTGTGGTTCTATATTCTTCAATGCCTTCATTGATTAAAATCTCCAATAGATTCCCCCCATTATGGCATGTACTAACGGTCCTTTTATATAAAGGTAGATTCACTGGGTTACTAGGCCACTAACATCCTTTGCGGAATCCCATATAAGCAACTCGATCTAAGAATGACTTTGTCTGTGCGGGCATTGTGTCATTGTTCTTGTCATTGATAATGAGAACCTCTATCCTTTGAATGACATTTTTCATTCTCAAGAAGTCACATGATTTCCCTTTCTTGTGACCCATTTGGGATTGTATGAGTTTGTCATCTTTTCAGGTGGATTTATCATCATTATTCCCACAATTGATTTCATTTTTAAGGTAATGGCTCCACAATCATTGTCATGCATAATGGTTAGTTCATAGATAGATTTCTAAGTATACTTCATTGTATAGAAGTGGTCTAGTAAAGTTTATTCATTGTAACCCCCCTCCCCCAAATTCATTTTTCAAAAGTTTGGATTCTTCAACCATTTTTCTTCAAAACACATGTTGATTTGTTTTCCTTCCATTTCCATATCCATAGGAATACATTTATTTACATTTCAATGTTTTTAGGACCCAACACTCTATAAATTCAATTATACATCTCAAAATTAAAAATAATCCATTTCAAAAATGGTTGACCGTAAGCCTCATACAAATTATGTTTGAAAAAATTCAAGGTCAAATGTTTATGAATGATGGTCACTAAATTATATTACACAGACAATATAAAATCTCTTTTATTGTCACATTCAATATATTTGAATACCTTAGACACCATAAAACTATAATATAAACATTATTTATTTTAAAAATAAAATCATATATTGTTGAATATATTACGTAAATCCAAAAATATAGTGCACTACAATGAAGATAACATATAGCAGAAAATCACTAACCAATTTAAATTACACCTACACTATTTCATTAAAATATCATTATCACTATTATATCAATATATAGAATATATTAATGTTTATATTACCCCAATCATTTCATTTTTTTGGATGTTTAACTTCTCAATGAATTAATTTTTGTGGTCATTAGTACATTCCAAAATATGCTACAAAATCATCAAAGAAAATATATTAAAATTCAATCCATATACATTTTATATTGTATTTAACCATAATATCATTGATATAAGTAGTCATAAAATATAATTATTTATTCCAAATTCACATTAATTTTAATCTATCCATTTCATCCATACTAACGTCTTATGATTGACATTTATCCCTTAGTTACATATGAGGAATATTCCATTGATGCATGTGTAATTTGTTTCGAATAGTGCCTTGTCTCCTTATAGTTGAAATAATGAAAATACAATTTTTATTTTCACCCCTTTAATTAATGCACCTAATTTCCATTATTTCAATATTTGATGAAAATCCCCATTCCCTTCATTCCAGTACCAATGTCATTCCATTATTATCTCATGTTGGAAAGGCTTACATTCCCTTATTATCGTTACATTTATTTGGTCTTATATCCTCTTCTTATAATTATTTCCTTTGAATACATAATACATATAGAACAATTTCACATAGTTTATATCCAAAATTACAATGTACTCATATAATAAGAATGTTTGGGAGACTATTTTCTTTTGAAATATTATCTTAAGACCATCATGAAAATGATCATTATTACTCATTTGATTATGTGATTTGAAACGGTTCCCAGTACCACTACTATGTTCCGATTATAAAATATGGATTACACTATATTATATCATTACTTTATTTATCATAATGTATAATAACACAACAATTGAAACACAAAACATAAAATGAAAATTTTATACATCACTAATCTTATATCACAAATATGGATTCTTTGGGAAAGCTTCCAACTAAAAAAAATATTTTCAAATATTATGTTGTGGGTTGTAATTTAAATGAAATTTTGAAAAATATTATACCATGGGAGATGAAAATAGGTTCACAATAAGTCATGTTTTTGTGTACTATTGATAGCTCATGTTAATACCAATTCACATTTTGGTGTTATTACCCATAGTTACGCCTATTCCAGAACCACATCTACATCAAATATCAAGAAAATGATGTATTCCTATGAATGAAAATATAACATCAACCTTAACAACACTTTTGGATGTAATTATATAAATATCCTTAATGATTATAAAATGGATATATTAATTAATATTCGTTTTCTTCAATGTAGTTCCCTATGATTCCAGTAAAACTTCTCTAATAACAACTGTAAATATTAGAAACACATTATCCCATAGTTTTTTGTTACATTATTACATTGGAACTAGATATACTTTATCTTATCCGAGAGGAACCAATATTTTAGTACGATTTTTAAAAAATATACTTAATAAAAGTTGACATATATTTGAAAACACAAAATACTTAAGGTTTTTTCGTTAATAATAACATTATTTCTTATAGTGTATCACTGAATATCAATCACAAAACACATCAGGGTATCTTGGGAAAAATACAACACAATAAAGGGGAAACTAATATTTATAGTAAGGGTAATCATAAAACAGAGTGTATCATAAATAAATAATAATAACCTTAATGGAAATGTAAACTACTATAAAACATTCCATTTAATCAATAAAACGAGCATAATATGTAAGAGTTTACAATGATTAAATAAATCCATATGATTAATCAGATGAGTTTAAATATTATCCATTGATATTATGAATAATATAATAATCACATTGACATCAATAATTAATCATATAATGATGGAATCCATACATTTAAACTATTGAAAAATACCGTAAATCCCTTTCACAAGATTGTTTAAATTGGTGGGTATAAAATCATCTATTTTGGAAAACTGATTTCTCTCATGAGACTTGTTGATGAATCAAGAGACTATCTGCATATGGGAACCCCCATCATATACTATTTCCAATTAATTCCATATATGCAATGTTTTAAACATAATCACCCAAACCATATGTACTTAAAAACTTTCATTGAAATTGTTAATGCTGAAAACTATCACATAAATATAATAAAAAACCTTCAAGTTTAATATAATGAATGGTAAATAAAATTGTAAATCCATAGTCAAGCTGATCATAAATCATCCATATAAAAAATAAAGATTATATAAAACTACATATCACTAATAGATCAAATTTAAAATATATGGTTGATTTCATGATGCGAATAAATACAATTAAATGATCTTCAATTTTTTTTTGATAAAACTATCATTTTTAATTTTTAATTCAACATTCAAAACCGAATTAATAAAAATATATTCCAAAATAAATTTATTGGAAAATAGATATGGAAATATGTAAAATAAACATTAAACTGCTAAGTTTTCATGTAGGTGGGAAAATTTCATTCATCTCTTGAACATTAAATAAGATTCATTTCAAATTTTTGGTTAAATCCTAATTCTCATTTAATAAAAAATGGCATGAAGATTATATTTGAATATTTTTGTAAAAAATAAATATTTCCATTAAAGATCTATTGGATTTCTCCTCTAATGACGTTCCTTATGTAGTGAATGAAGTGGTTGATCATTTTGATCTTATTGAAGAGGATTCCCTCCTAAGATGGAAACCAATTTTGAATGTAACTATCATAATGAATTTATTCTAATAAAATAGTAAGAATAGAAATTACCTTGTGTGGATTAGAAATATCAATACGAACTAGATTTTTTATTCTCGATTTATGATTATATCGGGGCATACACATCTAAATCATCCAAATGATTCAAGTATATAGTTAGTTGGTTTTTAATTTTTTCCCAGATGTAGTCTTTTCATCAACATAGGGAAGTCCATAATCACCAATTTATGAATTTCTCCACCTCCAATTCATTTTGGAACATAGTGCATGAATTTTTTTCGAAATAGGACTTCCACGATTTGATGATATATATGGATTTCGGGAATAATGTTATTAGGAATACCTTCTACTACAATTATTAAACTCATTTTATGAGGCCTATGTAGAGTTCATTAATTTTTTATGATAATATAAAATTAAACAAATCATAAAAATTTACCTTTAAATCTTCAAATTAATTTCCATGTATAATGACATCTCTAAAAAATATTAACATGCTATAGCATAGTCGATGTCACATCATTGTTCATGATCTTTAACTTCTCTGATGATTGAGTGATGAACAAAACTTCCCCCACCCAATGGATCATTTGAACTATTTATAATAAAAAATTTGTTGTATGGACAAATTTAAATTCTTCAAGAGATTTTAGGGGAATCCATGGACCATAGGATTTTGGGGCTATCTTTAGAAACCCTTAAGGGTATGTTTTAGGATACCTTGATGGTTCATGTGGATTTTAAGCATAGAAGGTGGAAATTCATAGTTTAATCCATGTTGTTATCATGGATTAAATTAAGGGATGTAATAATATATGGCATGAATATAAACCCACCACCATTTTCAATGCGGTCAAAACCAGCCAACAAGACCTCTCATGGACTATTAGAGCTAAGTGGATTAAATTATTCGATCCACTCTCTAACATGAATTATATTATCACATACTAATATAGGGACACCAAAAAACTTGGGGTGTTATCTCCAACAAATGGATATGCTGTGATGATCTCATTTTGGAAAATGACATACCAATGGATTTAATTCCCTTATTTAGATTGGACTTTTTTAAATTTCTTTCCATCAGACTTCTATAATCTAGTTTCAGTACTATTTATGATTATTTTCATTTATGGTAGAAGATAAATAAATAGATTGGACTAGTTATTAAAATCAAATATAATTCCCTGAAGGGAGACTTAAATAAAAAATACTATCAAATTATTATTATATTGTGAAATAAACCCTTAAACACATTGGAAAAATTTGGAACATATTTCCCAGGGATGAAATAAATAAAATTAACACTTTGAATACGAAGAAGAATAATTTAAGAATGATATAAAATATGTAAAGGGGTAGAATATACATATGAATGCAGAATAAGTGGTGAATATTACTTATGTTTAATGGAAGTAAAATTCAGACAAGAAACCCATAATTAGTTTCATATTTCTTCATATATATCCAATAATATTATATAATAAATACAGTTTTAATACAAATATTATAGAACCATACTCATATATTCTATAGAAAATATGATTTACATATAATACATTATCACCAGTATATTAACAATTTGTTAAAATCCCGGTTTAACATGATAAATTCATCAATTTTCATGTATGTTTTAGTTCTGTAATTCTAACCTATTTATTTGACAATGGATAAAAAATTTAGATTGTTAAAAAAGATTATAGTATCAAATATAGTAAATATATATGTATTTAGAGTAATCAATTAAAAATAGAGATAGATAATTGATTACACCATTCAGGTCAAGGGTATGTCATATGTACACATGAGAAATGTTCCAATGTTTCTCGATAAAATGAAATAAAGAATAATAAATATTAATTCAACTTACAAGATTTATTATTATTTCATAAATAGAATCTATATTAATCATTATTATCAATAATATTATCTATGTAACAATTAATTGAAAGGGAATTTCACATCAATATGTTGATGTTGTAGTCTATATATACACATGAGCGACATTATTATTTTTTGGAAATATTATAAGATAAAACTATAGCATTCATATTATATTTCAATAACTATTTTTATAATATAAATATCTTATATATTCATTAACATTAACCAGGATTACATTAATGTAATGAATTACTGGAAAATAAAATTCAATGTTCAATGAGGTGGTAGTCCACCATACACAAGAGTGATGTTATCGAATCCTCAACACATTGTAAATTAAGATGGTATGTGTTACATGTTTATTAACGATGTATACAAATGTCAAAAATTTCAAATAAATATTTCCAAACAATAATTATATACATCCATGTAAGTTGGGGATGGAAAACGAGTTATATATGTTTATTAGGTAGTAGTTTATCGTACACCCAATAGAAGTATTCATTTCCCATGTGATGGATGTGGAGATAAATCTGTTTTATTAATTTAACATAATAAAATCTCAAGATATATAACAAAATTATATTATTATATTATGTATATAAATATATATATATTCTACATTTCATTACATAACTATTATTGTATAAAATTCATACAAATCTAGGATCCAAATATTTAGTGTCCGGGAGAAATATGCTCATACATCAATTTCACATATTAAAACAAAAACCTTTATTTAAATCCTTATTTATTATTATTATTTATTCTCCCATTCTAGTTTTTACATGTAATCTACTGAGGGTGTACATAAAAGAAAGGGGTAAGTTAAAAGTCTAGTAAGAGGATGAATAAGGGACATGAATTAATATATCATAGATAGGAATAACAATAATTATCATCATATCACTAATATAGTATCATCATAATTTTAATAGGGGGAATGTGGATAAATTTGTGGAAAGTGGTAATTCATAAAAATGAAACTACATTTCAATGATTCCAATTACCACACATAGTTGTGAACAGAGATAGTATCATGTTCAACCATAACATATATGTGTAATCATGACATCAACACTATGAACAATTATAGAATCATGATCACACATATAAACATGATATCATTATATCCAAATCATTAACCAATGAATTAGATGGGTATACAATTTCAGGTCCACCCATCATATTATAATATTTTCATAATCATTAATACCACATTGAATGTATTATAATTAAATTCATGATCTCTCCTGTTGAAAGGAAAGGGATTCATAAGGATTTCCTCAATCATGATTTCTTGTACATATTTATGAATCATAAATGAAAAGGTGAAAACCATATTTGTTTTAATAATAATAATTTATTAGTGAAGAAGAAATAACTCACGAAGAGTAAAAGATATGTTTTGTAAAGAGGTTTTCTTTTGAAAAACTATTACATTAGTCATTAATTCATGTAGGAAACATGAATATCCCTGAAAATATGTTATAAGAATAATGAAATGAAATTTACATACCATTAGAAAAGTATTCATAATATATATGTCATGAAATCGGTATTCCCAGAGAAAACGAGTTCGGTTTCATAATCCTCATTACTTTATTCCCTCTATATTTTATTACATATGAACCTTTTAATAATAAACACATATTTATTATAAAATTGATAATAAATTGATTTATGGTAATTCTTCACAACTTTTATCAATTATATAAATTTTTTTATATTTTTTAATGTCTATGTTTATAGGGTTGTCCTTTTTATATCGTGTTTTAATTCAAAATTTCTCAATTTTCCACGATTTCACTATTTTTTAACTGTAATTTAAAAATTATTATAATTAATTATTTAATTCTATAATACATAAAATCAAATTTCTATATATTTAATAAAATATATAACATCTATCTATGATTATGGCCATAATGGTTGACCTGGAAATGTCACCGTATGTAGTTAACTAACCATTAATGGGACATTTTTAGGATATTAGGAAAGAGATGTTGGATATATATATAGTTATCATGATAATTAATTTTGGTAAAAATTATTAATATAATTTTATATAATAGAATAATTAGTATTTAATGGATTGTTTGTGAAAGGGTTGGGGAAAATAAAATGAATGAGCAGAAGAATAAATAAAAACCTAAATACTTGATCGAATCATAATGAATACTCAATGTAGCTTATCTTATAAGAAATTAAGAATCCCTTTATTTTTAGAGATGGTTTAATATAGAACGTTCAGATGTATGCTATGCGGCTTGATAGGGAATATTTTAATACTTTTTTGTCTTTAGATGGTTGGTGACGAGTTGTTTTTAATTTGGATTTAATAGTTATATTTATACAAGAGGAGAGGGGCATTTTTTCATAAAATATTAAATAAATCATTTATAAATGGAAACACACGTAATAGTGAATTTTTTATAATATAAATATTATATAAATATAATACAATATGTTTGGGATTTTAAATCCCCTTTATAATTCTAATTCTATAGTATATTAAACATGAATGCCGAAAAAGTAGAAATTGATATTATAAGGAATGAGTTTTGAATTTATGTTTTTGAATGTAATTCTACGTTTTAGGACTTATGATAATTATATTTTATTGACTCATTTATGAAATTTAATATATCATTGAAGAAACACATGTTTTTTGAATTATTATTTCATTAATACATCATGATTGATGTAATTTAAGATACACAAGTCATGTGAATAAAATGTATTGTTTAAATTCATGAAACAATTAATGTATTTTATAAAATTACCAAATATAATCCTTGGAAAATTTTGATGGTATGATAAAAAAATAATATTAATTTTACAAAAATAAAAATTGATCAAAGGTTATTTATATTTTGAATATAGAAATCTTGATTTTTAAAAAATACATTAATGTTTAGTTTATTGAAAATGTTCTGATATTTTATTTGAGTTTTCTAATCGTGATATTTATTTTTTAGCATTATGATCATTATATTTACATAAAATAATCATGAAAAATATTACTTATATTCCAATTTTGTATTTTAAGGTACACATATTTTTCCAATGGTAAGGATAATATTCCAAATGATTATGTTATTATTCCCAATGGTTAGGTAACTATTTAAACAATCCATTACTATTATAATAATGAAATTAACTCTTATATATCACAATTCATTATTTCACAAAAAATTAAAATCTATTAATACAAAGGTTCTTAATTTATCATTTTCTAATATGTTGATTGGTTTACTAATATTATTTTTCATTCCTATGGTTTTGGAAGTGGGGATGATTAGTTTAGTAGATTGTGGTGATTTATATTTCACCATTTTATCATTTAAATATTTATTTCTCTAGTTTTATAGTTTGTACCATAAATTGGTTGAACACTAACAATACTTAGTAATGAAATAATGGTTTTTATGTTTCATTATATTTTTAGGTTTTTTATATTAAATAATAAAAATCACAAACATTCATGAAATAAATATTACTACCACTACTGGAATTTAGTCTTATCCCAATGGCAGTATACCAACGGTTTTCTTAAACCGTTGGTATAGTGAGCCTTTGCCAACGGTTTAAGAAAACTGTTGGCAAAGAGAATTTCGGTGGACCCCTTCCCAACGGTTCACTGGAACCGTTGGGAAAGGGTGATAAAATCACACATTTCCCAACGGTTCAGTGGAACCGTTGGGAAAACTCACACCTTTCCCAACGGTTCACTGGAACCGTTGGGAAAGGGGTTCTAAACTCACACATTTCCCAACGGTTCCAGTGAACCGTTGGGAAATGTGTGCCTTTGCCAATGGTTTTTATAAACCGTTGGCAAAGGTTTCCCCCAAATTGCAGATCGCGATCTCCTCTCCCCATTCGGACAGAGCCCTAATCTATTCGCTCAGGTGCTCTCGCGAACCCCATCCAACTCCACTGCTCTCGCGAATCCAAACACCAGCACCCCCCATCCCAACAGGTACACCCAATACGAATAGGTAAAATTTGATCTCAACCATATTGTTGTAGTTGTTTTAATGAATAGATTTTTTCCAGGTGTTGGTGTTTTAATTGATTATTGAAATTAATATCTAAATAGGATATTGTTTGTGTTTGTGAAGACTTCTTTAATGTTATTCTATTCTATGTTTGGAAGGAGAGTGTTCAAAACATGTAAATCAGAGTTGGGACGTTTACATGTTTTGGATAATGGATTGTGGGAATTATGTATTGTGTTCAAACCAATTTCATATGTTTTGGATAATGGATTGTGGGGGTAGGGGGTGTCCACGGGGGTGGGTGGGTTGTCCACGGGGGTGGGTGGGGGTGTCCACGGGGGTGGGAAAGGCTGTCCACGGGGTGGGCGGTGCTGTCTAGGTGGTGTGGGCTGTCCTGGGGGACTGGGTGGGGTGTCCTAGTGGGGGAGGGGTGTGTGGGGTGTCCAGGGGGGTGGTATGTCTAGGTGGTGGTGGTGGGGTTGCAGGGGAGGGGGTGTGGGCTGTTTGGGAGGGTGGGTGGGGATATCCAGGGGGTACGGGGTGTCCAGGGGGGTACGGGGGTGGGCGGGTTGTCCACAAGGGTGGACGGGCTGTCCACGGGGGTGGTCGGGCTGTCAAGGAGGGGTGGGCGGGCTGTCCAGGGGGGGTGGGTGGGCTGGCCACAGGGGGTAGGGGTGTCTAGGGGGGTGGGCGAGCTATCCGAGGGGGTGGGGGGCTGTCCATAGGGAGAAGGGGTGTCGAGGGGGGTGGGTGGGCTGTCCACGAGGTGGTTGGGCTGTCTAGGGGGTAGGGGGTGCCCACGGTGGTGGGTGGGGCTGTCCAGGGGGTGTGGGCTGTCCTGGGGGTCTGGGTGGGGTGTCCTGGTGGGGGAGGGGTGTGTGGGGTGTCCAGGTGGGGTGGTATGTCTAGGTGGTGGTGGTGGGGTTGCAGGGAAGGGGGTGTGCACTGTTTGGGAGGGTGGGAGGGGCTATCCAGGGGGGTATGGGGGTGGGCGGGCAGTCCACAAGGGTGGACGGGCTGTCCACGGGGGTGGCCGGGCTGTCAAGGAGGCGTGGACGGGCTGTCCAGGGGGGTTGGCTGGGCTGGCCACAGGGGGTAGGGGTGTCCAGGGTGGGTAGGCGGGCTATCCAAGGGGGTGGGGGGCTGTCCATAGGGAGAAGGGGTGTCGAGGGGGGTGGGTGGGATGTCCACGGGGGTGGTTGGGCTGTCTAGGGGGTAGGGGAATCCACGGGGGTGGGTGGGTTGTCCACGGGGGTGGGAGGGGCTGTCCACGGGGGTGGGAAAGGCTGTCCACGGGGGTGGGCGGGGCTGGCTAGGGGGTGTGGGCTGTCTTGGGGGTCTGGGTGGGGTGTCCTAGTGGGGGAGGGGTGTCGGGGGTGTCCAGGGGGTTGGTATGTCTAGGTGGTGGTGGTGGGGTTGCAGGGGAGGGGGGTGTGGGCTGTTTGGGAGGGTGGGCGGGGCTATCCCGGGGGGGTACGGGCTGTCCAGGGGGGGTCGGTGGGCTGGCCACAGGGGGTGGCCATGCTCTCGCGAACCCCCCGTCCAAACATCATCGACCCCCGTGGACAACCACCTTTTATCCCAAATTCTATATATTTATACATTATTTTATTATATTATGTCTCAAATTATCATAAAATATGTGTTTGATGTTCTTCACGTGACCTATAATAATTCCTTCTCATAATCTATAGTGATCATGGGAAGATCCCATGCATGATTCATGATCACTCAAATTATTCTGCAGATCATACATAATGGAAGCCTTACAGGATGTGAGATGATTATATCTATGAAATCTACTCAGGTACCTGGTGAGGAAGTGCATATTAATTCAAAAAGGTAAATCGCATATGAGGATACTCTACTAATATGGTTATGGGATGAGGCATGCTCTGATGTCATAACACATTAAGTTATTGTTGGTTTTACATTTTTTAATAACACATTAGTATGTATTTTTCACATGTGTAGTTGATACCATGATTATTTTATTCCTTTATCGTTTAATTAAATGTATTTTCTATTAAAGTTCAATCCTATTGAATTGTTTATGACAAAATGACTTATATGAATTCTTTTTATAGAATGGACAGAAGTTGGATGTATGAAACCGATCATATCTCAAGCAATTTTCAAAACAATTTGGAGAGCTTTATAGATTTTGCATTTCACAATGCTTCAGATAGTGGTCACATACACTGCCCATGTTCCAATGGTGTTGGTAGACCTTGGTTGAGTCGTGAAGAAGTCAGCTACCACATAACCAAAAATGGTTTTCAAGCAAACTACTTTGTGTGGTATCACAATGGGGAGAAAATGAAATCAAAAATTGGTGATGATTGAAATGAAAGGACTGGAATGGAGAATTTGTTAGATGATCAGTTTCCATTTATTCGTCATCAGGAAAAAGAAAGGATTTCGACTCAAGAAGACGTCGATATGAGGACAACTGATGCATCTAGTGAAAATGATGATATTGATAGGGTGAAAAAATGGAATGATGCTGCCACGACTCCAGTATATCGACAATGCGATAAAATGAAAAAGCTGGAATTTTTAATCCGATTATTTCATGGAAAAACTATGTATGGGATTTCTAATACAGCAATCGATTACATTCTTACCCTCTTAAAGGATTTACTTCCAGATGATGCAGATATTCCCTCAAACCACTATATGGCATGGAAGATAGTTGAAGAACATGGATTTTCCAGAAACAAAATTCATGCTTGCCCGAAAGATTGCAGTTTATTCTGGGAAGAAACCGCTGAACAAAATGAATGTATAAAATGTGTCACATCCCGCTGGAAGTCAAAATCTGATGGAACAGCATCCCGCGTTCCACAAAAAGTAATGTGGCACTTTACATTGATCCCCAGACTCCAGAATCTTTTTATTTCTGATGACATATCAATAAAAATGAGATGGCATGATACCGAGAGAAAGAAGACTAATGATGAGTTGGTTCATCCTGCAGATGGATTTGCATGACAAATATTTAATGCTCGACATCCTGATTTTGCAGCTGACGTGCGTAATGTGAGGCTGGGTCTTTCATGCGACGGTTTTAATCCGTTTGGGAAGATGCTTACTTCGCACAGCACATGGCCAGTTTTTATACACATTTATAATCTTCCCCCATGGTTGTGTATGAAAACATCTTTCACTTTCATGAGTATACTCATATCTGGTCCTTCTGATCCCGACATTGATATTTATGTATACATGAAACCTTTAATAAAAGAGTTGAAACTTCTTTGGGATGTGGGTGTGCGCACATACGATGCATGTTCGAAAGACATATTTCAGATGCGTGCTGCGCTTATGTGGACGATCAATGATTTTCCAGCTTATGCAATGATTTATGGATGGAGCACGAAGGGAAAACTTTCATGTCCAGTTTTTATGAAGAATACACGATCCAAAAGACTGAAACATCGTTGAAGTTTCAGTTTTATGGGACATCGACGATTTTTGCCAAAGGATCATCCATATAGAATGAATCGTCGAAGATTTGGTAATACTATAGAGACTGATGATCCACCTCAGCGTATGTCTGGAACTGATGTGCATAATGAATTGAAAGATTTCATTTTTTCGTTCGGGAAGGGTCAAATGAAATCTGGAAAGAGAAAGAATGTTTCCACAGAAACCTGTTACAATTGGAGGAAGAGGAGTATCTTTTTTAATTTGCCTTATTGGTCAACCAATTTGCTACGTCATTGATTAGACGTAATGCATATTGAAAAGAATATATGTGAAATTTTGCTTTCAGTTCTTCTAAATGTAAAGGGGAAGACAACAGATGATTTACGATCTCGACGTGACTTGGTGGATTGGGGAATCAGACCAGAATTGCATCCTGTGCGTATCAGTGAAAATAAATGGAAACTTTAATGTGCTTCTTATGTGATGACACCTACTGAAAAAAAAAACAATTTTTGGAAGTATTAGAGACTATTAGAGTTCCTGATGGCTATTCAAGAAACATATCTAAACGATTCAATAGATGAGAGTTGAAGCTAAAATCTTTGAAGACTCATGATTATCACGTTCTACTGCATGAGTTGCTTCCAATAGCAATCCGTCATCTTTTTTCCAATAATGTAAGGGTGGGTGTTATTCGGTTGTGCCATTTGTTTAGAGATATTTGTGCTAAGATGTTGTCAAAGTATTTCTTGCAAAAAATGTTGACAGATGCCCCATTAATTTTGTGTGAGTTGGAGAAAATATTTCCCCCATCATTTTTCACATGCATGCTACATCTGACTGTCCATATTCCAACTGAAATACTTCTCGGAGGACCTGTTTCTTTTCGTTGGATGTATCCAACTAAAATAAATATGTTCACATTAAAGTCTTATGTTCGAAACAAGAATCATCCCGAAGGTTCTATCGTGAACGGTTACTTAGCTCAAGAATGTATGGATTTCTGTTCAATGTATTTGTCTGATCTTACTACAAGAATGAACAGACCAATGAGAAATGAAGAAGAAAAATATGAGAAAATTGAACCCAATTTTCCATCACTTCCTCAAACAGGAGGAATTCCTAGATCATATACATTGAAGACATTAAGCCTTGAAGAGCAGGAGATGGCACATCGCACAGTTTTGTTCAACTGTGATTTGTTCGATGACTATATCAGGTAACAAAATTGAATATGTATATCTTACATATATATCTGTTAAAATATTCATATTTTTTTATCTACAGGGAACATAAAACAATGATAAATAGGAAGCATCGTTCTTTATCTTTGAGAAGGAGAGAGGCTTTTCATAGCAAAGAGATTTCTGCTTGGTTAAAATTGAAGGTAAAAATATTACTGTTTAAATTAATTATTTCAATATTTACTTAAGTTTAACTGTCATTTATATTGCAGGTATTGAGTTTGTCTGTTGACTCTGTCTCTGAGGAAATAAGAGCTTTGGCTTTTTGTCCTAATACCGTGGTTCGTGACTGTAAATCAATTGTTATCAATGGGTACATATTTATTGTCACGGAACGAGCCAAAAACATGAGAACCGAACATGATGGTATTATGGTTACTGCCACAACAGATTGTTATGCCAGTGCATCAGATAGTAGACCGCGACTTGAAAATGTGGGTTATTATGGAGTCGTTGAGAAAATAATAATATTGGATTATTACTCTCATGGACGAGTCACAATGATGAAATGCCATTGGTTTGATTCGATGATGAGACATGGCACATTTATTGATGATTGTGGATTTCGAGTAATTAATATGACCCACACTCTTGCAACCGAAGAACCATATGTGTTGGCATCAATGGCTAAACAAGTTTTTTATGTCGAAGATCAACTTCAACCTGAATTTTGTGTCATAGTTGAAGTAATTCCAAGACATATTTTTGATGATGCTGATGATGGAATTGACACTGTCCCTATTTCCATTGGAACCAATCCATTTATTTCTTTTGATGACTCCAATAGCTCAATTGTCAGAGTTGATTGTGAACCTGAAGTTGTGGTTGGAAATATATAGAATCATTCATCCATGTTCTCAATTCTTTTGGTTTACCTCGAGTTGGATTGTTAAGGTTGGTAACATTCATATTTATTTAGTATTGATCACAAATATGTTTTAGCTGACTTGACCGTTATGTGAATTTTCAATGTTTATTGGTTGCTATTTTATTTGAATTGCATTTTCTAATTTGGAATTGAACTGTATTCAAACCAAATCAAACAATATTTCTAACTTGGTGAACATTATTGTTGTACCCCTCTCTCTTGGATTTTAATGATCACAATCACTCTCATCGTGTTCTAACTTGTTTTCAAGTGTTTTGATGTTAGGAAAAAGGTTGCCCAGGAGTTGGCCCAAGAAGGCTGATAGTGGACTCTCTGAGTCCACTGGCCAACCGGTGGATTCCCACCGGCCAGCCGGTGGTCTCTGGCAGAAGCATTGCTTTCTGCCAGATCCACCGCTCAGCCAGTGCTAGCGCACCGGCCGGCTGATATGGTCACCGGCCAACCGGTTCTTGCCCACCGGCCAGCCGGAGGACCCAGGCAGTAGGCTTGCCCACTGCCTGGTGCCACCGGCCAACCGGTGGATGACCACCGACCAGCCGGTGGAACCCAGATAGAAAGCATGCTCTGTCTGGACCACTGGCCAGCCGGGAGCTCAGCACCGGCCCGCCGGTGGACCACCAGCCAGCCGGGAGCTCAGCACTGGCCAGCCGGTGGACCACCAGCCAGCTGGTGAGACACTACCGGCCAGCCGGTGTGCCCAGTAAAACTAGCCGTTGGGAGCGGAGACGTAGGCTTGGGAATTAATCCGAACTTCGTTATCAAATTGTGTCTTTCCTTTTTTTATTTCTGCTGCATTGATAATTGTTTTAAATTGTTAATTATTTTTGAAAAGGCACTTCACCCCCCCCCCCTCTTGCCATCCTCTACGACCCAACAATTACAACTTGTATGTTTTATTAAATTCATTCAAGCTCTTCTAAAACAATTGATAGCTAAATTACCAATAAATCCCCCCATTCCCTCATATATTTAGTTTTTTGGTTTACACATTAATTTTCTTTTTCTAATTAATTACATATTTTTTTTCAAATGCAGGAAATGCAGCCAATTGAAGAGAGACGGAGAAAAAAAATGGCGGAGAACAATCGTCGGATGGAGGAGATGGGCATTCCACCATTAGTGCCTACAGTGAGTACTTTATTTCAAATATATATATATATATATATATATACAGAATATATAATGTCATGTGATTAATTGTTTTTGTAAAAATTTTTGTAGGATCCACGATTACGTCGACAGTTATTCGACGAGGATCCTAGTACTGGTCCTAGTACTCAGGATGGTGGTACGAGGAGGGTTCGTACCAGAGGTGGATGTAGAGCTGCGCGTGCCCGACTAGACCCTGCCCCTCCCACTGACATTTCAGCCTTCCCACATTCTGATCTCGGTGTGTCGTTAGGGACACACGAGGTATTTAGGCCTCCCATGTTTTCGCTACCTTCTGCATCTTCTGCCCCATCATTTTCACATCCCATGATGATTCCCACTCCCCAGTCAGCATCATTTCATACATCTGTTCCATCTCCTTTTCCTTCTACTTCTGTCTCTCTGAGCTTTTATATTCCATCGTCTTCGACTCCTGTTCCACCAGAGGGTGTTCCATCAGGTTCTGTGGATCCGGCAGCACTCATTGATCAGACTAGCGCAGGTATATTTATAAAACCCTAACAAATTTTTATAGCAATATTTATTTTCATTATAACATGTTTTGATAAAATATTTGTTTTTCTTTCATGACAGATACATCTACTGACAGGAGGCAGGGGCGGGGCCGTACACGCATGCGTTCGGTGTGGAACCGTCGCACACAGGTTATGGTGGAATATAATGAAGACAATCAGATGGTTGAGAAAACTGGGTAGCAATGTCGGAGTTTTCTGGCGATGCTTGCCAAATACTCCGACATCATTCCCGTCAGCCCGCTGTCGTGGAGACATTTGCCACATGAGGTCAAAGATAGAGCTTGGGAAGAGATATGGGTAAAAAAATCTGTTGTATTTAATGCCATGAATTATTTTTGTATTTATATGAATTAATATTTTGATTTCAGCTTCGATTTAATTTTCCTGATGGTGAGGGTGCACGACTGGAACGTCTAAAGGATTTAGGAGAGCTTTGGAGAGCCTACAAGCATGAGCTGTATATTGGCTGGCGTGCTAGAGTTGGCACTGAGTTAGAGGCGGTACCAGTTGTGGATGATTGTCCTATAGAGCAGTATCGTCGGATGATTACTCATTGGACGAGTACCCAGTTTAAGGTATGAATTACATTTGAGGTATTTAAATAATAACTTTCAAGTTTTGAATTAATATTATCCTTTTCATTATCAAATTTTATTTAGGAATCATCTGGAAAAAATAAAAAAACATTGATGCAAAAAAATACCTCCATACACTAGGACGCACGACGATGCCGGATCATGAGAGGCAGCAGGTATGAAAATTGTTTATAAGTTTTCTTTACGACTTACATTTTCTTTTGTTTCCTCAATTATTTAATCATTTTCTAAAGTTTTTATATAACTTTTGTTTTCAATGTCATTGTAGAGGAAAGTACAAAATATTGAAGGACGTGTGCCTCGAGCAAAACTGTTTTTCTCGAGTAGACGAAAAAAGGATGGAAGTGCTGTCAATGAAGCGACTTAGCAACAGATTGTAAGTTTTAATCTGTTGATTTTATATTTTAATATCTATTTCGTAACTTAATAATATATTTATATTTGTAACAGGATGCTTTAGAGGCCCTCGATGCCCAAGAAGCAGACAATTTTGGGCCATCTGATCACTTACATCAGGTGTTGGGAGAGGATCATTCTAGCAGAGTACGCTGCCCTCCTAGGATAGCCCGATGAGGTATTGGCCTGCCTCAGGTACGAGTTGTAGTGCCACCGAGCTGCAGCAAGTTAGGGAACAGGCAGAACAGGCTGAGAAAAGGGCCACGGAGATGACAGAACAGTATTCTAGGGAAAACAGTGCATTTATGAAATTTATTAAAGTTCTACGTCCAACACTTCCAGCAGAGGCCAGCCCAGCGATTGATGAATACACGTCGTCGATACATTCTATATATGGTGCACCAGGTGGCAGTTCCAGTGGTGGTCAGGCCGATGTCCAGCTTGAAGATGATGATGGCGAGGAGTCTGATGCGGAAGAGGAGGGAGATGAGGAGGGCGAGGAGGAGGGAGAAGGCGAGGAGGAAGGCGCTGTGGAGGGTGAGGACGATGAGGAGGACGATGACGAGGGTGATGATGATGATGATGATGGTGATGGTGATGCCGATGTGGGACATATTGATCCGTTACATTTTTGACTTATATTACTGAGATTTGATGTTTAATCTATTCTAGTTGTTGGTTTTATCTAGACTCATAATATAGTATTTGAGTTGAGTTATTTTTATATATTGTCTGTTTTTATGGATGTTGTTGTCTTTTAGTGGTTGTGTGTTTGTGAACTCCCTGGACAACCCCCCTCATTCTTGGACCCTGGACAACCCCCCTCCCCCTTGGACCCCGAACACCCCCCAAACACCCCCCGAACAACCCCGCAGACAGCCCCCCGGACAGCCCCTCGTACATCCCCCAACCCTCCACCCTGGACCCCGGATAGCCCCCAGGACAGCCCCTCGGACAACCCCCCCACCCTCCCCCTTGGACCCCGGACAACCCCCCAAACACCCCCCGGACAGCCCCCTGAACAACCCTGGACAACCCCCTGAACAACCCCTGAACAACCCCTGAACAACCCCTGAACAACCCCCTGAACAACCCCCGGACAGCCCCTTTAACAACCCCGGACAACCCCCTGAAGAACCCCCAAACACCCCTCAGACAGACCCCGCACAGCCCCCCCACCCTCCTCCTTGGTCCCCGGAGAGCCCCCCGGACACCCACCGGACAGCTCCCCGCGGACAGCCCCCGCGGACAGCCCCCGCGGACAGCCCCCCGTACAGCCCCCAACCCTCCACCCTGGACCCCGGATAGCCCCCTGGATAGCCCCCCCGGACAGCCCCCGAGGTTGTCCGCTATGAATTTGCCCGTTGGACGCCTGTTTTGGCCGTTTATGTCACCAGAACTGCGTTGTCGGTCCCCACGGGCCCACGGCACATCCGATTGACGTACCGTCTACTCAACCACTTCATAACTCACTCACCCGTATTTGTTGTCTGATTTCAGGCCATTCCGAAATCATTCGTCCTGTTTGGACCACCCTCACGCGCGTTTACGAAGCGCGCACATCAATTAAAACACGAATATTGAGCCGTACCGTGCAAACCGCACGTCTGATTGACGTGCCGTATGCGCGTACACGTCACGAGTAATAATGAAAATGTTTCACGGTGGTTTCAGCTCAATCTGAGGTCGTCCGCTATGAATTTGACCGTTTGACTCCCGTTTTGGCCGTTTATGACACCAGAACTGCGTTGTCGGTCACCGCGGGCACACGGCACGTCCGATTGATGTGTCGTCAGCTCGACCACATCATAAATCACTCACTTGTATTTGTCGTCTGATTTCAGGACATTCCGACTTTGTTTGGCCCGTTTGGACCCCCCTCACGCGCGTTTACGAAGCGCGCATCACTTAAAATACGAATATTGAGCCGTACCGCGCAAACCGCACGTCCGATTGATGTTCCGTCTACGCGTACATGTCACGAAAAATAATTAGAATGTTTCACGGTGGTTTCATCACAATTCGAGGTCGTCCGCTATGAATTTGACCGTTTGACGCCCGTTTTGGCCGTTTATGACACCAGAACTGCGTTGTCGGTCACCGCGGGCACACGGCACGTCCGATTGACGTGCCGTCTGCTCGACCACTTCGGAAATCACTCACCCGTATTTGTTGTCTGATTTCAGGCCATTCTGACTTCGTTCGGCCCATTTGGACCCCCCTCACGCGCGTTTACGAAGCGCGCGCATCACTTAAAACACGAATATTGAGCCGTACCACGCAAACTGCACGTCCGATTGGCATTCCGTCTGCGCGTACACGTCACAAATAATAATTAGAATGTTGCACGGTGTTTTCAGGACAATCTGATGTCGTCCGCTATGAATTTGACCGTTTGACGCCCGTTTTGGCCGTTTATGACACCAGAACTGCGTTGTCGGTCACCGCGGGCACACGGCACGTCTGATTGACGTGCCGTCTGCTCAACCACTTCATAAATCACCCACCCGTATTTGTCGTCTGATTTTATGCCATTCCGAAATCGTTCGGCCCGTTTGGACCACCCTCACGCGGGTTTACGAAGCGCGCGCATCACTTAAAACACGAATATTGAGTCGTACCGCGCAAACCGCACATCCGATTGACATGACGTCTGCTCGTACACGTCACGAATAATAATTAGAATGTTTCACGGTGGTTTCAACTCAATCAGAGGTCGTATGCTATGAATTTGACCGTTTGACGCCAGTTTTGGCCGTTTATGACACCAGAACTGCATTGTCGGTCACCGCGGGCACATGGCACGTCCAATTGACGTGCCGTCTGCTCGACCACTTCAGAAATCACTCACTCGTATTTGTCGTCTGATTTCAGGCCTTTCTGACTTTATTTGGCCCGTTTGGACCCCCCTCACGCGCGTTTACGAAGCGCGCGCATCACTTAAAATACGAATATTGAGCCGTACCGCGCACACCGCACGTCCGATTGACGTGATGTCTACGCGTACACGTCACGAATAATAATTAGAATGTTGCACGGTGGTTTCGGCTCAATCTGAGGTCGTCCGCTATGAATTTGACCGTTGGACGCCCGTTTTGGCTGTTTATGACACAAGAACTGCGTTGTCGGTCACCGCGGGCACACGGCACGTCCAATTGACGTGCCGTCTTCTCGACCACTTCATAAATCACTCTCCCGTATTTTTCGTCTGATTTCAGGACATTCCGACTTCGTTCGGCCCATTTGGACCCCCCTCACGCGCGTTTATGAAGCACGCGCATCACTTAAAACACAAATATTGAGTCGTACCGCGCAAACCGCACATCCGATTGACGTTCCGTCTGCGCGTACACGTCACGAATAATAATTAGAATGTTTCACCGTGGTTTCATCTCAATCCGGAGACATGGTGTGGCCGACACCACTCAAAGTGTCCATCTTTTATTTCAAAAGGATGTCATTTTAAGTGAAAAACCTCAACTGACATACGGAAAACCGACCAAACGCATTCCGAATCTGTTGATAATTTATCCCAACAATCCATGGGTCATATGTGACGTGTACGAGCCAACCCGGGATGAATCTGAATCGCGGTGTGGCCAGGATAAGTCTAAGTGACTCTCTTTTGTTTAAAATGGACACCATTTTAAGTACATACGAAAAAACGACCAAACGGATTCGGTTTCCGTTGAAACTTTAGGAGAACAATCCATGGGTCTTATGTGACGTGTACGAATCATCCCCGCTTCAATCCTACATGCGGTGCGGCTGAAACCACTCAAAGTGTCCGTCTTTTGTTTCAAAAGGACGTCATTTTAAGTGAAAGGCATCAACTGACATACGAGAGAACGACCAAACGCATTCGGATTCTATCGATACTTTAGCACACCGATCCATGAGTCATATGTGACGTGTACAAGTCAACCCCGTCTTAATCCGAGACGCGGTGTGGCCGACACCGCTCTAACTCTGTCTCTTTTGTTTAAAATGGACATGATTATAAATGAAAAGAACAACTGGCATACACAAAACTGACCAAACGCATTCGTAATCTTTTGATATTTATCACAACGATCCATGGGTAATATGTGACATGTAAGAGCCAACCCGGGATGAATCTGAGTCGCGGTGTGGTCAGGATTAGTCTAAGTGTCACTCTTTTGTTTAAAATGGACAACATTTTAAGTACATACGGAAAACCGACCAAACGCATTCGGTTTCCATTTTAACTTTAGGAGAACGATCCATGGGTCATATGTGACATGTACGAATCAACCCCGCCTCAATTGGAGACGCGGTGTGGTCGGCACCACTCATAGTGTCCGTCTTTTGTTTCAAAAGAACGTCATTTTAAGTGAAAAACATCAACTGGCATACGGAAAACCGACCAAACGTCTTCGAATTGTGTCGATACTTTAGAACAACGATCCATGGGTCAAATGTGACGTGTACGAGTCAACCCCGCCTCAATATGAGGTGCGGTGTGGCCGGTATCACTTCAGGTGTATGTATTTTGTTTAAAATGGACATCATTTGAGGTAAAAATATATGGTATAGAAAAAACCGATCAAATTATGAATTGAATTTCGGATTCCACATATAATTGTCATCTAAATTTTAAAATTAATTCTAAACGAATTATGTATGTTTATAATTATGTTATGAATTCTACTTTAATTATGGATGTGTATATTTTCAGGATTCATTATATGTGTTGGTTGGTTGGTTTTCATTATTCGTATGTGTTGGTTTGTTCTCTATATGTATGCATTATATGTGTTACAGGTACAATAATTGGATTGAAAAATGAATTGAAAATGAGGGCATAATTGGATTGAAAATTGAAATGAAAATGCCCAAAACCCAGACTTGCTATGCAAATTGCAGGCTGCTGTGCAAAGCCTATGCCAACGGTTTGAAAACCGTTGGCATAGGCTCTATGGAGCTGTTTTACCAACGGTTCAAGGAACCGTTGGTAAAAACACCCTATCCCAATGGTTTGAAACCGTTGGGATATCCTGTTGCAGGGTTGTTTTTACCAACGGTTTGTAAACCATTGGGAAAGAAAATTGTCTGTTGATTTCCCAACGGGCCAAACCGTTGAGAAAGGCCTTTCCCAACGGTTTGTCAGAACCGTTGGGATAGGTTGCTTTTTTCTGACCTATCCCAACGGTTCTGTGTAAACCGTTGGTAAAAGCCTTTCCCAACGGCTTACTTCCCCACGGTTTGCAGACCCGTTGGTATAACATATACCAACGGTTCTGCAGCCTTTCCCAACGGCTCTAAACTGTTGGGAAATGCTGGATTTCCAGTAGTGTACAAAAACATTAATGTTACATTATTACCCCTTTAGAAATTTTATTATACAAATTTCAACTCATATTCTTAGATAATATTATATGGGGTACTACTTTTTTATGGTTTCCTTTGGTTCCCATGTCATCTCTTCATACATAAAATTCATCTACATCACATTAATAAGGTGTGTTTTCTTGTTGCATCGAAAATTGTCTCTATGGTCCATGATCTTCAATGATTTTTCTTCATATTAGATTGTATTCTCCATTTTATCCACCAATGGATCCAATACATGCAAGGGATTGGCTATTTATTTCATCAATAGTGATACAATGAATATGTCATGAACATCATATATACATGGTGGAAGTTTAAGAATATTGGAAACTAATCCTAGGTGATCAAGGATCTCAAAGGTTCCCATTTATCTTGGGATTTGGTACCCTTTAATTACAATGTGTTTGACAATTTTCTAAGTTTTTATTCAATGGAAAATGTTTCCACCAACATGAAACTCCATGCCCCTTCGATTATTTGCATTATAGATATTTTTCAAACATTGATAATATTTTATATGTTATTGTAATGATTTAAACATATCTATAATATATTACAAAAGTTCTCATACTAGAATATTTTATTCTCCATCTTCATCCCAATAAGTTTTACTTCTACTTCAATTCCCATATAGAGCCTTATATGGGGTCATTTTAATAATTGAGCGAAATATGATGTTATATCAGAACTCAACCATTAGGATATGTAGATCACATGCCCTATTAAATTTCATTAATTAGGGTTTTATAATTTATTATAAAATATAAATAGTTTTTCCTTAAAGTCCATTAGTTAGGGGTGACAGGATGAGATTTAATATATGTTAACACCGAAATCATATTAAAGAATTATCCAGAATTTGGATGTGAACTGTAGATCATGAACCGAGATGCTTGAAAGTAGAACCACATGCAGCCTCACATCTTCATTAAAATATTTCATATAATTTTATTTAAGCCACAAATCATACTGATGTTATATTGCGTGGGAATTTATATTGATTCCATCCAACACAACCCTTACACCGTTATTTAATTTCTATTTCATCAGGGTACCAGTGAAAAAGTATACAGTGATATTCTACCATTCTCAAATAGTTATACGAAATGGTTACATCATCCCATTGTAAATATATCTCTTTTATTTAACTTTATAATATACCAAACACCTTGTGACATACTCTATAATTTCCATCAAAATGTTGTCCAATTAGAAGTGTTCTCGATGATCATGGTACATATTGATACCTTTAATTGGATTGGGAAATAATAACTTTGTGAATTATACAATATATAATTTTTTTCTCAGTTTATATAGGCACACAAATCCTCATTCCAAATATAATAACAATGTAATTGTCTATGTGGAACTCATATATCTTCTATTCCATTGCTACAATCTCTTTCTTTCGTATCTCGAGATCATCTATATTTTCCTCCTTTATCATCTCTTGGATAGATGGTTGTGAAATAATTGGGAATGGTTGGATGTTTGTTTTTCCATTATTATTTTATAATCCATGCATTTCATATATTTTAATATAGTGTATTTCTCAGTTATAATCATGGATAGAGTGATAGGTTTTCATCTAATAGCATCAACAACTTAATTTTCCTTTCCTGGATGGTAGTGAATAGTGAAATCATAGTCTATGGACAGCTCTAAAAAAACTTAATTGACACACGTTGAGTTCCTTATATGTGAATATATACATTATAATATTGTGATTGGTATATATATCAATATTTTCACCATATAGGGAGTGAAGTCAAATATTTATAGCAATGATCACAACTGCTAACTCCAGATCATGCATTGGGTTTTTCTACTCATGGATCTTCAATTTTCATACAGAATAGGCTATCACATTCTTATTCTATATGAGCACACAACCAAATCCATTATATGATTCATTTATATATACCACAACTTTTTTCCATTTTATGTAATTATGAGTACATAGGTAACGATTTTCCCCATCTTGAGATCATTAATTCTTTACCCATTTCATATCTCATGAAATTCTTTTCTATCCTCCTTGTAAAATTAGTTTCTATCTCAGAAAATTAAATAAAATCCTTAAAAACTATCGATAGTACCCTGATAATCAATGAAATCTATGAATTAACATTGAAATAGTAGATTTTTCATATTCTTTCATTGATTTTTTTTGAAAGGACAACTGAAATTCCTTCACTTGTGATCACATGGCCCTAGAATGTGACATGAACCATCCAAAAGTAAAACATGATGAACATGGAAGACATTTTCACCTTCCGTAACATCACAAATTAAAACCCTAGATGCTCATCATGTTCCTTGTATTTCTAGGATTAAATAATAATATCATTGGTAAAGAGTAAAACAATTTTAACATGTAGTCTTTAAATATTATATTCATCAAATCCATGAAAATTGTAGCATAATTGGTAAGTCATTCATGCCTAACTATGAACTCATAGTTCCTATACATCGTACGGAATTATCTATTTCAATATATTACATATTCACCTTTACATTATGACATCCATAATAAATATACACATTTTATACGTATTGAGCTCCTAGTAGTTGATATAGAAATTCATCAATCATGGGGATATGATACCTTTTGTTTATGGTGATATTGTTGAGTTCCTAGTAATCTATATAATACTACATTGATCTATTCTTTTTATTTTAAAATAGTACTGGCACACTCCATGTTGATACACTGGGTCATAAGGACCCATCATCAAAATAATCTTCTGGATACTTCTGTAACTCTTCATGTTTTGTTCGGGCCATCATATAAGGGTATTTTGATATTTTATTGGCACCGATTAGATGTTTTATTAAGAAATATAACTCATGATCTGGGAGAAATATGAGTAACGGGTAGGGAAATACATTAGTGTACTCTCTAGAATTGGAAATTTTTTCCAAGTTGACTCCATCCTTCACTTAACCATTTGGAAATAGAATGATTATTCATGGTGTATCAACACCCACACCATTGATGGATTTTCAAAACGATATCCATTATCTTACTTGAATTTTTAATAGATAATGGGATGATCCAAAATATGAAATGAGGTTTCGAATTCTAGAAGGCTAATGTGTTCTCTGTATAATGAGAGTCAATCAATTCACATTGTAGTGTCAAATTACACTAAGGGAAGCGTAACTATATTTTCTATAAGTATCTTCCCACATAATTTTATAGAACAAGAGCCCAACACTTCAATTGAAATTAATGATCCACTAGGTTTTTTACAAATATCTCTAAATTAAGGTATTAGTAATTCAATATAATAGTTCTAGAAAACATTTAGGGTAGAAAAACTGTATAAAAGTATAACCAAATAAAAATATTTATATACATGAATGTATATGAAGTTTACCTTGTACCACGTCCTTTTATTACTTCACTTCAGCAATAGTAATGGAATAATATTTCCCTTTCTCATTTGATATCAATGGTTTCTGACACCTATTAGCATCATGGACTTTTTCTTTAGTAAACTAGCCTGTATAGTTCCTTTTCTCCCTATAGTGGATGCATTTTCCATGGGTTCTTAATTGGGAGGTTTATTCCATTACTCCATCTTGTTTCTCATATTATATTTGTATATTATTCATTAAAGGTCTTATTTCCCATCTCTACCAAATTTAATGCATTTTCACATACCTTTGAGGTAATTACCATGATGTTTTATTTAACACATTTGAAATTTGGGTAGTTTGTTCCAATTTCGTCATTATTAATTTAACCCACAATATTTAAACTCAATTCCTCACTTCATATTTTCAGAACCATGTGACCATTCTATGAACTCCACACCAATTCTTAGACCACGTCTAACCAATTTCTAATAAATCCCATGTTCTAAGAAATCTAGAGCCTTTCCAATGTGTGGTTTAAAAAAATAAATCTATTTTTTATCTCTGTATATAACAAAACATGAGAAATTTCTTGTATTCCTATTTATTTTTTCTTCATAAATCATGACTGATTCACTATCCTTTTTCTTCAACTTTATGCATTCTCTATCTATATTTTATTAAAGAGTTTTATGGAAGTTATTTTTGAAATATTTTCTTAATATCAACCCACTACATCTCTTAGATTTCATCCACTGTATTTTTTTCATTTTCAAAATGCATCATTGATCAATTTATACATATAAATGATCAACAAAAAGTTTCACTATATCCTTCACAAAATAGTTGAACACATAAAATATATTCTACACTGAGTAAACCCACTTTTCCATGATATGTTGATCGGATTTTCATCTAAATTTTTGTGGTCATTTCTACATAAGAGACTCAATGGGTATGTGATCCTTCTTGGATAGAGGCTTATGTTATACATGGTTTATGTTATTTTTCAAATTCTGAGACAAATCGATTACAATTTACATGGTTTTTTGTTGTCCACCACCCATGTAAATGGGGGTATCACTTGACAAATAATTAGATTGTCCCTCACATGGGTTGTTGGCCTAGATTCTATTGGATCACAACATTATATAAATTAGAAAAAGATTGAAGATAAGTTAATAAAAAAAATTAATTTAATATTTTATATAATTAATATTAAAGGAATATCTTAGGAGAGCCCTATGTTTAGCCTTTTTTTAAACAAAAATTCCTTGATATTTACATATAATCGGACTTATCGTCAGGGTTATAACTAATGTTCTATAATCGTAATCATAATGTTAATTAAATTGTTATCTAATACCAACTATAGATACCAGAATTATCATTAAATGTCTATTATAACATAATAGAGATACAAAACATCAATACAGAGGTTTAGTTTCTTTGGAAAGTTAAACTCATACATAACTTCTATATATTAAAAAATTATCATTTATTTAAATCCATTTACATTATTATTATAAAATGATGAATTTTATTTAGTACTTGTAATCCAATGATGTTATAAATAAAAGAAATGGGTTAGTTAAAATCCCAACAAGAGGATGAATAATAGATATTAATCATTATATCATTGGTGAGAAAAACCATCGTAATCTTATTTTATTTAAGGCATCATCATCATCATCATAAGGTGAACATCTTATAATTTAATGGAATGTGACATAGCATTAAAATGAAACACCATGTCATCGTTCTTAAATACCACACATAGTTCTGAACACATCTACCATCTTGTTCATTTATAACATATGTTTCTAATCATGACATCATCATTTAAAAAAACCAACATCATATTCATGCATATACCAAATATATCATTAGATACATCATAATTCATAATTAATAGGTTTGATATTTAAATCCAGACCCACCTATCACATCATAAAATTTAAATTACCATGAATTCCACATATAATGCATTAAAACATAGTAATGATCTAAACCATGGAACAAAATTGGATTAATAAGGATTTTATAAATCATGATTTAATGAATATACATGGGGAATCTAAATGAAAAAACGAAAACAAATTTGTTATATTATCATAATTAATGATAGAATAAGGAAAAACTCAATAGGGGTCAAATATGTTTTTTAGATAGAATATTTTTTATAAAATCCTAATATTTTTCATAAAATAAAATTTAAAAACTTTATATCCCTTAATAAAAAATGGAAGAACAATGAATTAATATTTAGGGAACATTAGTGGAGTATTCATGCCCAATATTTCATTAAATATTGATATCCTGATGCAAATGAGATGGGTTAGATAATCCCCTTATATTAATTTCAGATTTATTTCGTCACTTTTTCACTACTTAAATAATAAACATTTATTTATTAAATAATTTATATTGAAATTTTATATCTTAATTGTTACCAGTACTTATAAATTATAGTCATTTGTAAATTCCTTTGCTATAGGGTAGTAATTTTTATATCATGTTTTCATAAAAATTTCCCATTTTCACGATTTTTATATTTTAATAAATGTGATTTGTACATTCATATAAAAAATACCGAAGATTATAATAAATATAAATAAATTCATATATATTATATATAATTAATAATATACATCCACTGTTAAAGTTATGTGTGATGAATGGAATGGTCTTTGTAAGTGGTTAATTGACCTTTGACGGGGCATTGTTGGGATAATGGGAAAGTTATGTTTTAAATTTATATATATGGTTAATATGATAATTATAATAGGTTTACATCATTGATAGAATGATAAATTAAATGATAATTAATCTTATATGACTTTTCTGGGAATGTGGTGGTGAAAAAATTAGGATATTATGAATACTATATAAAAAAATGAAGAGTTGATGGATACATATTTAATCCTTATTGTGTCTTCTCTTGTACGACACTAAAAATCTCTTGATGTTTGGAGTTGGTTTACTCCAGAACGTCTCAATGTATTCTATGGGACCCAAAATGGATTATGTTTTAAGTGGTATTGATTTGGATTGTGGGGGATTAATTTTTATTCAAGGGGATCGAGTGGGGATATTTATACATTAGGAGATTGGTATTTTTAGATTTAATTAATTAATAAAATATGATATCATTTTTAAAACTTGTAATAGTTAATTTTTTACAATATAAAAAATATAGAAATATAATATAATGGTTTAAGGCTTTAAATATCATTTTTAATTCTAATTAATTAGTTGTTAAAAAATAGAAGTTGAAAAGGAGAAGTTATTATTTAAAGGAATCCCTTTTGACATTAGCTTATTGAGAGTTATTTTTTATGTTTGGAAATTAAATTATTTATGTTATAATGGATTTTCATTAATTAAATTTATGATGGATGAACCATAACATCTATAAGGTATTAGTTCATTATTACAACATGAATGATCTGATTTTAGATACATCATTTATGTGAAATCTGTATTCTTACTATTCACATGAAAATTGAAGTATATCAAAACATTAATGAAAAATCACTATCGGTAAATTTTTCCATGATGATTTCAAAAATTATTTTCAATTTAAAAAAATAATAATATAATAATATTGTAAATTTTAATTATTAATAGAAAAAGTATGACTTTTGTGAAATACATTAAAATAAAGTATAAAATAATGTTATCATATTTTATTTGAGTTTTTTCATAATGATATTTGTTTGGAATTATAATATTAATATTTACTTAAATAACTAATGATAAATATTATTTATATCATAATTTATTATTTCTCAGCAAAATTACTATTTAAGTGGTAATATTTCTAATCATTATAGTGAGGTTTATATTTCTGGAAATACATTACTATTCCAACATTCACATTACCTCTTCTATGCACCACTTCCTTCATTCACGCAATGTTTACCATCATTACTCTCGTAGTTCTATATTTCTATATTCTATGATGTTGAATGGTTCACTAAATTTTTTTTTCATTTCTATTGTGTTGGATGTTTGGGTAAATATTCGATTATGTTAGGGTGATCGATATTTTCAATGTTTACATTATCTATTTTATATTTATTTTCCAATTATAATTTTGGTTATTTTATTTGGTTGAATTACTAATTAATGTAACTGTATTTAGTAATGAGATAGTGGTTCTGTTTATTTAGATATATATTTTCGGTATTACATTATACTATACAAGGAAAATTAATTCTAAAAAAAATATCACTAATAAACACTGGGTCATTTCAAAAGAAGTCATAAAGGTGGTGAAAGAATAAATAAAAAAACATATGTTTTGTAATTTTACCTCTTCTTTAAAAAGACTCTATATGTTTACACTGAAATCCATCTTCTGAGTGATTCCTATGTAAAATAATTCCCCTAGTATGTGGGTACGTAATTCTATGAGAAACTTGGGTAGGGGTTATATGATGCAAATGGTTTTGGAATTGTTAATAATGATAGAGATGGGGTGACCTTTTATTAATGGGGGAGAGGATACACATGGAATATTTGAAATGATTATATGATACCCAAATTTTAATCTTTCAAAAATCATAAAAAATGAGACATTTTATTAACATAAAAATTATAGGGTATAATATGGTCATTAATTGAGTTTTGAAAAAATGAGGTCATTTTAAACCTTTATATTTATATTTTATCATCATGTACATCGATTTTTTCTGAGATGACCATCATAAATTTTTGCTATTTTCACCATTCATGAGGGTACAAAATCATGTTAACCGTTTTTTTATAACATATATAATGTTGATTCTATATATGGAATCCGTTTTTAAAAATTCAATTCATAGAGGTGGACAATTTCTTTTTAAAATTATATGGAATATATTATAAAATAGTGGTTTTCCAAAGATAAAATTATCATAACAATAGAATGTTTTAATATCAAAATTTTGCAATAAATTTATTTTAATGACCAAATTAGTTAACGTTTAATACAATTTAACTAATGTTACATCAAATAAAATTCAAAAAAATTAAAAATTATGAAAAAATTAAATGAGAAGGTAGTTTTCAAATACAATTAGTAATTTTCAATTTCCATCAGATCTATTCATTTCAAAAAATTATTAAAAAATAAAAAAAAAATTTCTTATGAAATATTTATTTAAAGATTTATGTATGGTTTGTATAAAAAAAATTATAAAAGTTGTAAACAAATTATTTTCTATTATATGTGTGATGCAAAAATAAAAAAACAACTTAGAAAAATACATTATTTCAGAAAACAATTCCATTTCATTAAAATGATTCTAATTTTTTTTAATTAATAAATAACTGTGGAATTTATTTTATACATGTATAAATGATATAAATTCCGTAATTAATATATTTCTATTCATACATTATGACTGGAAGTCAATTTTATAATGTCCATTTTAAAATAAAAATACTTTAATATAATATCAAGTTTTTGTAAAATTAAATTTGCTTGCATCACAATATATAAAAGAGATTTAGTTTAAATAAATATATAATATAATCTCAGTGTGTAATATTATCATATAGGAATGTTTTTTAATATCATACAAGCCATCAAACATGCTGTTCCACTTAAAATCACGAGGTGTTATAATAATGGTAGCTATTTATCTAGTTCTCTTACCAATGAATCTTTGGAACTACCATCGGTTGATAAGATGAGAGGTGGGGACCATCACAATAGATTGTGTATAATTATTGATGATTATATGTCTCTATTATAGATTTATGTCTTGGATGTGAATATTATTAATATCACGACATGAGACTAGTTGTAATGACATTTATAATTGGTCATTGACTTATATTGAAGTGAGTATCTATAAATATCATAGGAATCCCCTCAACATGAAAATATATATGTATTATTGGTTCTAAAAAGGTTTATAATTCTATATTTATCAAAGGTCCTCCAACTTTTTACCCATTATTATATTTTAATGCTAATTTGGGGTGCTATTTTTTTAAACCAATAAATTTGGGTGATTAAGAGTTTATACCATTATAAAAAGGTGATTTGTTTTCATAATGTATTGATCAATCCTATAAATGAGATTCCAACATATCATTTGGAATGGAATTTAATTCCATGTCATATTATTCCAGTCAAAGGCATGCCTAACACCTTTTAAGGTCATTTGAAAAAGACTAACCCATGTAGTTTAACATAATGAAATAAGGAAAACTATTGTAAATATTCCTTGAAATAATTTTTGTGGTGATTATAAATGAATGGAAATTTTATGCACTACTACAAAAACAGGTAATGGAATCACAAACCTTTTAACAGTGCTAACAAATGCGCTGATAAACGGGGCCTTTATCAGCCCTAAAAAAGCGCTTATAAAGGGGGCATTTATCAGTTGTAAAAAAAGCACTGATAAAGGACCCCGCCTTTATAAGTTATTTCTTTAGAACTGTTAAAGGGGACCTCTTTATCAGATCTTTATTATTGGTGCTAATAAAGGCCCCCTTTATCGGCACTTTTTCCTAGTCCAAATAAGTTTTATGTTTTAAAAAAAATAATATTTCATGAAAAATAATATAGTGTCATATAAATATATTAATATTGATTTAAATATAGTATATATTTTTTAAAAATATGTATAAATAGACTATTACATTTAATATATATGAAATTTAGTGAAAATGGCTTTAAAATATTTTAAAAAATATAATTAATTAATAATTTACTAATAATTATCGATTAAAAATCATTTAATAACAATTTGAGGACACAAAAAATCAAAACAATTAATAAAAGTTCTAAAATAAGGTGAAAATGTAACTTGAAAATAAAATGGCCATAACTTTTGATTCGGGTGTCTGTTTGAGCTCTACATTATATCAAATCAAATCCTACGATTATCTCTACACGCTTTTGACCCATGTAATGCTTCTGTAACATTTTTAAAGGCCAAAAAGTCCCATAAGGCCTCAAAAATGAGTTTTTTGTCATGATTCCCCGATTTGTTAACATTCAAACATGTTTAACTACTGATTTGGATGTCTTTTAGGCCTATACCACAAATCATATCAAATATTGTTTTATTTTCTTCTATTTGACTGGTTATGGAGTTGAAACGAGCATCTATATAGAAGTTATTGTCGTTTTAACATTAAATGGATTTTTCAAATACACACACATAAATATATATATGTATTTATTCTTAAATATGTGTGTGAGTGTTTGTATTTGGGTGTGTGTTCTATATATGTATATAATTAATTATTTATTAATTTATAAACACACACAAAAACATATTTTATAGATGTATTTAAAACTAATCTTATAAATATACATTAATATAAAAATAAATATAGGGATAAAAAATTATAACTACAAAAATATATATAAATAGATATAAATAAATATTAATATATGAAGGAATATATATATACTAATATAGGAATAAACATATATGTATTAATATACCTAAAAATATTTATATTAATATGAATCTATATTAAAATACAAATAAATATAAATATATATATATAAATAAATAGATGTATCATTTAATAGAAAAAAATGAAATGGATTAGTGGTAAAGGTGCAGGCGTGCAAGGGGGGGGGGGTCACTGGTTTAAGTTTGGGTGGATGAAAGGAAGTGTGCACGCTTGTGTGGGACGCACGGGCAATGACAATGCGCGGGAGTGGGAGGGGCCGCCTAGCGCTGATAAAGGGGGGGGGGGTCAAGTGTTGTTAAAATCCCTCCCCCCGAATATAAATTATTTATTATTTTTATTTTTATTTTTATTTTTATTATTTTTACTTTCATCATCGTTCATAAAAAGCATTGATAAAAAAACACATTTTATCAGCGCTAAAAAAAGTACTGATAAAAGACCAATTGTATCAGCGCTTTTTTGTCACACTAATAAAATGGGTGTTTTATCAGCACTTTTTTATCGCTGATAAAAGGGGTCTTTATCAGTTCTTTTCTTAGCACTGATAAAAGGGACCCCCACCCCTTTATCTTCACCTCGATTAACAGTGCTTTTTTAGCACTGTTAATGAACTTTTCTAGCGTAGATAAAATCCATATTTGTAGTAGTGAGGTAAATCTCATATGTAATTTGGCCTAGTGATTATGGTTTGATTTATAAGGATCATGGAACTATAATGATGGCCTCGATCAATGGGTATATTACAATGAGGATGGAGTGATTGTATCCAAAATAAATATAGCATAAGAATCTTAAGTAATATGGCCCTCATGGTAAGGGGACACTTCTATTTTGAATAATCCCTGAAAAATGATGTCTAGTAAGGAATATGGGCATAATGTGTTGGATATCTAGACACATGGGGGTATATCTAGTAGATGTAAGGGTTTAGAAAACCCCACGAGGATTATGACCCAATGAGAATTATAATGGACGGATAATGATATTGGTTTTTAACATTATGTTGATATCCTAAATTTCCTATTGAGATAAGAATAAAATCCCATGTAGATCGAATGAAACTATTTAAGGTTATTTTAATAGACTATAAAATTTAGTTTAATGTCATGTAGTATTGTCATGTGTTGGGAAATTTAAATATTTTATAAGTGGGATTGATCCTTAGAGAGTTGTTTTACATATCAGGTTAATATACTAATAGTATTCCACGTAGTTCTCATGTTTAGGAATTCTATTTCATCAAAGGTGTGATAAATTATGTTTGAGTATGGGTTATGAATAATATCCTAGGATCATCCACTATTATTATAAGACTTTGAATAAATTCAGATTATACTCAAGAAATAAACCTAAAGGGGAGGCCCATATGGGAGTTATTTAAACTATATATATGGAATGATCAATGAAAATATATAATCCCACATCATTCATAATCAGCGTGAGAAACAAGAGATATCATAATATTAGAAAATTTCCATGTGAGCACCAGATTGAATTTTTTTTCATTTTATAAAACTATGGTTTTCCTAATAGTACTATGTTCATGATATATTTTCATAATCAAGTTCAACGAGAAAAAAACGATATTTCACATCTATTATTGTAATGTGGAATCTATATGTGGGTATTATGGTCTTCATAGTGCCCATAGTCACCAGGAAAGACGTGGTATCGAGATATGTTGAATATTGATCTCAAGAACTGAAATGTTATCCAACATATAGTTTTTATAAATTGAATGAAATTACTCTTATATATATTATTCTTGGAAAACTGGTTTATAATTAAACATAATCGAACATGTACCAATTATACCTTCATCATTTTAAATTTATTAGAATATTATGGGAAAACAAAAATATGTACTCCCATGAGATATATGGTCTTATGGAAGAAGAGAACAGTAAAATTTTAGGAGGGTTCAACTTGAACTCATGGGATTTGGGAGTTCACGTGAAATTCATAGATTCATGAGATAGCATAAGGGAATTTTGGTTCAAGTGATGGTGTATGGGAATTGGATTAATTTGATCACATTTGAGATATATGGTCATAAGATCACATAAATGATATTATGTTTGGAATTCATGTGACATTCTCATAAGAATAAGATATTATCATGTGATCACATGAATCAACGGTCATCATGGAATCAGAGGGATATTGGGTAATCCTTTAATCTAATCTTCAATAAGTTGTAATTTATCCAATCCTTACACATTAGAATCATTAACATGACAAATGATATATTAATTTACCATTTCCCATCTTTAGATATTAATTTCCATATTTTCATACAGCTAACTTTGATGTCACTTTATTCTCATCCCATTACCCACATGCCAAATTTTTTTACCTATCCCTCATAATAAATCAATTACCCCATTATTAGGTTTTAAGGGTATTTATATTCGCATTGACCCTATATATATTCGTATTTAAAAGTTAGGTGATCCACATCAACAACCTTAAGGATATATAATATGTCAATGTAAATAAGTGGTTCTTTGTGTTCATCGCATGGGTAAGGTCGTATTTCTTCTATGAAATCCATTAACAACTCATATAAAAAATAGAAACTATTAAAGGGGTCCATCAAGGGAAACCTATATAATTTTTTTGTCATGATTCATTTTAGTTTAAGTTATTTCATATCCTCGATATTTATCAAATGACAAAAGGAGACCCCAATATCATCTTATTATCAAGAAAATAAATCACATTAAATTTCTGTTATTAGGGGAATGTGTATCTCAGGTGAATTACATAATGAAGATAGACCAAAAGAAGGAAACATCATCGATGGACTCTATTTCATGAATCTCATTGATTTATGAAATCACATATATTTGGGGAATCACATGAATAAAAACATCCCTGGGAAGGCTGTCTCATGGACTACCTCTATTGCATGAAGGATTTGTAATTATATGATCGTGTTTCTCCATAAAATCACAATAAGAATATCAACTGTGATAATTCCCAGTACAAAATAGCCTATTTCATATATTGATTTTGTAATTATTTGATTTTGTAATTCTGGGGCATCATATTGAGAACATTGACTATGATAAGTCCCTATCATAGGAAATTTCTTTCTCCTATTCTCTTGGTGTCACATTGAAATTCATGTGTTGCATGATCATGTAACACAATATGTAAAAATTAAATTATAATTGGATCCAACTATGGAATATATTTTTTAAACTCTTTTACTCTGAAATGATACAAATGTTTTTGGTATTTTCACTACACCATCCTATAAATAATCATACAAAGGGAAAGAACAATTTATTCTCTGAAAAATGATTTCTAAAAAAAGTAGGGATGTACCGGTTATGAGGAAGTGAATTCCCACTTATGTTTCATCAGGATTCCAAATTAATTTTTATTCCAATTTTCTAGGGGTATTTGGACATGATTCCTAAAAATAAGAAGACAAAGTGTGATATTTTTTCTATATTTAAAGCTCTTTTACCATAGATCTTTTCGAGAGTTCTTCACTAAACTGATCAAGTGATCTCCCCACACAAACCCCATCATTTTAATGAACTAAATAATCTATTCCCAAAACCATCCAAAGGTAGTATACTAGAACTATAGTGTTACATATCCTTGTAATGTTCATGGAATCATAAGCTTTATTATGAAATCATCTGACATTTCAAGGACTATGTGATTTTTACCCTATCATGTAAATGAAATTTTATGATATTGTATGTGACATTTGTTTCATATGATATTATGAAAGTGATGATATCCTTTCTTATTTGTGGACTTTTTAATCCAAAACCACTTCAAATCCATTATTATGAACTATTTTCCACTTCTTCAGATGTCTTAAATAAATGATGTGTTGGATGATGTGCTATGGAAAACTTACATGGATAATCTCTTCAATCCACTCAAGATCACCTTACAACCATAATGGTAAAAAATTCCTCAGAGTATTTAATTGTTTGAATTATTTAAAAATAATTGGATTATCCTTTATAATAATTCATTGATCGTTCCAACATTTGGATGTGATATTTTCTACCACATGTATCATTATGTCCCACAAAACATTTAGTATGAATATCTTATATGTGGGTCAATATATCCCTGAATATGACTCAACAAATAGTTAGTTTTTTATGAATCTTTCAAAATATTTTGATGATTTTTTGGGTGATTACAACCCTGAAACCAAATTTTATAAGTCAATAATATGAAAGTATATTTAAAATTTGATTATTGGGTGGGAATCCTTTTGAGATCTTCCATTTCGTGGAATCTTTCAGATATATTGGGGATATCCCTCTATTGGTGGTAGTGTACTTCCACAATGTTTCTAACTGAATTAATGATGATAGGATTTTAGGAGGACATTTAGAGTTTGTATCCCCTTTCATAATTTTAAATAGTTTGGATGATATAAATTTCATTCAAAAGAGTTCGGACACAAACCGTCTCTATAAGATGCATGGAGAAGTTTGAATCAATCTTTACGACAATAAAAATTGTATTATTTTATAGATTCTGGGTGAAAAGAATTATGAATTACCCCATCCCCTATTTTTTGTGATTATAGTTATCAAAATCCCCCCATTTCAGTATAACTGAGAAGTTTTTACTTGGATTCCTATGGTAAGGATCAATTTCTGGTGGATGAAATTCCATTATAATATTTATATAAGATATTCATTAGGAAGACACAACACAAACCTACAAAAACAAATCCCAATGTTGGCCCAATATGAGAGTCATATGGTGATAAGGGTTCTGACTATATAATGGTCTAATATAGAAATTCAATGACTATACATGGCCAGTCACCAACTAGACTCATTACCTAGACTAGTTATTCATCTTCTTGGTGATCTAATAGAGTGGGTACTTATACACAATTCAAGAGTGGTGTGTAGTAAGGGTTTGCACCATATTTTTGAAATAGATAAACAATGTGGTAGATGAATAGGATTTTTCATTTCTATTATAGAGAGTATTTATGGTTTAATTAACCAAATATGTTAGGGGAATTACCCATTTAGTGTTTTGGTACTATTTAAATAATTTTGTTGTTGGATGTGAGAAAACATGGGAGGTAACTATTTTATCAACAGAGATGGAATTCTTAAGGGATGATTAATGATGTTCAATTAATGAATAAGTGGTTTATGCACCATACATTTATGAACTAGTAAATAAATAGAATGTTCAATTAGAATGATCATTTTTTATTCATACCATACGTAAAGACATTTAGAACCATTATGTACAATTTAAAGGGTGATCTTAAATCCTGATCCTATATAATAGTTATTCATGAGTGTTCTTTTTACATTTAATAAAAGTTAATGTCCTATTGTGAGTTTCATGCATTGTTCCATATTTTGGAGTTAGTTCTAATGCATTTAGAAAATTTTATAAGCTACTCCTAATGTTTTCTCAAATAGGTATATGAATGGGGATCTTTAGTTCCTACTAATTATTCCTAGGGAAGATACCTAGAATCGGGGAAACATTCATCTAGCATGTGTGGATGTCAGCCTCTCAAAGGCCCATTTTGACACATGGATTTTATCATAATGCAAATTTTATTTTTTTAATATATTTAATATTGGGATATAGATATCTATGATGGTCCTATATGAGGTGTGTGTGTGGGGGGGGGGGGGTCTCCAACATCACTAATAAGTTGGATAGATGGTAATACATTTTCATCCCAATTAATTTTAGTTTCATAATTTCGCTAGAATAAAACCATTCCGTTATAGATAACACCCCCATAAATAAGGGATATAGAATACATAAATATTTTGGTTGAGGGGCCATAAAATGATTCATTGGGTAGTGGGACACCTACCCTAGTTGTGGAGAAAATTCATAACATACACCCTCAATGGGAAAATTAAAAAACAAAACACTAATTACTAAGGCCCAGAGGGTTCTATTCTTGGAAGAGGTAGTGTGACACTCTTATATTTAATGAGATAGATTCCTTTTAGTTTCTTTGATGTATTGGGTTTTACGCTACAAGAATATTATCTTTTTCGATACGCAACATCGTATTACCTAGAAGTATATATAACATTATTCTTGCCCAATGTTACACACAATTTCATGATCTTTTAATAGAATTCATTTCACTCAAGACCAAGTATTATTGACCAACTAAATATTAGACCCTCTCATTATAATGGTGGGTATGAATATTATCAACACCATTCTAAAAGAAATATTTGAATGAAAAAAAGTGATTTTATAAAATAATATAAGTTCAATTTATGGATTGAATGTAATGATTAAAATTCATCATATATAAATGATATAAGCATAACATAATTTTTTCATATAAATGATGTATTTTTCAAAAATTATAGTACTACCGCCTTGGTTGAAGAACAAATTATAAATATATTTTTTTTACAATATTATAAGTTCATTTTGAAAAAGTCAACATTCTCTATGGAAGCGGGACATTAAAATTTTATTTCGTTGAAATTTAGGTTTTTTTCTACGGAAATTCAAATTTTAATGAATAGTGAAGGTACTACATTTTAATTCAAAAATTTATTTTTTTCTACTTTATTTTTATTGATGGATTATATTTTTTAATAGGTTTTAATGTATATTTTGATTGTGTTTTTATCATCCAATCCAGTTTTGGTCATTAGACTTAATATCACATTTATATTTAATATAAACACATGTCAATCTTTTAATGGTTTTTACATTAACAAATTATATTCTAATTTTGAAAATGGGGATTAAATTTTAATTAATTATTTCCAATTGTATATTTTAAATTTTTAAAAATTGATTCCATGTTTGGAATCATTGGGTCTATATTATGTTAATAAGTTGCTATTATTTTTTTGGATATTATGAATAGTAACTTTGTTAATTTTTAATAACAATGGTTAAAGGTAAATCAGGTAAATTAGAGTAACAAATAATATGATAAGGATAATAAAATTACCCTAACAGTTTCCAAAATCCTCTTGGATGAATAACAGTTGACCTTTAACCCCTGGGGATCAAAAATGATTTGTTTAATGGAGTTTTTTCCACTATTGTGATGTAATTTTTATTTAAACAATAGAATGTGTCAATAAGTGACTCTCTTATCTCATATAAGTATAAAAATATTAATATACTGATAAACATGATGAAACTGAAAAATAATTTCAGTAATGATAATGAAAATATATACATCATGTTAATTTATTTATAATTTTTATAGGTGAAATAATAATCATAAATATTGACACAATAATGATATAATAATTGTTTTAATAAGAGAAATATAAAATAAATTCTATTATAAATATTAACATAAATATTATATCACAAAAGTTATTCCATTAAAAAATTATAGGTTACTATGACATGTTATAATACTATTAAATTGGTTTTTTGAAGTTATATATCTGTAGGAATTTTATTTAAATTCGTTGAAATGAATAGAGTAAAAAAATGACCCTATTGATATTTCATAAAAATATTTTGTTATTAAATTATTAAAAAATAATAAAAATATTTTAAAATATCAAAGTGCATAATATAATTACTAAATGATCATGAAGTTTCCAATTAAGGAAAATTTAATCCATATAAGTAAAATTTAATACCTCTTCATACAAAAAAATGTCGTTACATCAATTAAAATTAAAAGAGTGTAAATAAGCGTAAACCAAAAATAAAATGTTTCAAATAAAATTAATACAATTATAAAATTATTGAATTAGAGAATTTAGAACAATCCTCATATTATCTTTTACAAATTTTAATTTTTCTGCTTTTGAATTAAAAAAGTTATATTAATATAATATATTAATAATTTCCAAAGGTGTGCCTCACTACAATTATAAAAGGGCTCCTCCTCCCTAACATATTTACATATATTTGAGCCTTCACCCTCGTAAATACCCTTCCCTATTCTCTTATAAACTTACATATACCTATTATATAGGTTCTGTTATTCTCGAAATACTAACCCTTGTGCCTTTAATAAGAGATTTAGAGGATGCATGTCAAGGAATAGGTAATCTCTTCTACCGATTCATTCAATATTAATTATTATGCTAATTCATCATCATTAGTAATTTCAGTATAAAGTAATAAAACCAGTATCACTCATATATTAATATTTTATTATAATTATGAACCAACCATATTTCACCTTATATCCATCCTATAGAAAATAAATCTCCACACCTGCGTACGTACGACAAACCGTCTCCACACCATGGTGTAATTTGTTTTCACCACCACCTTACTTGGATGGATATAATGGTTCAAGTAATAAATATATATCATTATTATGAAATTATATATAATATTTAACTACAAATATATGATCCACTTAAATACCATTTCACAATTATTGGAATGTTATCGGTGCTGATTCATATATACGTCCAACGGTCTCCATGATGCGATGATATTAATTATACAAGATATCTAGTAAAAAATGATTACATAAATGTACCATATTAATAGATATGGTATTTATTATGTTATTATAATTTTTAAAATATAAAAATTTGAATTAAGAATGTGAACCAGTACATATTCGAAAAAACATGCAAAAAAGATGAAACAGTTTGTACTAGAATAACGAGTAATGATGAAATATTATTACCAAATATATGGTAATAATATCATATATGATATAATATAAATAAATATAAATATGGAATAATTAAAATAAAAAATTTAAACCATGATACAAGAGATTCAGATAACCATAAAGGAGAGAAAACCTAAGGTAAGGTATTATTTTGTCTCTTTTATTTATGTCGGACATATGCCTTATACACCACCTAGTTATTTGGTGTGGTGGTTATGCTTCCCATGAATGTTTTATGATTCTTATTATGATGGTTATGATATATAAATATGAATAAAATATTTGATATTTTATGAGGAAAATAATTCAACTGTTTATAATTGTTATGTGATAATTTCATAATCTCTTTAATATCTGAGATTGTTTATAGGTAATTTTTGACTAGGATATATTTTTAATCCATATCAATGTTTTATAAAAAAATTCATAACATTATTAATATTATCCTATTTATGTTTAAATAAATTTTAACCAGTTAACACTTTTATGATATGGTTGTAAGTAATCATTATTTCGTTTTTCATACGAGGTACATTTTGACTTTTCAATAAAATATTGAGGATAATGTTTTTGACTTATACGGAATGAATAGAATTTTATGATTTCATAACGCCTTCTTTCCACAAGGTTTTTATTAATATATATCAAGGTTGTTTTAATATAAATTATTTTATTTTTAAATTTCATGTTTTTTTATGAACAGAAATCATTTTTGAAGAAGAATGAATATTTTCCTCAACAAATAATTTCATGTGTCCTATTAAAATTATTTTCCATCTAGGATTAAGGATTTATTTTTTCCACTATACTATCCATATTATTATTATTGTTGATTATTTTTATGATGAAATTATATTTATGAAATACATTTTTTTATATGAATTATGTTATCATGTAAACAAGTTTAAGAAATTCATTTTATTTATCACGTAATGCTATGATGAATTATTTATGTTTCTATGAGACATTTAAGAATGATTTCATAATGAGATGAGTGTGACATATATCCCCCTCCAATGGAATGAGTAATGACTTAAATATCATGAGGTTGACATGAATGGAAGATCAAGTCAATATGGTTCAGTAATATAGGTGTGAAATGGAATGTAGATATGGTACAGTAATATAGGGCTGGAATGAGGAGTGAACTCAGTTTGTTAATGGACTCGGTCCGAAATGATGGCCTTTTCAATATGCCTTTGCAAATATGGATGGTATTTTATTTTCTTATGTGTTTTCCACAAGTTCATGTTTCATTCTATTTCATTGTGATCATGTTTAATGTTTCTCTATGATTTATTCATTACATACATCCCTAATTTATTTTATGACTCAATATTTTGATATTCAAAATATATATTAACTTTTTTACTTTCATATGTTTATGTTTTTAGTTATTTCCCTTACTGAGCATTTGAGCTCACCCTATTCATGTTTTTCTTTCCCCCGTGATATAAATAGTTGTTTTAGGTAGGAATCCTATTGGTGAAGATATTTATGGGAGATATTTATGCTATTTACCTAATCTAGAAGAATTTGTTCAATGTTTCTATATAAAATAATCTTATACGGTCATTATGAATAAATTTTTGTAATTTATTAATTACTTCAGAAAATAAATGCCATTTCCATGTATGTCAAGATTGGGTTTATAGTGTTGGTATCAGAGCCATTATTCAGTTAATCTTTTAAAACTAGGATGTGAAATATTTAGTGAGATCCCTTTACATATTTCTAAAGTCACATCTAGGTATATCCTAGTGGGTAAGCCTAATTATATGTTACTATCCAATAATAATGGTAATTATTATGAATAACATAGGACTAATCCTAATATTATAGTGATTAAATGTACTTCATAATGATTTTTTTTTCTTAGTATGATTTTTTCCTCTCAATTTTTTTTTGGTTTTATAAATCTGTTGGAAATATGACGATTTGTGTTAATAGGGAATGAAATGGAAATTGGAAAACTATTTCTTATGAGAAATAAAATTATATTGGAGTTTAAAGAAGAAAAATCTTTATTATTTCAAATAAAATATCTCAAAATATGATCAATAATCACAACATTAGCGAGTTTCCGGACCCACCTAATAAGTGTAATCTTGAGTTTTATGGGGACCATAGAGGAAAGAATGTTAAATTTTCCACATGTAAATAATGTGGAATGAGTCAACATGGATAATGGTTCAATAGAACTGGAAGATGATTTCAGTGTGGAAAATAAGGACAAAAATCTAGTATATTCAATGGAAATGTTTAATTAAAAAATTATAAATGATAATGGTGATTATAATAAATAAAAGACAGTTAAATGATTCATATGTGGAATGTATGGGAATTATGAAAATCGATTCCTTTGGGAAAATCTCATGAAGAGAATCATCATGGTTGTATGGGTAGTATTTATGTTGATGACATTGAAGAGACTAAAAATAAAATATGAGAGGAAATAAGTGTTACAGAATAAAATTATGAAGCTTGTTCAATGGTTTAAGAAGATATCATAATTATTTAATGTTTATCATGAATAATGTTGTATAAGTAAGTTTATGGTACTATAAAATAATTAAACATCAAAATATTTTTACACTATTGTTTTTCCTTAAGTATTTGGATCTATATGTTGAATGGTACTGAAAACCATTAAAGGTTATTAAGATATTTTTTCTGCAAAACACATAAAATGACCATAATGATGGTTCAAAAAGATAATGAGATGTTTTATAGTATTAATAACCTCGGATAGTTATAAGGATAGTGTGATATCATAGTTTTAGTGTGTAGTTTTTTTGGATTTGTGGTATGTTTGAATAGTTAATTTTTGATTTGCAATCATGTTTTCGATAAGATTCTATGGTAATTCATGTTATTACCATATTTTAAGAGAATACGTGATTGAGGTATTCACATTTTTGGAATTTTAAAACAAAGAATATCCTTATGAGATATGGTACATAAATGCTAAGATTATTTATTTCCCTTCTATTTAATGTTTTTGATTTTCATTTTTGTAAGTATTGTAATGTTATCAATTTAGAAATAACGTAATTTATAATCAATTTTATGTTTGTTAGATTAATAAATTATCTCACTATAGGTGGACTTATGAATATTTTATAACATATATTAACCTTTTTATTCAGACACATGGAATGACATGTCATTCTATTTATGGATCACATGATATGCTAACACTTCATGAATGAAAAATTCAACAACATTTATTTAAATAAAAGATGACGTGGAAATTGTTTAGGTAATGAAAAATCTTGATATTGTACCAAAATCAAGTATGTATTTATTCTCATGCAACATTTTTCAACTTTATGAAAAGGATCTTGAAACCTACAACGTTATCTTATTTCATTCTTATCTGATTAATCATATGGTCCCTTAAATAATCATAGATTTATTGATTTTTGTTATTAATATTATCAAAACCATATTCTATATCACTCTACAATAGAACATGATGGTTAAAATTTTCTTTTATATCAATGTGTTTTCTTCAAACCTATATTATTTTATATGGAAACCTAGTGAGGAGTAATTTTGGGTAACCATTTGGTTTCTTACATTCCTTTTCAAAATAAAGTTTTAGCATTAATTTCTATGTTGTGGGTTTAAATGAAAGAATAATTAAATTAGTAATTCTTTAAGATCATAGATTAATTTTGAGGGAAAATACATTTTTAAGGATGGTAGAATGTTACACCCTAATATTTTATGAAATAGATTCCTTTTAATTTCCCTCATGTATTGGGATGTATAAAACACGAAGATTATCGTGTTCTATAAACAAAAAAATATTAAATTTCAGTATATGAAAATATATTCTTCTCTTGTATTACACACAATTTCATCTTCTTATGATAGAATTCATTTTATGTAATACTGAGCATAAGTGAACAACTAAATATTAGAACTAAGTCATTATAATGGTGGGTATGAATAATATTACCTTCAATCTAAAAACTCTATTCAAATTTAAACAAGTTAGTGTTTTAAATAATAGAAATAGGCATGTATGGATTCAATGTTATGTTTATAATTCATCAGATATTCATTATATAAGAACAAAATCCTTTTTTGGATAAAACATGTAAATTTCAAAAAATACAGTTTTGCAACCTTATGATGGATAACCCATTTTAAATTTAGTTTTTTAGACTTTTATAAGTTAATTTTTACAACATAAACATCTTATTTGGAAGTGAGACATCAAATTTTACTTTTTGTTGATGTTTTGGTATTTTTCATTAAAATTTCATATTTTAATGAATTTTGAAAAATATTATATTTTAATTCAAAATGGTCTATTACTCTTATTTATTTGTTTTTATACATTATATTTTTAATTAGTTTTAATCTATATTTTGAAAATATTTTTATAATTTAATCAAAATTTACACATTGGAAGTAATTTCATATTGAAATTTTACATAAACACATGTCAATATTTTGATGGTTTTTACTTTTAAAAAAATTCTTCTCATTTTGAAAATAGGGATTACTTTAAAGTAATTTCTTTAAATTATGTGTTTTTAATTATGATAAATTTATTCCATATTTAGAATAATTGTGTATAAAATATGTTAATATGTCACTTTTATTTTTTGGATATTATGAATAGTACATTTGATAATTTGTTTTACCATGGTAAAAGGTAAATCAGGTAAATTAGGGTAACAGATAATATGATGAGGATACTAAAATTATCCTAAAACATGAAAAATTACTTTTTGAAGAATAAAAGTCTACCCTTAACTCCTAAGGGTAAAAAGAGATTCTTTTAATGGACTTTTTCCCATGAAAGTGATGAAATTCTAATTTTAAAAATGAATGTGAAAATAATTCACACTTTTATGTCTTATAAGTATAAAAAAATTATTTTTCTGAAATACTTGATGAAACTACGAATATAAATGGTCTCCATAGATATAATGAAATTATCTATTTCATTAGAATATATTTATAATTTTTATAGATTAAATAATTACCATTAATATAGACACAACAGTGATACATTACATGTTTTATTAAGAGAAATATCAAATAAATGTTATCATAAATAATAAAATAAATATTATATTACAAGATGTATGCCATTCATGAATTTTTTAGGTTCCTATTACAAGTTTTCAGACTACTAAGTTGATTTTTTTTTTCAATTTATCTCTCTTTATGATTTTTTTAAATTCAATAAAATGAATAGTGTGAAAATTGACACTATTGATATTTTATGAGAAAAATATTTTATTAAATTATTTCAAAAATGTAAAAACATTTTAAATTCCAAAACTAATAATTATATGGTCAAAAATATCATTAATTGTCCAATTATGTGAAATTTAACACATGTATTTAAAATATATCTCCTATTAATACATAAAATGTTGTGACCACAATTAATATTAACAGAGGATAATTAAGGTTAAACCAATAATCTAAGGCTAGAAATAAAATAAAAACATTTCTAAAAATTATTGAATGATATTATTTAAAATAATACTCATCTTAGATTTGACATTTTTCAATTAGGAATCTTTTAAAAAAAATAAATAAATATTAATTTAATATTTTATGAATTTCTATGGTGGCCCCTCACATCAATTATAAAAAGGAACCCCCCCCCCCGCCCTCACCACATTACATAAAATTTGAGAATCCAAGATTATCCCTCTCCTACCCATTTCCATTATAAACTTGATTAGTAACATTATATTTGTTTTGGTCTTCTCTAATACAATCTTTAGTGCCTTTAAGACGAGATTTAGTGGAATCTTGTCGAGGAAGATGTAATCTATTCAACCAATTCTTCAAATTTATTTAGTAGTCTAATTACTCTTCATTATTTGTCTCATTATAATGTAATAACATTAGTATCACTATTATATGTTATTATAATTATGAAACAACCATCTTCCACCTTTTTCCTATCTGACAAAAAACAAAATCACCACGTATACATACGTACAACATACCGTCTCCACGTCGTGGTGTAATCTGTTTACACCACCTCCATAAATGTATGGATACAATAATGGAAATAATAACTATATATTATTATTATAACACTATTTATGTTATGGAACAACTTTTATATCACCCACTTCCATACCATTTCACAATTATCCGAATGATGTCATCTATCGTGCATTTGGGTGGCCTACCATCTCTACTATGAGATGTGATTATTTCTAAAAGATATCCATTAAAAATTGATTACATAAATATAAATAATTAATAAATATGATATTATTATTTTAATATCATTTTTAATGATTTAAATATTATATAATAATGATAACCAGAACAATGTTGGGAAATCATGCATATGAAAATGAAGTAGTTTATACCAAAATAACGATTAATAATTAAATATTATAACTAAACATATAACAATATGACATTATATGGTATCATAAAAATTAATATGATTCTAGAATAATTCAATGACATCATTTAAATCATTATTCAGAATGTTTGGATACACACAAAAGATATCAAACCTTTGGTAAGGGATTATTTTGTCTCACCTTTATTTCTGTCGGACATATTCCTTTTACATATCCTATTTACTTTGGGTAGTTTATATTCTTCCCATTAATGTTTTATTAGTATTATTATGAAGGATATGATGTTTACATTTGATTATAATTTTCTTTATTTGATGAGGCATACAATTTTATTGATTAAAATTGGTCACGGATAATTTCACAATCACAATATAATCAGAAATTGTTTATATGTAATTATTTTTATGGTATATTTATCATCTATGTCCATGTTTTATAAAACAAGATTTTATAAAATGTTTACTTTTCTACTGTGGATGTCTAAATTCATTTTTATCGAATTTTTTACTTTCAATAAATGGTTTTGAAGGTATCATTCTTTTGTTTTCAATACGATGTACGTCTTTACTTTTCAAAAAAAAGTACGAGGAGAGTTTTTTTTAACTTATATGACAATATTGAAAGTGTACACTTTAATAACACCTTGTTTCCATGAATCTTTCCTAACACATTTTCAAGGTTATTTTCAGAAAAATTATTTTCTTTTCAAATTGTATGCTGTTTTAAGAAAAGAAATCAATTTTGAAGAAGAAATGATGTTTTCCTCAATAATTAATTTCAAGTGTTTTGTCAAAATTATTTTCCATAGATTATTAATGATTTTATTTTCAAGTATAATATCCCTGTTATTTTTATGGTTGATTATGTTTATAAGGGAATTATATTTATTAAATCCATTGTTTTTATATGGATTATGTTATGATGGAATAATTTTTTAGAAACCCAATTTATTTCTTTGGTTATGCTATGATAAATGATTTATGTTTTCGTGGAACATTTAATAAGGATTTCATTATCAGATTGATGGGAGCTATATCACCCTCCAATTCATTGGGTAATGATTTATATCTCATGAGGTAGACATGACTATAACTCAAAGTAAATCATGATCATTAATATAGGGTGGAAATATTAAGTATATCTAGATCAGTAATATAGGACTAGAACTAGGAGAGAACTCGATTCAGTAATGGACTTTTTCCACTATGATGGTCTCGGAAATGTTCCTTGTCTAATATGAAAATGATTTTACAAGTTTATGTTTTTTCTAAAGGTTCATGTTTTATGTAAATGCTATGTTATCATGGTTAATATTCCATTATGATTTATCCCTTATGTACTACATAGATTTATTTTATGACCCAATATTTTGATATTAAAGACAAATGATCATGTTTTTAAATTTTTTAGATTCATGTTTTCCATGTTTTCCCTTACTGAGAAATTGATATCACCGTATTTCAATTTTTCATTGCCCTATGATATAAATAATGATTTTTGTAGGAAAAAATTGTTGATGATATTAATGGGCGATGATAAAGATCTTTTATAATGAGAGAAGAATTTGTTCTGAATTCCATAGACACTAAACTAATATGGTCTTTTGGCTTCTATTATAATAATGTATTATGTACTTTACCAATAAGATTCAATGCCCATGTATTCCAAGCATGGGTTGATAGAGGTAGAGCATGAGGGATTTAATAATTTCACTACTTCTAAGGTAATTTCTTATGATAATATTCCTAATAATGATGAATTATTCCCCCATGACATCAATATGAAAATTCACTCTACCAAAGTACATGCATTTTACACTGCCTATGTATTTTGGATTTTTATTCCTAGTCTAATAGTAACTATGGATTATAAGGGAGACCAGCCTGCATCTTCTAAAAAAATTAGATAAATTTCCTCATTAACAATATATTTTTTTTTCTTATTATCAAACAAATTAATTTTGGTCCATTCAATTTTATAGTTTGTTAGAGATTTTTTTACCTATCACATCCACAGTAAAATCTATCGAGGTGGGGTGGGAATGATGGTGGCTTGGGCTGACCCATATAGTGATAGTGGGGATGATGATGAAGTATATCCCTGTCAAATATATCTCATAGAAGTATTTTTGTTGAGCTGGAACAAATATTGTATGTTATATCCCTAACTCTTCCTTCAACACCTTAAGTGTCAATACATTCTTATGGTATCTCCTTAAAGAATATAAAGAACAGAAAAATGGTAGTGTCATAAATGAAGACACCTCACCAAGAGTTAACATGTAAGTGTTTTTACTGTTATTTTTATTCCGTGGATTGAATAAATAGATCTTAATAATAGTATAATTTTATAGTTTCCTATTAGGTCCCTTTGGGGCACATAAATCTATAAATGAAGAAGATGCACATTATTCCCCTCTAGAGGGACCTCTATAGAGACTAATATTTTTCACACATAGATATCACATATTAATTTATAACTATTCAATACATATAATAATGAACCATTCCATAATCATATAGGTCTACTTACTTTTGAAACAATGAAATAAAAATAAATAGTTCATAAATGAGATATATTGTCTCCAACTAAGTACATTATAACTATGAACCTTTTAGACATATCATTCATAAATCATATCTTCATAACCCAGGAAAAGTAAACCTAATAATGGATGATCTCATATTCTCAGTAAGGGTAAAAAAGGGAGATATCAATGATCACATAAGCATATCATGTTCATAAGGATATAAGAAAATTAAAATAAAAGTTTAAAACCATTCCATGAAAATAAAATATCATTATATTGAGTAATGTTAAAATATTGATAGTTCATAAAACATGAATGAATATAACAACATGATACATGAGTGAATAAAATTATAATTAGACATTATTTTATTGTATAAACACAATCTTATAACATTGTGAACATATATAAATAGAATAAGGTTCACTAATTATGTAATGGGAATTAAATCATGCTCCCTCGTTAACTTATAGACATGAAACAATATCCATGGATAAACATATAGACCTGAAAAACATGGCTATACAAAAACACATGGACTATAAATCAATGTCCATACATAAACTTATGGACATAACAATGTGTTCTATGCATAAAATATTGAACATGAAATTATGTTCACGCATAACATATTGAGCTTAGGAGTTACCCATACTTACTTAAAAATTGTATATAGTTATAGGGAACACCCATTTTATAATAAAAAACATTCATATTCTTGAAAAATATCATAAAATATTTATAATCTCATTATCTATGAAATGAATTGTGGTTCGTAAACATTCCATCACTATATAACACATTGAAAATTACCACATGAAAGAAAAAACAATTCATCATAAAACTAAACCATCTAGATAAATTATAAGGATGTAACACTTTTATTTATCCCAATTAAAATTATTTAAAATCATTTTGTTTTATATTACTAGTAAAATCAATTTTTTTATCACTAGAATATATTTTGGTGTAAAATAACCTTTCCATTTTGGAATCTCATATTTTAAATAAAAATTATTTGAAAATAATTTAAAAAATGGTTTCAATGAAATTAAAATATTTAAATATAACATGGAATATTAAAATAATTTAGTGTTAATGATGGTTGTAAATTAATTACTTTCTTTAGAGTATACAAATACATTCCTATCACATTTTTTTAAATAAGTCAAAAATTACCTCATTTACAAAAGGAAATTAAGACTCATATAAAAATAATATTTCTGAAACTATTAAACATTCATAAGAATGAATTTTAAAATAAATAAATAATAAAAAATCATTATTTGAATCATTTTCATAAAATATTGGATATGGATGGAAAATGATTTTCGACCTAAGGGAGAAATTAAAATTATTTTCCTCAAAACACATGTTTAGTATATTTAGTACATAAGATTACGAATATGAAAGGAAAATCAAATTCTAAAGAAAAAATAATACTATAATAAAAAATCACTATTTTGATGAGTTTTATATCATATGATTTGATCATCAGAAACATAATCATAAACAATCATGATACACATTCATATTTTAACATAAAACCCTTACCACATTTTTAACATTTGAATAATAATCCCTACAAAAGAAATAACATTATATGGATATATATATCCCATAAGATATATTATAATAATCATAAAATTAATTTATTTTAATTATATATACCCCATAAAATAAACAATTGGTGTATCGTGCATGCATCCCACATATATTCATGTGAGATGAAAATCGATTACTGTTTGTTAATTTTTTTAATTGTAAGACCCCTTAAATAGAAAATCAAATAAAACATTAAATATAATTATAATACTTATATTTTTCATATATCATGTCAATGGTTATGTATATAAAACATAAAAATGAGTAGCGAATATGTCATATATCTCCCATAAATATAAGAGATACTAGAAACCCCTTACCGTAGGTATGAATTCCATCATACACATTTTAAGATCCAATATAATATATTTATTTTAATTATATATTTTATAAATAACTATAATAATATATATAATTCCATATATTATTTACCTATATCCTTTTATCACCTGTATGTTATCATTTTTATATGAAAATCACAATTAAGGGTGACACCTATTTCATTTTTCATGTAGGTTTTGTTTTTTAATTTTGATACTCATAGATTAATCATCAATACATCATATAAATAAAATTAATAATTATATAAATATAATATATATTAATACATACATTTCTATATTCTCATATAAAATTATAGGTAGGAAAATTAACTTCATCGTTTATTGAGATGATAGGTTGTAAACACAAATTGATGTTGATTTAAATTTTCGACAAATAGAATGCAAGAAAGGTAAATAATAAATATTCATTTTAAAATAATTATTATATAATATATATAATATATATTCATTATATAAATTTTTATTACCATCTATTTAAAACATAAATTATAATCAAATCACATCAATTGTTTGAGTTGGTAGTCCACACATACGCATGATCAACACAATCATTTTACAATGGTTTGGAAGGTAAATATGTATATATGATATTATAATTAAACAATTTTTATTATTTAATAATTAACTTCTATAAATACTAATACCATGATAATTCTCATCAATAAATACTTGTGATGAGAAATGATTTTTATCATTACGCAGAGACGATAACTCATATGATTTCACACGCGATAATTTGACTTCCCATTTAATAAAAAGACGGTGAATAATGATGGTTACATAATCCTAATAATATTTATGTATATTTATAATACTGAATTTTTTATTTTATAAAGTCTTTTAAATATTTATATTTAGAAAAATAATAATAATAACCTCTTCTTTGAAATAATTCTATTAGATATCCCCCTATATTCTATAGGGATGGTCTAATAGGAAAAACAAGACCTAAAAAATTTCTATAATCATGTGGATAATATAAAATTTATGAGGTTGGTTGATATATAATTCTCATAATGGTTATTTGACAAATATAAAGAATGGGTTACCTATTATTAGTGAGGGGAGGGGCACTAATGTAATTTATTGAATGACTATAATATATTAACGTCTTTCTCAATAAAAATTATTCCAAATGAACTATTAATGGGTAATTTAAGATATTATTGACCATATATTATATCTAATGTCAAATATTTATATTTTTATAACTTTTAATTTATTTAGTTAAATATTATTATCATAAAATAACATTATTTCTTATTTATACAATATTCATTTCATTCAATTCAGAAGACATAATTATTAGGGTTAAATTTTAATATTATTCTTAAAAATATAACTCTTATTTCCTTGTAATCTAAAAAATTCATGGGACACATTATTTTACTCAGATTATATTTCTTCTATCATTTTCAAAATCATTTATTATATATTTTTATTAATTTTATGAATAATTTATTGGTGTTTCGTAATCATTCTAGTCATTATTTAACTTAAAAAATTAAAATAATACCATGAATATCAAAATATAGACTTATATTAATCCATAAAATGATTTTTTCCATATATGGAAACATAATAAATATTTAAAAATAACAGAATATCATTTTGTAACTTTCTCCAATTTAAATATTATAAACATCAGTTTCATTGAAAATAGTGCATTAAATAACTAATCATAGACTCTTTTTTGATAAGTGTTAGATTAGATTAATCAAATAATAATTAAATTAAACAATAAGGACTTAGAATTTATTTGAAACCCAGTTTAACCCAGTTTACCCATGATTGAGGTGATAAATTTTAAGATAATTATTATTCATATTGAAAAAAATAAAAAGGGTATATTTACTAAATTTGAAACACCTAATTGGACATATATAATCCATTATTTCCTATTCAATTATTAAAACAATAAGAAATTAATTTGAAAATAATCATTTCACATGTGATGAAAACAACTTTTTTCTGGAAATTTTAATTTTAAGAAAAAAACATGGTTTATTTTTTCACATGCGTAAAACTATTAAATTAATGTTAAGACATTTCATTTGATATATAATTTATAAATTCCATTAAAATAATTCTATAATAATGATTAATTTAAATTTTTGTTATATTAATACATTGATCACAGAAAACTGGTTTCCAGATTAATATTTTAATTTCTTTCCACGGATGTTATTATCATTTATAATAACATTTAGAAACCTTTAATTTGTTATATAGATATTTAACCATAAATTTTTCAGAAATTATTCAATATTATTCATACACACCATTCCAACAACTATGAAGTAATTATTTAGCTAAATATTAAGATTTTATTTGTATAGAATGGTTCGTTGAAACTGAGTTTTGTCTGCAACACAGTTTATCAAAAACCGTAAACTTACGTGAAAATATTTATTTCATAAAATATAAATGTGTTAAATTCACCCCAATAACTAAATTTTTCCCTCTAAACATTTAGTAGTCAATAATTTACAATTATTATTAAATTAATTTTTTATAATCCACATTGGAAAAATAAAACAACCCTTAAAAATGGAAATTAGAACACATAATGGTTACCTGAAAAACAAAAAACCAATTTCATGGATAAGTAAGAAATTATTATAAAATTAAAATATGTACATTGAAGATAAAAATTACAACCAATGACTGATAGATAGAGATATTTAACATAGTTAAGAGATTTTTAATGACTGGAACAACAGAAATCGTTGAGGAATTAAAACAACATCGATTCATAAAAATGAAAGGTTACAAGTCAACATTTTTTCTTGTAATATCATTTTTCTATAGTTGACGCATTTCATAACCTTATATAATAAAAAAAATAAGGAATTATACTTGTTTGAAAAGTATAATTTGATCATTTAATCAATTTATATCATATAATAATATACTTCTAATTATTATGAGTATTAGAGATTAATTTTTCATATATAAAGAATAAATATCAATTACTAAAGGGTCTAAAAATTATATCAAGACATTCCTCATATCATTAGGCTTTAAAAAATGGATACAAAAATATAATATTTAAAGTGATTTAACTATTATATGAAGGAATATAACATTAATCTACAAATCCGCAATTACTTGAATAACCACAACATGAAATAATGATTTAACATCAAATGATACACCCTTGAGAATCAATCAATAAAATTGTAATTGTATTATTCTGAAATATTATTTTTTGTTATGTCACATGTGGATCCTAAGGGTTATTTTTACCAAATCCCATTGAACAATTTCCCATAAATCATTAAATACCTTGATAAATCTATATATCATATTTTAATGTAATAAAAATCCCCAAAATACAATGAATATATTTTAAATAGTAATAAGAATGATATTATTTAGCTAGACCATAAAGATATATTAAAATAACATCTTCTTAAGGAATATATTTTCAACCATAATGATTATATATATACCATTATAAAATGAACCATAATTATCATAACATAGAATCATATACCTACCCCAGTGTTCATTTAAACCTCATTGGAGTACTCCTAATACTTTGTGAGAGATTAACATCAAAATCACTTCATTTAAAAAATTAAAAAGGGGTTATGTCTCCTTTGAACTCATGATCAAACATTGACTTATAATCCCATGATGGTATACATTGGTTATGTTTTATTAATTTATGAAAACATATGTTGTTCTAAAATATTTTTCCCTTAATTTGTTATATAAGATGTTATCCTAAAAAAAACATTCTATTAGAATTATGGTATCAAACATTCACCTATAGATGATTATAAGATGATTTATAATATCAAATGTAATTTTTTATTCCATTGAATATGTATATAATGTTAATGAATTATTATAATCAATTTAAAATATCACACATGGGAGAACAATGATATTTTCATAAGAGGTGTTCACAAAAACATCAACATGAATTCTATAACCCTATAGTCGGGGATAAATATACACATATTTCCATAATTAACTTCATCATTTGAGATTTCATAAGGGTTTTCTTTGTCCTTATAAATTTAGGTTTATTGTAGATTATTATCTTTATTAGCCCTTGGATTTTCCCTTTGATTGTCATAATAAAAAAACCCATATATTTATATCACTAGGGTTTGATTGGTGTATTCTATTGAGATATCTCGCCATTAATTTCATTTATAGGTCAATTCACCTTAAATTGAAATTATTTTTCTATATATTATGATTAATATAAATGAAATGTTACATTGTTCCTTTCATATATTCACCTTGGTCCTATTTCCAAATTTTTTGGATAGTAGGAGATTGAAAAAATTGCTTCACCAAATGTGAAAACACATTGGATCTTCAATGAAAATCCATCATCTTTTTCTTATAACCTGAACCATTAGGGTTTCCAAATTCAATTTCCAATTTAATTTCACATCAAATGATTTAATCATAGATTCCAAATTCCCTTATTTTTAGTTCCTTTTTAATCCTAGGTTTTGAACCAATAAATAATTGATCAGTTTTTCTTCTAGTGATGATGATTAATCACGTGTCATACCTCGAATGTATTATAAAATATTCCTCATTAGTACAAATATATTCATCATCTTTGTACATATTCTCAAGGTAAAATTTTTACATTTTTTTACTTATAATATGAGTGAAGTAGTTATTGAATAATATTCCATTAAACTCATTCAACTTAATAGATTTAATTTCCTCCACAATCCTTAAATTATGAATTAGATTACAAAATTCATATGGTTAGCATTAAAAATTATCAATATCTATAGAATATTTTTCATGATATGAGAAATAATTAATGTAAAATTAATTTTCCATTACATGAACCCATTGATGAGGAACTAGTGGATAAGAAGATCAACACAGTGAGGGTGAATGATGTCTTATAAATGATTCAATAATATGTTTCTCTATCCTTGGGGAATTTTGAAGCTCAACATTATCTGGTTTAAAAAAAATATCAATTGAGAGTTTAGTGGGGATTATCAAAATATATTTAATCCTAGTTCTTAATCCATTCTGTTCATCCTGAGGGTGTTTAATCCATAATCAATCATAGTAATTGTCCACACGATTTCTTTAGGATCTATCCATTTAATTAGCAAAAAAATATAGTGTGACAAATGAAAATAATTTTGGAAAACAACATTATCATAAAAGATCAATCATTTTATTTCTAAATAAAATCAACTTATTTTAAATCAATAAAAACATAGTTTTATCATAGTCCATTAATGATCATTACCCAAAAAATGGGATTTAATCTGATACATCCTTATCCTTATCGTTCTCACTTGTGTTTTTTCAGCGTAGTTTCCAAATATTATCTAGTAATTTCTATGATAAAAACTACAACTAATTATACTTTTGATACATATATATTACATTATAATGGATGTATATTCAATAAAAAACATAATTATACAATATATAATGGTATAGGCATAGTAACATTGGAAATATGTACATATAAACAACTGGATCATCAATGCTCTACATCATCTTCGAGAATGTTCTTCATAACTAAAACCCCGCTAAATCATACCATCCTAATGCCTTTCTTCATAATCTGTGGAATGGAAACATAATAATTGGTGTTATTGGATGATAATTAAGAATAAATAAGGGAGATACCAGTTATAAAATACTCATAAAATGAGAATGAGGGTACAAAAGTGTGATCTTAACACTTGAAAAAAACCATGGAAATCAAATATCATGATCTTGAGTGAAAATATAAATCATGATAGTTCGTAATACAAAAATAATAAATGAATCAAATAACATGAGCCCCAAGGACATAACATTATCATAGGAAATATGTATTTAGCATACATATGACCTTATAATATTGGGAATATATATAAATAGATAAAATCTAAATAATTTTTCAAATGGACTAAAATAATAATCTTTCATTAAATTATGTAAGCCATGTCCTTGAATAATCGCGTGGAAATGAAATCTAGCTCCATGAACAAACTTATGGACCTGAAATCATGGTCCACACCTAAAATTATGGACATGATAGAGATGTTCAAACCAAAAATTATTAAAGTGAAATTATGTTTACACATAACATATTTACCTCATGAGTTATCTATATTTAACCAATTCATTAGAGGGGGATATGGTTCACACCATTCACATATTGAACAATTATATATGTGTTCTATAAGATCAAAAATCAATCATCATATTATAATCAATGAAAATATGTGATTTTGAAAATAATTTCACCATAATATAATCCATTGAAATTGAATGGGCCTTATAATAATATTTTTATCATAGTCATAAAACATATAGAGAAATAATATGGGTGGAATACTTGGATCATATCACATATAAATATTAAGTAACAAAAAAATTTCTCTTCATAGATGTTAAATTATTTTTAATAAACCATTTGACAATTTCTAGTGGATAATAACCTTATCATTCTAAAATCATTTACTCATAATATAAAAATAGTGTTTTTTTTGAAAAAAAATTCATTCTAAATAACCATAAAACATATAATTTAATCCTAAAAGTATATATTGATCATGACTATGATAAAATTACTTTAAAAAATAATAAATTAATAGAATATTCCTTATTTAATGAATATTTAGAAAACATTCATATAGACGAAAAATTTATTTTGACCAAATAGTAAAGGAATTAGATTTCCCTTAAAAAAGTTTCACTATAATGAGTAATTAAGATGATGAAAATAGAATAAAATAATTTATATCAATAAATAACTAGGTCATAATAAAATTCATGAGTATCCTTATATTTGTTGAATAATATTTCATAATTTAGAATAAAATCAGTAACTATACTGATAAATAATTATATTATAATATAAAACCCTTACCACTTTTTAAAAAATCGAGTCATTCCCCATTAAATGGAATGAAATGTACAGATGTTAATATCCGATTATTTTTATTAGAATAATAATTTAATATATTCATGTTTACTATATACACCCCATATAAGAGACAAGTTTTTTATAAGGCATGTGTCACATAGAAAAAAATATTGGACGAAACTACCATACAGTTTGGTAAGAATTTGATTCACAAGAACCTTTAAAGGATAATTTCAAATTATTCATTATAAATAATGAGAATAATTATATTCATTATATAAATTTTGGAAGTTATTGTACATAAACCACATAAATTAATTGAGTGTTGAGTATGAAACATGTATCCAAGACATAAAAGTGATAATAGAAATGTTTTACTATAGTTCTCACTGCCATCATACATTTTTGAACCTCATGTATAATAAATACACGATTATTATATATTTATTATAAAAAATAATCATATATATAATTCTATATAATATTTACTAATATAATCTATCATGTGTTTGGCTACAATTTACTATTAAAACGTTATTTTGTGTAATATCTACATTGATTTTCATGTCTATTTCAGTTTAGTAGTATTGGTAATATTAAATTGATAATGGTCAAAAACCATTCAAAATTTTATTCCTCAAATAAATATATTTTATATCCATTATATATATTTTATCATTCATTTGTAAAAATAGATAAAAAATGAACTACACTGTTCATTGAGACATTATTTCGTATGTATGCATGAATTTGTTTTAATTTTTTGAAGGATGGACGGAATAAAGGATAAATAATAAATCTCCATTATATAATAATAATTATGTCATATATAATATATAAACATTTAAATAGTCCTTAATACCATCAAAGTACAAGAAAAATTAAAAACGAATTACAGAGCCTCATTGAGGTGCTAGTCCACACTTACACATGATCGATGTTATTATTTTCTAAAGGATATGAAGGTTAGAAGGTGTATATGATATTAATATTAACTAAGTATTATTATTGAATAATTATGATATATAACCAATAAATCAGTAATAATAAAAATCAATTAACTATGGTGATGAGAAATGAATTGTATCTCTCACTAAATATAGTAAGTTGTATGTATACAAGTGCGATAATTTCAATTCCAATTTTTTTAATGATTGTGATAAATGTTGTTTAAAATTAAAAATATTATTTAATAATATTTATAAGACAAATATTTTATTTTATCTGGCATATAACCGACTTATAAAGTGTAAAACTTTTATTAAAATGAATGTTATCAGTCATGAAAATTTTCACTTCATTGAAATAACACATTTAGATACACACCTAGAGGATCTAGGGTTGGTATTTTTGGAAGAATATAACCTATATAACATGGATAGGGGAGTGGAGAAGATGAATTTTTTTATTTTTTATTTTTCAAATCTTTAAGGATAAATTTGATGTGAATAATTGAAAGGATGGGTTCCCTATTATAATATAAGGGAGAGGGACTCTTGATATTTCGTCAATGATTAAAATATATTAAAGTCGTTCTAAAGATAAATTGTTCTAAATTCTTCGAAATGGCCTATAAATATGAAATTTATTATATTTTATAAAATATATTATAACTCTTGTATCTGATGTCCGGCCCCACACTTTTCTGGCGACGACCCATCCTTTTTTCAGCGGCATCACCTTACCATCTTGCGGGGGACCAGCATCCACATCATTTTTATTACTTCCGTTTCTTCTGTTTTCGTCATTTTTTGTAATCAAGATGGGTATGTCCAGCTTGAGGGGGAGTGTTAGCGTCTGTTTTATTGTTTTCTTTTCATTATGTGTCCAAGCTAGGTACACCTAGCTTGAGGGGGAGTGTTAGAGTCTGTATCTTATGATTTGTTTTTAATTTATTAAAATATTATATTCATAAAATTTCATTATTTCCAACATTGAATATATTCATTTTATTTGAAATAAAATACAAAACAAATTGATAAAAATATAATATAATTGTTTAATATAACACTAATATGTTATATAAATATAAAAAAATTACACTTTAGGTGATTTAAATTAGATTAATCATATTGTTTTGAAAATCAGTTATTTTTTTCCAATTTAATAAAAATTGTGTCAATGTGGCATAAGAATTTAGGGTACATATATAATTTATAAACAAAAACAACTATGTTTATTTTATGAAAATAATTTAATTAAATTAATAATATATTCTTAGATTCTATCATTACTTTTTTGTTCAATATGGACACATATGATATATTTAAAATAAAAGAGTGACTTTTTGAAAATTTCATTAATTAAAATAGTATATAAGTTATTTTCATCAAAATGTTTACATTAAAAAAATAAATATAAGTCATAAGGTGATAAGTGAATAATTTCCGTCATCCAAGATAAATTATTATGAAATCATATGGGCTTATCACTTATATTTAACCTATATTTACAATTTTTACCTTTTACGGAGGTGATAAATCTCACCATTAATATTATTAATGAAATAAAATAAAAGGGGAATATTTACTAAATAATTAATTACTATGTAAAATATTTTTTCCATTATATCTAATTATATTTTTAAAATTTTCAAATATTAATTTTATTGTATTTTTGAAGAACGAGATGAAAAACTATTTTTAAAAAATTAATTTTTATGCATACAACTTTTTTATTCTTATCCCATACTAAGAAAAATTATAATTGTGTGTCAAAATATTTCAGTATGTATATAATTTTAAATCAAGGATAAAATATTTAACCAATACTGATTATTTAAATTTATTGTGAGTAAAATCCATTATTCATGAAAAACTGTTTTTTCATAAAAATATAACATATTCTTTCAAAGGATTTCTTTTTAATTTATAATCAATTGATAAGAATGATTTATTTTTTATGTAAACAACTGAACATTTATTTAAATTTTTTTATTCCTATTCATAATATCCAATCCAAATGCTATATTAAAATTATTAAATTAAATAAAAATATTTTAAAATTATAGTCTAGTTTATTTAAACTCGATGTTTTGTTTCACATAAGCTATCAAATAAATTAAATTTGATTGAAAAAAATCTTTCCTAAATTATATGGTTGTCAAAAACTCAGTCTTTGGATGAGGTTTCAATAATAGAGAAATGATTTTGTGTCCATGCTAGGTTAGACCTGATGCCTAATATGAGCTCACTTTTCCACAATTCCATTAGATCTGACATGGACAATTTCACTATTACAATCCCTTAATATTGGTATCTATTGTCATGCTATCATTTATAGGATAGAGGTATCATTAGGTGATGTAATTATTTTCTTCTGAAATTTGGTATAAAATCATGAAAATATTACATTGACTAACATTTCCCCTTCTTGAAACTCATTATGGTTGTGATATCCCAATAAATATTCCTAATCCCACTACACTAGTGATAGGGACATTATATATGCTACCGTGTCACACATAATCAGAATAAATTATTATCAAATTTCATGTCTAGATTGGGGGATTATAAGTAGATGCATTATCGTAGAGAATGGTAGGTTTATAATGGTTAATATAATTATTAATTATTTCAAAACATTATGTTTTTTTATTCCAGAATGAATATATGTGATTTATTATAGAAACTCTTACTCTTAATTCAATGGTCTCGACCCCTTTATCTCTAAAATTGCATTTCATATAAATAAATGTGATAGTCATGTCCAAATTCAATATCTAAACGATACATGAGTAAAATTCCCTATTATAGTGACCTATATCAATAATTTATTCTTATTCCAAGGGAATTTATTGTTCAATGTTGTATGTACATAGAATTTCAACAAATCGTGTGATAATTGTGAGAGAATATATTGACCTTTAACATTGTGGGTACATTATAATATCAAAAGGTCCAATAAGTACAACATCAGTGTATGTTCAAAAATCTCTGATATGGTGGGAGATACTATAATGTACATCATGCCAGGGTGAGGGATCTTGTTACTTGTAGGGAGTTGATGAGGTCCATTGAACTGAGAGTATCAAAGGAATAGGCCTCCACATTAGTTTGAAAATAATTAAACGATTCCCCAAACAAACCCTCCAAGTGTGCAACAGAAATATATACATTCCAAACATTGGTTATTACAGTTATATCAATAATAAATAGGCTATTTTTATATATTTATATATATCCCACCTAATAGATATGCATAATTCTACGGGGGAAATAGTGGTATAATATGATATGATTATTGACATGTTGAAAAAGAATATACATAATGCTCCTTCAAGAGAAGAGGTGTTAAGATATGCATAAAATTCCAAAACAATATCGATATATCATTTTCTCCAAATCGTAGTGGTAATGGGGATGTGTATGTTAGATATCTAGGAGTTTTTTGAGAATATATTTTAATAGGCCTCCTGTTGTTTTGGATCCACGTTTTACTTGGGGGGTCATGGGGGGAAGGTCTATGGGTTGTATCAATTCTTCTGTCATATTATATAATCACTATATAAAATATTTTTAAATTCATGTTTCTATGGTAATAAATATATTAGTTTTTTACTATTATTTTGAACATGATGATTTTATTATCATATAAATAATAATAAAACATTTATGTCCTCTAATATAATATTATATCCTAATCAAGAATATATTACTAGGCAATTGATGAATTAGATATTGGTTGTGCCTACTAGATGGATAATAGAATAAATTCAATCATCAACACATAAGATCTACTATATTAAGAATAATTATGGAATATTACATTTTAAGGGGTGGATTGGGTGAATATCTTATAGAAAGGGAGTGTTGTAATTTTTTCTTAATTACTGGTCCTAATTTTCTTAGATTGACTACTTCTTAGGACAAATGGTGGGATTTAAAACCATTGGGTATCTTTCATTTATTACAATTAAATTTTATTAATTTTGTTATAATGATGACATAGTGGTTATTGAGAAAATATTTTCTTAGACATCAGTTCCTAGGTTTTAAACTAAATTGTTTTTATGCCTTTTCAATATATTTAAAAACCTCAATTTTTTATAGATCATATAATGTGTGAGTCTAAAGAGTTTAAATACATATTTTATCCAGACATCCCCTTTAGATTTTTCAAGAACATGATTGATAAATATCTTTACATAATAATTTTATATTCATGCTTGTCAGACAAATACAATCATGATGTTTTAAGTCAACCAGTTCTTACCCAACAATGTTAGAGTTTTCAATTGAATATATTTTAACATATGATTCTATAGACTAATTCCATATATCTTGAAACATATTATGTAATTGTTTAATGGAAAAATCATGGGACATATTATTTTATTATTTATTGTACTATTTCAGGCTCAATATTTTCATGAAAAAATCATAATATATTAATATGTGGACTACTAGATATGGGGAAATTATGTCTTAAGAGGCTGCAATCGAGGGGATGAGATGAGACATGTTTTCTGAGGATCAACAATAATTATAAATGGGTGATTAGTTCTAGTGAAATTGTCTTGGGGGTCATAAGGATAACAAAATAATTGTATGGGAGGAAATCTTAATTTGTAAATCCATGGTCTCATATAGAGGATCCAATATGAGCATATTTATATAGTCAAGAAAAGAGTCCATTGAAGTTGTATATAGACCTCACCTAGGGCTTCTAATCACAATGGGGTGACATGATGAGGCAAAAATGCTGATGATTATTGTGAATCACTCTATGGTAATGGGTTCCGATATAATGCATATAGGAATCATAGGGATTAGAGGACACATTTTCTAGGTTGATATCTTTTGTTGTAAAATTAGGGGGCTCATATATAGAATCTAATATGGGTTTACATGGATTTTTAAGTAATAGTACCTTGGAATTGTGTATTTTTCACATAAAGAGACACATATGATTTAATGGGAATTTAGACGCACATGACAAAGTCTAGTTCATTTAAGATGATTATATGAGAATTATTATCAAACCCTACATCCATACATGACTAAAAAGTATGGTGTATGATGACATACCACCGAGTATGTCGAATCAATACAATTATTTGTTTAATTTTTTGTTTTAATAATATCCAAAGGAGTTTTGAATCAATGATTATTGGATGTCAATAAAATGTTAGTGATTCACGTAAAATAAAACTACGGTGATGATTTACTCTAAATTGTTATCAGTGCACACATGGATTGGATGATAGTTTTACACAGTGAAGATGCAAATGTTATATATCCCAGAGCCTATTATATAGGATCCAATATCTGTATACATTCATAATTAAATAAATAGTCCCTTGAAGTAAGATAAAATCCAAGCTAAGGCCCACCAGTGTTTTTAACAATTTAAAAACTTGATCAATGAAGTAGGATCTAGAGAAAATGCTATCGAATGAGGGTTCTAACACATTAATAGTTATATTCATAGTTAATAAAGATGTTAACATGTAGAAGTGATGCGATAAGTAACTTTAATAACAATTATAATGAACTGAAGGGTCATTAAAGCATGGTTCAGATTTTTATAAATCATTAACATAGGCTATAGAAATATATTGGATCAATTATTAATACTCTACATTTTTCCTATTCATTAATGGTGAAGATATTAGTGAGGAAAGACATTATTTTTTCTCTAACTAAAATTTTTATTTATTCATTCTGGAATGTTTTACAACTCTTTCACTAGTAGTTTAAGGTATTTCATATTGGACCATCAATGATAAAGATTAATGTTGTATAGTTTTGATAATATTGTACTTAGTTTAAGGTCATGATTCATGGAACATGGAATATATGAAACATTGGAGGCTAAAATAGGTTACAAAGGTCATGAATACACCAATAACATTGAAACAAGGGATGATGATATTACAAATAAACTAAAAATTATCTTGATTCCTGAGTAATTATATGGTCATGAGATTCAAGGAACGATCACACATCACACTAGGTAGAAAACATTTTTTACATGTTCTCAAGGAACATATGTATCATAAGTACCTTTTTAAAGGAGAAAGTTAATCTTGTGGGAATATCGGAGGCTAATATGAATGAAAAGTGTTAATTCTTATGTAGTCATATATTGAGTACAATGAGGCCAGATATTCTCCTCTCTAATATCAATTGAATATTTTAGTGGACTAAGATATAAATATGGTAAGTGTGGTTTATGATAAGAGATTTTATTAAAATATGGTAGAAGTATCCAAATACATAGATGACAATTGTTAGAATATTGTAGACCATTGATAAGGATGGGTATATTATAGTGGTATATATAGTTTATCCTTTTCCTATAAGGGCGTCAATATCATTCCATTTAATGTCATGGGATAAGGACTTGGGTGTGTTTATTGATTATGAAAAAGTTATAATGACCTTATTAAATGTCGTTAATCATCATATATCTTGAATAATATATTGTGGAACAATTATATTTTCATATTTTTGTCAGTAAATAACTGTATTTTTTATCCCATTATATAGATATGAATCATACATTATGAAAAGTCAATCTTTAGGACCATACCATTCTCAAACAGTTTTAGGTATTTCATAGTGGACAACATCGAATCCCTTCATTAGTCAAGATGCTCCAAACATATAAAACTGGTTGGCTCAGACCTCTAAGATAACATGAATAATTATCGTCGTGATAAAAAAGATTCAGTTAAAGAACAATACACATTTTGATGGATTGAGGTGAATGAATAATATGTATAAGAAATAATTATGAAAATTTTCCAAAACATATATCTATAATGAAATGAACCCATATTGGGGATTCATGTGATGATCCGACACATATATAGAAGATAAATTTATTTATATTATAATTGTTTGGGGATCTAATTTCCATATGATCTAAAATAAACATTTATAAACACTATGAATAGATGATACCCTTCGTGAGTAAATATTTATTTTATTAAGAACCAAGGTGAGTTTTAGGAAATTATGATTTTTGGGGCTGGATCCATTTCTGTAACACTGTGTATTCTTTGAGGACAAGAATAAATACATAAAAATTATCCATTTTTTAATTGAATCCCCAATGAAAAACTATACCATATTTATATGGTAGGTAATGTTTTTAATAAATTGTGTTTGGGCCCATGATAGGAGATCTCGGTTCCATTGTATATCCAATAGAGGTATGATTCATGCCACATATTGTTATTTTATTGGTTGTATTCTTCACTCATATAGATAAAAAACATGGTAAATAGAGGATTTTATTTTACTTCTATAAATGGGTCTATAATAATGATTCATGGAATCACTATGAATTCTTTGATAAAAGAAATAAATCCTCGTGTAGTTTTTATATACATCCAAATGTTGATCGAAATCATATAATGTGAGCATAGAATATCATCATGTTGTAAAAAATATATTTGAGGTTTCCGGAACATAGATCTATCTCAGGTTTTGTAAATAATAATTGATCCCGACCTTAGTGTTGTGGCATCATGAAAATAATGTATCATTGTAATGGATTAAACCCTATAGCATGATGGTGATATCATTGAAAATAGTGGTTGGTCCCCGAATTGGTGATTTGAGGGACCCCATGTATCATATGATGGTATAAATCAAGGATTTTGTGGATCCTTTTTGAGAAATATTTACAATACAGATTTAGATCATATACAGGGGTGAAAATTGTGGTTTCACATTAGTATACATCCATTTAGGGAAAGATGAAAACACATAAATGGGAAAGGGGGCATTGTAATACATGATTTTTGTGACTATGATATTTGTGGTAACAAGGACTAAGACACATTACCATGTACATATCTAGCTAATATATAGGTATGGAATAGTTTATTATTATTTTATGTATTTTGGTAAACTCCATAATGGAAAATATAGTTGTTATAATATATCTTGTATCAATAAGATTGAATCTACACATATAAATTGATGAAAATGAGGTCATATGCATATATCTATCCCCTATTCTTTGAAAGGAATAATTTTCCCACTAAAAAAGAAATCTATAAAAGTGTTTTATATGTAATTATTGACAATATTTTAAAGGTAAATGATTATTTTATTGGGGAATGATTTCAGTTATATATGAATCTTCATAATATTTTTCCTAGATGGGGAGATTTCTTTTAATGCATATCAATCACTCCGGAATGTTATGATAGTGATGAACCTAGGATTCTTCCAAATACAATATACCTAAGTGTCACTATATAGATAAATGTTAGGAATAAATACTCGTGTAGTTTTTATATAGAATATCCACTACATTGATCAAACTGTTATGTTGCGGGATCGAATATTTATTGTTAAATATGTTTGTCCCAAGGGAGTGGGTCTGGGTGAAACAATATATCTTAGATGAAATTTAATCAATCCACATAGCTATATTATATTTAATGTTTCCTTAAATATAACTCAATCATATTCAGTGGAAGGGGAATTATATTCTGAGAATAGTAGTATAGATGAGATAACATATGATAAAATCTCTTGAAAAAATATAACTCATATATACGAGGGTGGAATGTTCATATTTTTTATTAGGAGTATGAACATTGAGTCCAGGAATGAATACTGGGATATCACTATATATCTAATAATATTGGAAGTAGATTCTATATTTAGGTATTTTATAATGATTATTTTCATGGATCTAACTCACATGTATGTAATTGGGTGTATTAATGCTCTAAGTCAATGGTTGACCAAGTGCCAAAGTCCTCTATAGGGATTGATCTCTCATGTATGGAGTTTGAATGCCACATGTAATGGGACACATTATATAATTTATAGTCATGTAGGTCGGACTATCCTCCTCTTAGTTTATCATCATCGGATGGGGATGGTGACCATACACTTTAGCATCTTGTGGTTATTATATAGGTTCAATGTAGTTTAATTCCATGCCACTTAGATATGGATTCTCACATGGGGATATTGAATAATATTTCTTTTGAAGCCTTTCAAGATTTGGAGGTGTGATTTTGTCCCCATCCATCTTGTCTAAAGAATAAAATTCATTAGGATATATATCACCCATATTTTTTATTATATTTTTTTCCAAATAAATTAAATTTCATTGATGTATTTCATTTTACAATATTTCAATATAATCACATTCTACAACCTACACCGCATTATCTTTTATTATATACAACATTAATTAAAAAAACAATGATATATTATTAATATAATTATTAAAAAATGAACATTACAACCTAGGCATTAAAATTAGTAATGTGAAAAGTACGAAATACATCTTAAATATGATTTTTTATATAGAGGATAAATATTGATAATAAAATATATAATTTTATGTTTTGAAAATACAATTTTATTAAAGAACATGATTTTATGTCTTCTTATCAAGAATAACAAAATTAAATTATTGCAATTATTTAAAATATAATCGAAAGAAATAAAATTAAATATTTAAATCTGAATTGTAAAATTTGCAATATGGAGCGTTTTCAATATTTTTATTAAAAAATCACATTTTGGATGAATAATGAAAAAAGAAATAGTTTTAACATAAAACATCCTTCTAGTTTATTAAATAAATAACGTTAAATTATATTTTAATTTTTTTAAAGGTAATTATTTGCATTATACGTGTATTAACCCAATTTATCTCATTAGAATCAATTCTATATTAAAATTGAATATAAAATATTTTTAATCAATTGATAACTTTTTCAGTATAAACCCTCTCTTTCTCATCACAAATGTAGGCCTAATTTTCAATAATTTTTTTACACTTATGTGATTGGAAGTATGAAAAATGTATTCCATATTTTTAATAATATTAATTTATATATTATTTTAATTAATGATTAATTTTTGAACAAAATTATTATTGATAATAGTGAAAAATAATCATGATGATTTAGAGAAAAACAAGATTACCAAGGGACTAAACATTACGATTATGGGAGAAAATAACCAACAGAATTTTTGGGAACCCATTTTATTTCCATATATATTAATTTCCTCTAATATTATCTAGATATTTCAATTATTGGAGTGAAATGACCTTGAAAATGTGTGGGTGGGATTATCCCATTTCAAAACAAATTCAAGAATTTGACTCATACCGCTTGTAAAAGGCCTCCCACTCATTCACTATATTCACACCTAAAAATTACAATGTACCCAAACAAATAACTACCCAAATATCTATATAATATATCTCCAACCATGATATAATCCTGAATTTGGGTATAAATTCAACCATGGGATTTATTTGGTGAAAAAGGGGATACTCGAAGTGGATGTAACATTTTTAAAAAAATATTATGGTCTTATTTATGACTCCAACCCCTATAAAAGATCATATTTATAATTATATAATACAATAATTATAATAAATTTATTTATATTTGTTTTTTAATGTAACGACCTACAACCACACACAATTCCATCAAATGGGTTAAAAATTATCCTTCGTGTACACGGAGAAGTTCCATCTCACGATCTGGTGTCATTAATTTTTTTATTTTCACCAATAATTGCAGGAAATAATGATGGAAATAGTTTTATAATATTAAATATATCATTTTTATGATATTATTTTCTTTCTGTAATTTTTATGTCACATGTATCATCATTCTTCTGATTTTCTAGGAATATGGTAACGTTATTTGTGAGAATGTTGGAATACCTCTTCATAAAGAAATGAGATTCATTAAAGATTTACATGGCATATATTGTGGATAGGATTAATAAAAATATGTTACATATATAAATAAATAGTTGAATCTTTAATGGTAATATTTCATAAAAATTTTATTCTTTCAATCTGATAAGAAAATGGAAACAATGTTTCATACGTACAGATGGACTACTATCTCCACGGACGATGTATTTCATTTCCTCTTTATGACTATATTTATACTGTTATAAATTAATATATACTTAATATATATGATATATATTTCACTAAAATAATTTTATGTATGATTAAATGTTGATAAATATAATAAAACAAAAAATAACACATTAATGCATATACAAAAAGAAATGTGTTTATTACCGAAAATGTGATTTCAACAATGAATTTTTCATATATTGGTACTAAAATATCATAATAAAATTGAAAATGAAATGATATATAAGAATATAATTATTAAATATATTTAAAAAAATTTTATTTATTATATAAGAGTTTTGAATATGTTTGATGGAAGTCTTGACTTACGATAATGGAATTTACACTTAGTACATACTTTTTTGGGACACATGCTATATTCACTACCTCTTAATTTTATGATTTTTATATACTTCTCTCGAACATGTTTTATGATTATTTTCTTAATATTTATTTCTATTTACATACAAATTTGATGATATCACATCCAAAGAGGATTACAGTCTAAATGTTTGCAAATCGTTATGGGAATTAAATATCAGTTTTCCCTTATTGAGACATGTGTTATGTTATTCACCTATAGTATTCTACAAGGTTTGTATATATAATATTTAATATTTTTTCATTTTTAATTTTATTTTTAATATATTTTATTGTTAATTTATTTTTAATTCTTCTTAGGGATTATGATTCAAATTTACCATTGTGGTATGATTTTATTACTATAATATCGTTGTTTATCACGATTATTTATGATTATGATTCCATTGATGAAATATAATACCATAAATCTCAATATTTCTCATAATGTTTCTTAATAAATTTTTAATTATGATATATCCAATTAATGGCACCATTTTCCCACTCAATTGTACATAATATAATTAAGTAAATGTTTTTTATAATATCTACCTTTATTTTATTCTTTTTATAGAAATTTTTTTTCTTTCGAAACCATATTTTATAGAAATTAATTCAAATAATATTTTATATGATATTTTAACCTCAGTTTAAATGGAAAATCATTTAAAAAATTGTTTGTTTAAAAAAATTAAATGATTTTCAATGCATCCTTTATATAATCTAATGTTTTTTTCAAAGAAATTTTTTTAAAAAACTTTTCTATATTTTTCTAAGAGGAAAGTACATTTTCTAGATGAAATGTTTTATAATATCATTAAAAATTGTTTTTTAACTAATATTATATCTATTGTTTTTACATATTCTTTACTAGTGAAATTATCCAAGTATATAATTAATATTAATTCATGGAATAGATTATGTTTTTATGGAATGATCTTTATGAAACCCGTTTATCATCCATCGATTATACCATGATAAAATTTCTATAATACAATATTATTTTCGTGGTATATTCTATGATTAATTTTTTTTGAATCCTACTTATTTTTATAGGCTATGGTATGATGAAATGTTTTTCATACAAATCTTATTTCATTGTTTAATATATGATGAATTTTTATGATAATGTGGAAAATATAAATTTAATTTTCATTGTGAACTTTGTGGGACCTACATATCCTTATAATTTATTGGTTAATGGTTTATATCTCATTAGATAGACCGAACTAGAATGATAAGTGAAATCAATTTAATAATTCGTGTCCTGAGAGATAATTGAACCTGATTCAATAATGTGGGGATGGACAGAGACGTGAAACTGGTTCAGTAGTATAAGGATAGAATGATAAGTTAACCTAGTATAGTAATACTTTCCAATAATGGGGACTGAACCCATATTAGTAAAGTAATTCCTCCATTATGATGGTTGTGGTAGTGATCCATGACTAATATGGAAATAATATTTTATTCTTATGTGTATGCAATGAATTCAACATCTAATACAATCATAAATCATTTTATTTGAATCCCTGTTGAATCTTTTCTTATGAACATCCAATCATTGTATTATCTGTCAATAATATTATCTTTGATATGAAGGTTCTTGTTTTAAAATTTCATAACCATCCTCCTATTCCTTTTGGTTCATGTTATGTTTACGTATTTGTTTTGTTTACACTTACTGATCATATGATCTCACCCTATCTTATGTTTCCCTTCCAAGGTTATAAATATTTTTATTAAATATTCTATGTCCAAGAAGAGTTATATTTTTGAAAATTGCAGCATGAGATAAAATACATCGGTTAAAGAGTATTATTTCTGTTTCTAGGTTTCCAATATTAGTAAATTGTTACAGTTCTCATGGTTGTATTTAGTAAGGAAACAAATATTCATAAAAAATGATGTAATGTCAATGTATGAAAAGACTGGATTGGTATAGTTGGTCTCAAATTAAAGGATCAGTTAATATTTGGATACTTGAATTTTAAAATCATAGTCAATTCCCTAATGACATTTCTAAGGATTAGTCTAAGGATGAATGGATGTATAAAAATATGTTCTAGAATTTTTTTAAAGGATAGAGATAGTGGTTTCCTAAAAATAAATCCAATTTTACATGCTAAATGTGGGTGTAGATCTAGAACAGAGATACATAGGGGTACCGACCCAAAAATTCCATATTGACATAGACTCGATCTCTATGCAGTGAAAGATAATGGACCTTATTTCACTCCTGGATTTAAATTACCAATGTATGTGCATATCAAATCCAAAAAAAAATCATATGAAACCTCATTAAGGATTTTTATATAATATAGATATGAGTGACCTTTGAGAATCCTAATATTTTATGTATAAAATATTGTGTAATAATTTAGACACCCTATTTGTGAATTTTCATGATTTAGTTTTTTCACAATTTCATTATTGTTCCCACATTTATAATTTTTGGTTTTAGTAAATGGATAGAATTTTAATGAAGAACTTTAATACTGAGTGGGATGGATAATTTAATAATTTCCCTCCTAAGAGTCCAAACATTATGAGAGAAGGAATGAAAAATATCACTGTTATTATCAAAAAACACACTCAATTTATAAATAATCATTTACTTCCCAGTGAACAAAGGAGTAAATAATATTCTATTTATTAGTTTATTAGGTAACTTATACCTTCTTTCAGTGTTTCCTCTAGTCCACATGTTTTTAAAAAATGCATCAATACCACTGAAAATATATATTTTATTCTCAAATGTCTGGAACATGAAAATGTGATTTTATTGTCTCCCATTTGAAAGGTGAATAAGATCAATTGTGTAATATTATCAAGAATATGAAGATACATGAATTATTGACTCCATGGATTGGGATGCTTTCAAGAATAGTTTTCTAGTAGGAACATTCCTTATATTCTTCCTACTATGATATATATAGAATTCATAGATCAATAGAAAAAGGATTAGAAAACATTTTGGTGCCTATGATGAATATTTTTCAAGACATGTGAGGTACTATTATGGTATTATAATCAAACCAAAAAGGAATTTTGATCGATTATTTATTGGTAAAAAACCATGTCTCCTAAGGGTGTTATCTATACTATACTTCATTAGTTATTAACATTTTGTTTTATGGGAAGTAACGGTGGTTATAGAAGTTGGAATTATATATCAATTTCATGGATTTGACATGATAATGAGGATAGAGTTCAAAAAAATATAAGAAAAATATAATAAGGATGATGAGTTCTCCATTATTCTATATGTGTGGGAACAATCATAGAAGAAATTTAATTACGGGTAAAATTGAATATATTATGTGTGGAAGTGAAATCCTTTACTAAATTGACTGCGTAAATGATAGGAAGAAGTTAGATAACTATATGAATAGATAGAAATATGCACAAGTTGAACCCACCCCACTCCAGTGCATCATGTGTAAGGATAATGTGAATTATGTTAACCAGTTCCAAAACTCAAGGTTTATGGATGATGATCAAAATTAGTAACTTATTAAGTAGATGGATAAGGGGAAATATCACGTGATCACTATTTTTATAAGCGGTGTGATAATGACATGGTGAAAGGTACACCTTCCATTCATTCAATGGATACTAATGATTTATTTTTGTCTGGATTACCCATTCTTTCATATCTAAGGATGTTTCTAGGGATCTCACGATTCCAACCACATTATTAGATTCAGAATTAATATCATAAAACACAAATGGTATGATGATCTTATCTCAGATATATTATTCCTATATTGCTGATGTTGGTTGCAATGCATATCTCATAAATCAATTCAGTATTACTCTTGTTGAATTTGATGGCATCCTAGGAATGTATTGGATTTTTGATGAATGATAACCACATCAATTGTGCATGAATGTATGATTTATTTGATATTCCCAAACAAAATATGATATTATATAATTGTGAAGATAATTATGATCATCCAATGGATATTACATCTACCTTATAGGTCTTAGTTCCCATTCAGAAGAGGTTTTCTCTCTAATTGTTGGAGAGAAACTCAATATCAATGATATTCTTATTGTTCAGAAATATTTTTATGTCTGAATATATAACATTCTAAGGCATCCACAAAAAATTTATGTTGATTTCTTTGTAGAAATCATACGTATTCCCAAACAAATTTAAAATACCTATGTAGAATGGCTCTAATTGACTTGATAGAATTGAAGAAGAAACTCCAACAGAACATTGATAATGGATTCATTCAACCAAGTGTGTCACCATGGGTGTGTACATCTTCTTTTTTAGAAAAGAAAATATGGTTCAATGTTAATCATTATTGATTATTCTGAGTTTAAAAATTTCAAAATTAATAACAAGTATCATATACCCATATTTATGACTTGTATGATGAAATGCGTTGAGATTAATACATTTCCATGATCAGCCTTCAATATGGATATCATAAATTGAGGGTTATGAAGGAAGATATACCGAACAATAAATTTGGTACATTGTATTAACACTATGAATTTAAATTTATGAATATAAGAAGGGATATTGATGTGTTATTTTGAATAATGAAATTTTTAGAGCTTATGTTTCATGACAACTAATAATTAATGAGAAAAATTTCCCAACTCATAATTTGATGTTAGCTGTGATAGTTTTTTATTTAATGATATAGATCAATTATATGTAATAATAAAAGATTGATATATAGAATTTTCATAAATGTTTAAAATATATATTAACAAAGAATGAGATCTTTCGGCACTATAGAAAATAGTTGTAGGTAATTAAGGATTTTGACTTCTAAATAATTTACCACAATGTGAATGCGAGCAAGGTGGATGATGCTTGGAGTTGAAAAGATCGTGTCATCTTATCCATTATGAGGATAAAAACGATCCATTATTTCTAGAATTCTAATCATTATAGCTATAAATAACTATATAAGGGTGAAATATTATATTTCTCATTTGACTATTCATCCATCTATTAATGTGATTATTAAATAGTTATTGAAGGAAGATGTAGAGATAAAAAACACGGATAGACATGATCAAAAGTTTAACCATGATCATGATGTAATGATAAGGGTAATGAAAAATGTATGTGTTCTTTCAAAAACATATGTGAAGGAGTTGTTAGTGGAACATCATAGTTATCTGTTCTCAATTAATTTGTGATGTACAAATATATATAGAGATTTGAAAGTATAGCTGTACTGGGATGATATTAAGAGATATATCACAGAGTTTGTATCTCGGTTCTTTGTATGCCAACATTTAAAAGATAAAAGATGAAATTATAAGGGGGTTTTATATCCATTACCCATACTAGAATGGAAATGGGTAACATCACTATGTATTTATTCATTGGGCTCCATAAAATGCCTAAAGAGAAATATGTTATATGGGTGGTATTCAATCTCATTAATAAGTCAAAATAATTCATCATTGTTAGATAATTATTCATTAATGATCATATTTCTATGATAAACATTAATTATGTGGTAAGGTTTCATAGAGTTCAAGATTCCATTGAATCTTACCAGGATTTGAGTTTTACCTCAATGTTTTTGAAAAGTAATCAGTGTGCTCTTGAAATAGAGATGACTTTCAGAACTATATATAATATATAAAATAATAATTACAATAAAATTTAAATTAAAACTCTTGTGGATAAGTTGAGAAAATTTTAATTGGATTTAAATGGTTGTTGGGATCAATGAAATCTCTTGTTGAGTTTTAATACATCAATATATTTCACTTAAGTATTCTGATGACTCCTTATGAAGCCCAATATAAAAATAAATGAAGAGATACCACACGCTTGAATGAAGTTCTAATATGGAAGCTATTGGTACAATAAATAACTGAAGATATGGAAGAGATGGTTTGTTTTATTCAGCAGCATATCAAGGCAGATCAAAGATGGAGGAAACGTTAAGAGGATAATTGTTGTTGTGATCTAGAATTTCTTCTTAGTGAAAAGTTGTTTCAATGAATTTCTCCATAAAAGAAGGTAATGATATTTAGTATTATGAAGTTACTCATCCCAGGGTACATCATTCCCATTGATCTTCTTGATTATATAAGGAATGTATCTTATGGCACGGAGATTCCCTCAAATTTCTATCAAGTCCATGATGTGTTCCATGTAATTTTTCATAAGTAATTGTTTACCTGACCATTCAGAAGTACTAAAATATGATTTCTTATCACTAGATAAAGATATTTATTTTGAGGAAAAATATATGGGGATTATGGATTACATAGGGAGTTTTCTATGAAACTCTATCACTCACCTGGTTAATGCTTTTTTGGTGAAACTACTAGTTTGAGGAGGCTTTGTGGGAACCTAAAGATGTGATGGGACCTATGAATCCTCATTTGTTTGTATTATAGTGATACATTTTGAGACAGAAATAAATTTTAATGGGAGAATAATTTAAAAATATTTTTAGGAACATTTTTTTTAATAAATTAAATTCATTGATGACCTGAATTTCACACTACACTATGAGAAGCTTCTATTGGATGAAATAATTGAATAACTTGAATTACTTGTGGTTTTAAATTTTAACAAAACAATGAAATATTATTAATATTATTGTTTAAACCAAAACATTAGGACTTATAAATTAATCTTTATTATATTAATAGTAATAACTAATATTTAAATATAATTGTATGATATAAAGAAAATATATTTGTAATAAAATTCATTATTTTTAGTTAAAGTCATTCAATTATTAGAAAATACTATTATCTAAATAAATATACTTATATATATTTTAACCATAAGAATATTAATTTTTTTAATGTTATAGAATATTATTTGGATTAAATAAACGTCATTATTGAATACAAACATCAAAAATGACTTATAATGAATTTTCAGGATCATTCAAAAATGAATCATTTTCTAGAAGACCAATTAAAATTAATATGTTTTAATTGAAATCTAACATTTATTTTAAATTACTTATAATGTTAAATTGTATTTATATTTTGTCTTAAAGAGAAATTTATTAAATTATACACATATTAAGTAAATTCAGGTCATTTTAATTAAACTGATTTTGAAATTGAATACAAATATTTATAACATTTGGACTTTTTTCATTTTAAAAACTTGTTATCTCTTCATAACCAAAGGATTAATTTTAAATTAATTTCACACAAAAATATTGATGGAATTTGGAAAATTATACTACTTGTTTTGGAATCTGAATAATTTTGAATTTATAATAAGGATAATTTATTTTTGGATGAAAATAATTATTTAAAATAGTTAAAATTATTCAAGGCAGTTAAGAGAAAAACAATTATGCCCAGGGGAACCCATTAGACATAAAAAAAATGACATAAAAAATGTCTAGTAAACATTATATGGATATATTCAAACATTATAACTTATAATATCAATATATTGACATTATCGATGATACTTGAGATGGAATAAATGTGGTTTTTGAATATCTCCTTTCCAAAAATTATAACAATTCCACTCCCCCACTCATAAATGGCCACCCCATCTTCCCCTAACTTCAATCCTCTCAATCCATTTCGATGGGACATTAACCATCGTAATATCTTCCCAAATATGCTAATATCATCCTATAATCCTTGTTTTGGGAATAAATTCATCCGAGGAAGGACTTCTGTGAAAACAAAATAGAGATACCTGAAGAAGAAGAAGCATTCATCAACGAATTTTTTTTTATCTTTATTCCTCAAACCCCTTTTATTATTTGTATATAAATATTTTAAAACAAATAATATGAAATATAATTATATTTTTTTATTTTATGGGAAACAACTATTATCATATACACTTCCATCAAATGGATTATGAAATCATTATTCATGTGTTCTGAGGTCTACCGCCCTATAAACCGATGTACTTAATTTTTTCATTACCACCTATATTATATTGGAAAAATTATTGAAATAATTTTTATATATGATATATATTATTTTTATCATATTAATATTATTAACTAATTTTTATATCACATGTAGTATAATGATTTCCATTTTGTGGGAGTACGATAATGCCATTCAAGTAAAAGATGGACTACTGCCTCGCAAACAGAAGTGATTTGTTTACAAATTGCATAGAATTAATTAAGAATGGGTTTTAAAAATATATGTGATATATATGAAGTAATATAATTCATATATTATAATTTATCATAAAATTTTATTTCTTGAAATCTGGCATGAAAATGGAAACAATGATGATGTGTTCGAATGACATGCCATCTCCATGAATAATGAATTTAATTTCATATTTGGATTTTATTTTAAATTATTAATTATATATATAAGTAATATAAATGAAATTTATATCATGATTATATGTTTTTATATTATTAAACTATTATTAATTAAATAGGATAAAAAAATATAACCAATCTTTACATATATGAAAATAATGTGGTTATTACACGAAACATAACTTTAACATGAAATTGTTAAACAAACAGGTCATAAATTGTCATAAAAACCATATATCTTATGATATGTATTCATATTATAATATAATAGATTTATAATAAACATAAATTCATTATACATGTGGTTTGAATTAGTATAGAAAATGTCAATACTTGAGGTAATGGAATTTAGTCTCACTTTATACTTTTTTGAGACACATGTTATATTCTCTACAGCTTTATTCTATGTGGTTTATATAATTACAATGAAAATATTTTAACATGATTATAAAAATATTTATTAGTATTTACATTCACATTTTTGTATCTATATTTCTTGGGGTTTATGGTTCAAATTATATCAAACATGTAAGGGAATTTTGTATCTATTTTCCTTTTTTGAGATACATGTTATGTTATGAATGTATATTCATTTAAATGGTGTATATAATAAACCATTGAAATGTTTTATGACGAATATCATTCATTTCATGACATTTTGAGCTTAATATTTTTTTTATTTCTTGTGGATTATGATTCAAATATATCAGATTTCTCGGAGCTTCATGATACACTCTGATTGTTTATTGGAAATGATTGTGGTTATGATTACATTCATGAACTCATATGAAAATTCTCTAAATAAGTATAAATTTTTTTATATCCAATGGTTATTCAGGATATATACATGTAATGGTACCATTTTACATTCTTTTTTAATTAAGATTATTAGAAATTTATATTTTAATAATATCAATCATTATTTCTCTCTTCGGTTGGAAATATATTTTCGTCCCAAATCTTCTGTTCTAAAAATGAAAGAAAAAGTATATGTAAATAATTTCTTCAGACAATATTAAATGAATACTATTTAAATTTTGTTTTATTATTTATAAAATCTGTTTCAAAATTTTTAAATTTTTTCATTAAATGTTATTCAGTTTATTTTCAAAAAACAAATTTTGAAATGTATTCTTATTTTTTCTATGTGGACTGAATTTTTTCATCAAGAAATGTTTTAAAGTATATTTATAAATTATTTTAAATATAATATGAAATCCATTGATGATAGTTACACATAAATTATAATATGATTCAATGATTCCATTCCAATTATTTCTTGGAATGTTTCATGTTTTGATGGAATTCTATTTCTGAAACTCATTTCTCTTAAATTGGTTATACAATGATAAATTTATTATTAAAAACAATTATTTTCACATCTTTTTTATTAGGAAATGATAATGAAAACTTTATTTTTTTCCCAAATTTTATGATATGATTAAATGTTTATAAACCCCATTTTATTTCATGGGTTATTTTATTATAAATGTTTGTGATCTTCTGAACACATAAATTATTCATTTTTTTATGTGATGGGTGAGACTTGTATCTCACTCTAAGAAATTGGGTAATGATTTATATCTCATAAAATCAAATATAATATAACAGAGAGTTATCCTAGTTTATAATTGATTGGATGTAATAAGAAGTGAACCTGGTTTAGTGATATAGTATTCGAATGTGAAGTGAACCTAATTTGTTAATACATGGATGGAGAGGTAAATGAATTCTGTTTATAAATGAAGAGATTGAATGGGGAGGAAACATGGGTTAATAATGGATTTATCTGTTCTTATTGTATTTACAACTATCATTTACTAAGATGGAAATGATTTGATATTATTATGAGTGTGCCACAAATTTTGTGTCTTGTTTTCTAATGGCTAATGTTTTTATTCCCATTTTCACTCATGACTTTGTAAGTGAAAATTGTTATTTTATGATAGAATATTTTGATCATTAATACAAAGAGTATGGATTTGAAATGTAATTATAATGTTCTCACACCCTGATTTGCATGTTATGATTCTGTATGTCTCTAGTTTTCCCTTACTGATCATATGAGCATTCCCTTTCTTATGATTCCACTCCCTAGGTAAGTAAAATATGCATTATGTATCATATATCCATGAATATTTGTAGTTAATAAGAATATTGTTGGATATGATGTATATAACTTATGGGCCCCATTGTTGTTTCTATGTTTCCAATGGTAATAAACTATTATCGTTCTTGTTAATTTTGTTTGTGTAATGTGGAAAATATAATAGAATAATATATAATATATATATGAAAATAAAAAGTCAATATTGAATATACATTATGTAGGACAAAATGTACAACCCACTTTTTTTAATTAGATTTTTATTTCCTATTATTATCTATTTTCTATGTACCAATATCATCCCACCTTGTATGAATGATTAATGGAAGAACATTTTGTTGAAGATTCATGAAATTTGGTTCAGATTAACTTCAATGTTGTTTGATTTATGTGGCATCTTCTCCTCAAGTACTTAAACCTCATAATCTCACTTCTATGATTACTCATATTCTTCTAATGTATGATCATATATAGCGAATCAAATTGAGGGAAACTAGACCACCATGGGAAGCACATCTAATATTAAACAGTCAATAATATATGTGGTTTCTTTTATGGTAGTGATAGTTTTAGTATGATAGGCCCACAAGGTATTAAAAATATTTTCAAGCCATGATTTATTATTTTCCCCATTTTTTGTATATTTTCCAGTGATTCATTGAAATATTCTCTATAATTGTGTTCACATAATGGTAAAAAGATAAATTGGTGGCCCTATGGTGTTCCCATGATATAGACTTTTCAACTAAGAATTATTACCATGAGGATAATTTTACCTCAATATTTTATAAGCGACACCATCTTTGGTAATGATATATCATGTCATGAAGTTGATTATTTTGATCATGATGACATACATGAGGGGTATTTCATTATCCCATTTTGAGAAGAATTGAATTTTATTAAGAATAATTTTAAATTGCTTGGATGTATTTGGGGGATAAGGCCCCATAAAATTCCTTTTGTATACATAATATTTTCAAGTGTATTTGCATGTATACAATAACACTAGAGGATAGTGAATGAAGTTTACATATATTTGGTAGGTGCTCTAATTTTTTGTGAACTATAAATTTTCTTGTATCATTTTGGGCTAAAAATAACGAAAAATTAAAATTTATTGAGAGAACCTAGTCCTATACAGGTTAGCATCAGAAGGTCCTTCATGTTCATCCATCATTATGATATGAATTTCTCAATATATAATTTAATTCAGAATGAATCCAATAAATCCCAAATTATAGAGTAATTTATATTCATTAAACCATTATAAAGTTTATTTATTTCTTCCTAAATGTAATTTTTTCCTCATTATCTAGATCTAATAAGATCATTCCATATTGGAGGAAGTCAATTATTGGGATCATTCATCAAATAACAGACATTGGACCATTAGATCTCATAGAACTGTTGATCTCATTAATACATTTCATGATAAATAAATTTGAACGGGTGTATAACCTGTACAGTGTGAATAATAAGACTTCCTCAATTATATTAGGTTCTACTAGGGTTGTGGCTTCCTCGAATAGCACCTCATCAAATGTTCTTTCTGAATAAGGAATGTGATTCAGCATTAGCTCAATGATTAATTCCACTATAGATTCCATCCCATTACTGATGAAAGGGGATAAATATTCCATAATTATTAAATATTCTCTATTAATCATATTAATATGTAATTTAATGTGACCATATACCTTTAAATAGGTTATATACACTTACAATACTTGCTATTGTACAAACATAAGGTCTTTTTATTACACTATTGTTGAAACCAGAATATGTGTCCATGTAATTCATTGAATGCTGCCTAACATGATCCTAGTCATAGCTAGTTTCGCAAGCTTCAATTCTACTAGTGGTGAATCCTGAATAGAGTTAAGGATCATAATTTATGGTTGTTCGAAGGCAGACTTCTAGAAATGGTCATCCAAAACAATTTTGGGGTAAAGAAGGGATTTGTGCGCAAACATGGAATCTTGCGCGTTAAAATGGAATAGTGCACGAAAAATGTTGTTGCACACAAATTTAGAACATAATTTTATGCACACATCCATACAAGGATTCTTCTATAAAAACAAGTGCACCCCCTTCTCCCAGTAGGGCCCTCCGGAGGTTGACCACTGTTCTAATGCGAGGATGTCTGCATCTTCCATGCATGCATGAAAAGCCTCCTCGTCTAGTGTGCAAAGTATCAATTTTGTGCTAAAATGTTCCAATATTTCCAATTTGTCTTGAAAAACATCATTTTTTCATGCAACAGTGTCACTATGCTGAATTTTATTCACACCAGTGATGCACCTATCCAATTGTGAGCACACCTCCCCTATTGAGTAAAAATCTCCAATATTGAGTGAAATTCCTTCCATATTGTGTGAAAAGCTCCCTTATTGCGTGAACATCTCCAATATTGCGTAAGCACCTTCTCTATTACACGCAGGCCTTCCCTATTGTGTGCAATCCTTTTTTTATTACGTGCAACATATCCTGCATGTGGGTCATCTTACGCACAATAGTATCTGGGCATGCGCCTACTGGGTCATACTATGGGGGCACATCCCCCACACCCATGCTCAGAATTAGTGTCAGGTTATGATCCCCAACCTTCAGGTCGGTGACTTCACTACAGTCACTGAGCCAAATGAAAATTGGAGTGTCGCACCGTCAACATATTTGGATGGGACTTCAACATTTTCCATTGCACTCTTATGCGTACCCACCTTCTACCTTTGGAATACCATGACATGAGATACCCCTCGTCACACCATGGAACACCTAGAGTCGATATATTCTTCTTCATTCATTTCCCATATCATGATTGGAGATTCTCATCATCAATTCCCTGAGTACCTTGAGTCAAACCATTCCTCAAGAAACTCATCCAATGCCCATCACCTGACTCCAATTCCAGGTTGAACCAGAAAGGGCCGCAATTGCGTAAGTCGCATCACCAACCATTACTAGGATCCTTATGCCTAATAGTCATATAGATATAACTATAAAATTTAGAATACCCTATAAACTAAATATAGGATTCCCCTTGTTCAAAACTATAGATTCTTTATACTCCAAGCATATGATTCCAATAGTCGTCTCTATATGACTATAAAATATAGTACTCCCTATGAGACAAACATAAGATGCCTCTTTCTCCAACTAAGATATACCTTATGCTCCAAGAAAAATATACGAGCACTACTCTATATAAGAATATAGAATATAGCATTCCCTATCATTAAATAATAGTATTCCTCTTATTCAAAATAATATATTTCTTATGTGACAAGCAAAAGATACCTCTTTCCATGATTACAATGGCATAATTTTTAGAGAATTAGAATCTGTTCAAACATTCTATCACTCCACATCATGATTTGTATGACATTAATTCTGACCCTCATTATCTTTCATGTCTAAAGGGACACCCTAATGGCCTGGTACCATGGGGCATTAGCTCACCTGCCATTCTTTGACAATGTACCAGAAGACATTGGATGTCACTTTGAGTCAGGTCTTGTGTTTCGAGCATAGTCAGCAGTCGAACATCAATTGTTTTTTCCCATTTAAGGATAACGTGATGCTTCCCATCAATTGTAGGTTTATGATTCACACATTTCATTTCCCTTTTTTGGAATGATTCCAACTCTCTAGGCATTGTCCTGCTTTTGCCCTAGCGTATAAGGGTAGGACTCAATTATATGCCTCAACTCACCAGTGAGTTTGGATGCCCTCTTTCCCAGAAAAAAGGGAGACATTACATGATGCTTCCATGAAAAATCCTCATCCATCACTGCCACTCCATAGCGGCACCTGTGCAGCTTCCATGCCTATGCCCCTTCACCATTTCCACAACTTAGTGGAACCCGGGAAGCTTCTATGCGTAAGCCACATTCATTGTTTCTACCCCTTAGAGGAACCTGAGAACCTTCCATGCATAATTCTCATCCACCATTGACTCTCCTTAGCGGCACCAGGGTAGCTTCCATGCGTAAGTCCGATCCACCATTACCACTCCATGGAGGCAATCGAGCAGATCATCTTCTCTTCATTGGTGCCAATGTCCAGAGGAGAGATGGGCACATTGACCTTCTTTCTCTCATCCATCTCTCTTTGAGAATTTTCTCCAACGGGCCTACATCATGGATTATGTCCCAATATCCATATCTCTGGGCCTTTAACAATGTGTAAGCCCCACTGCACTTCCAATAGATGCACCATTCACAACGTGATCATCAGGTCTCTGCTTCCTCTTGTCTCTCACACCGTGCATGACTTATGTGCGCTTAGGGTAAGCATCATCCAGGACATTCTCCATCCGGAACTATGTTGACTTTGATCCTTTCCAAGGTACGGTATACATGAATTCTCCATGAGGTTCAAGAACAACATCTACGGGTCCTGACCCATTCACATCAGTTCACCAAACACTCTTGAACTAAATGTAATTTGATCCTCAGCAAGGCAAGGTACATAGGATGCCTCCTGGAGGTTCAATCTCAACACCTTCTGGTCCTAAAAAATTCATTTCATTTCACAAAACACTCATTAACTACATGGACTTTTATCCTTTCCATGGAAAGGTACGTAGGAGGCCTCTCTAGGGTTCAACCCCAACACCTCCTGGTCCCAAACCATTCATGTCGGTTCACCAAACACTAATGAACTACGTGGACATTGATCATTTCCAAGGAATGGTACATAGGAAGCCTCCTAAGGTTTAATCTTAACACATACTTTTCTTGACACCTTTCACGTCAGTTCACCTTCATCCTCATCACATGACGTTAAATTGTGGCCTCACCAATGCCTTCTACGCAGGGTGCCCCAACTCATACATTCTCCATGCCTGAATATCTCCACGGAAGTGGTCATAGTCACATCTAATGAGATCCTACTTTCGGGTGTGGCGCCTCTCTATGGGGAAGGGAAACCATCTCAGTGTAATCCCCCATCCTTTCTTAAAGGAGGTAGTATTCCTTATCCTCCTATCTTATACGATTCCAAATCTAAGAGGAATGATAGGAAAATGGACCTTGTTTCTCCCATAACTATCCCTCTAATATTTGTCTCCAGTGGGCATCCATTCTGAAGTAAGTCCCAATCTCTATGCCCATGGGCTTCTAACAATGTGTATGCGCCACTCCACTTCCCACAGACTCCCCTTTCATTACGTGATCGTCTTTTCTTTACTGTCTCTTTTTTACCACACTGACCAAGACTCATGTGGGATTATATTAAGGACCGACCATGAAATCCTCCATCCCGAACTACATGGACATTGAAACATTCCAAGGAATGGTACATAAGAAGGCTCCCAGAGTTTCATGCCCAACACCTACTGGTCCCGACCAATTCACTTCAGTTCACAAAACACACCCGAACTATGTGAACATTCATCCTTTCCAAAGAAAGGTACGTAGGAATCATCCCTGAGGTTCAGTCCCTATAACTGTAAGTCCCATCCCATTCACATCGGTTCAAAAAACACTTCGGAACTACAGGGACAATGATCCCTACTACAGAACGGTATGTAAGAAGTCTCTATGAGGTTCAAGCCCAACATATATCGGTCCCGACCCATTGACGTCAGTTCACCAAATACTCCTGAACTAATTGGACTTTGGTCCATAGCAAGGAAATGCACGTAGGAAGCCTTTATATGGATCAATCTCAACACCAACTAATCCTGACCCCTTCATTTCAATTCACCAAACATACAAAAATTTGTGGAAATTTATCCTTTCCATGGAATGGTACATAAGAAGCCTCCCTATAGTTCAATCCCAACACCTGCTTGACCCAACCCCCTTCATGTCGGTTCACCTTCATCCTCAGCACATGAAATTAAATTTTGGCCTCACCTCGTGCCTTCTACGTGGTGTGTTCCGCCGTGGACATTCTCCATGCCCTCTCATCTCAACAGTAGTGAGACCTTCCTCACATGGAATGAGATACTCTTTGCTGGAGTGGAACCTATCTGTATGGAAGGGAAACCATCTCGGTGTAAGACCATAGAATTTCTTGTTGGAGGGATAATTCCAACACCTCCTCTCTTCATCGATGACAAAGACCAGAGGATGGTTAGGAATATGGACCTTCTTTCTCCCATACCTCTCCCTCTGAGCGTTGTCTCTAGTTGGCCTACATCCTGGAGTAATTCCCAATTTCCACCTCCCTGGGCTGTTAACCATGTGTAATCCCCACTCCACTTTTCACAGATGCACATTTCTCAATGTGATCATCATGTCACTATTGTCTCTTATTTTCCACACCCAACGTGACTCACATGGGCTTAGAGTATGCACTGACCATGACATCCTTCATCTTGAACTACATGGACTTTGATCCTAGCCAATTCCAGATACATAGGAACACTCTCTGATGTTCATTCCCAACACCTGATAGTCCCATCCCATTCATGGAGGTTCAACAAACACTCCCAAATAATGAGGAAATTGATCCTTGCCAAGGTATGGTATGTAGGAAGCCTCCCTGAGGTTCAAGACCAACACCTTCCAGTCCCAAACCATTCACGTCGGTTCAAAAAACACTCTCAAACTACTTGGACATTGATCCTTTCCCATGAATGGTATGAAGGAATCCTTTTTGAGGGTCAATCCCAAGACCTATTGATCTTGACCCCCTTCACGTCATTTCACCTTTGTCCCACATGATGTTAAACCGCATTCTCCCTTCCAAATTACATGTAATTTGATTTTTTTCAAGGAAAGGTACATAGAAATCCTCCCCGATGTAGGATCACAACCCCTACTAGTCCCAACCCCCTTCACTTTAGTTCACCAAACAATCCCAACCACTTCACGTCGGCTTACCCTCACCCTGCACGATGTTAAACTGTATGCCGTTTTTAATCCTGCATGATGCAAAACCTCACCCATTAGATCTCTGTGGGATTTAATCCCTATCTCTTAGGATGGGTATGTAGGATGCCTTCCTAAGGTTCAACCCCATTTAGTGGTAAGACGTTGTGACCCCATCCAGTGGTAGTCGTTGTACTCCATCCAATGGTAAGCCATTGTAATCCCCAATCAACAGTAATCCATTGTTATTCCCAATAAACAGTAAGCCATTGTGATCCCTAATCGACAGTAAGCTATTGTTTTCCCCAATTGATAGTAAGTCGTTGTGTTCCCTAATTGATAGTAAGACATTATTTTCACCCAACAAGAATAAATTTGATGCTGTCTACAATAAACTATATGTCGTTGTATTCCCATTTGATGGGACCTTCATCTCTAGTCCACCCCCATGGTATAAGAAAAAAATCTAGATTCTAACCATGTGTAAGGCCCAATATAACATTGGTTCATTGTATAATGTGTACAACCTGATTTGATACCCCCAACCTGAACTATATAGACTTTGATTCCCTACAATGGGGATACATAGGAATCCTCCCCGAGGTTCAATCCCATCACTCATGTCTCATATGGGTCTTTCCCTTGAGCCTATGTGTTTCCGGAAGGTCATGCCCCAACCCAAAGGTTCAACTTCTTCCAAGTCCCATACAAATGTTTTACCTCTTTAAGTGTCCCGTCGTCTCAATGAACTAAGTGGACTTTGATTCCCTACCATGGGGATATGTAAAAGGTCTCTTTGAGACTGAAGCACAATATCAATGACATTCTTATAGAAGTTCCATATCCTTCTCCATCCACTCAGAAATCCATATCCATCCATATTATTACCCGAGATTCCACATCACAGTGAGATCGCATCATGCACATTCTTACTGATCCTAGCAGCAATCAGGTGACTAACCACATGTTATCCCAAGTTTCAGTGTTCCCTCCAAGGGTTTCACCCATGTAATTCACTCTTATCAGTGTTTTGATCAGTATGATCTGTCTCCTCTAGACGTTAAACTCACAACATACCCTATGATAAAAATTGGAAGGTGAGGAAAACCTTACAGACTTTTGTATGAAATATAATTACCCACATTCAACATGGGATTCCTCAGGTTTATGAGCCCTTGATAATCCCTATCAAAAGGGGAATAAACCCATATGCAAAAGTGTTCCAGCGTCTAGACATGCTAGAGATATCCAACATGACTACTCCCATAATCGAAGTTTGATGCCCTGACTGAACACCATGGAATGTCCTGATAGATGCAGTGTATTTAATCAGCATCCAAGAAGACATAGATCTGGGAAGAGCATAATGAACCATTACTCAAATAATTAAGGGATACCTGAACTAGGTGACATTTTCCAAGGAGGAATCCATGGAAGGAAGAACTGAAATCCTATTACCTCGTTTCGATCATGGAGAAAAAATCCCAGAATAAATGATGAATGTTGCCCACCTATTGAATGTTGGAATGCGGGGCAACAAGAAGCACGTCCTCCTCAATAGATAGATTCATTCCCCTGTTAAATCATAGGAAACAATTGTTTTAATGGTGCAGAAATCATAAAGAAACAAGGTATAAGAAATAATTTTCATGAACGGTGGAGAAAAAAAAATCCCATACCAACATAGTTGAACATCATTCATTCCATTATTTTTTTCTAGAACTATTGGAGGCTCCGTCAAAATACATCTCCAATGTATAGGTAATGTCATATGCATAAAAAATTCCTCTATCAAGAAACCTGATATTTTCTACTAATTTATAAGGAAAGATGAATTGTGGGGAAGATAAAACTTAATTCCCATTGATTTAATTATGTGAAACAAATTGAAGGTCCAGGTATTACCGGACGACCACCCATTGGGATAGACACATTGTCAACATAAGTAAGAAGATTATTTACTTGAGTGGGTCCATACGAGGATCCAGAAAAACATCATCATGTTGTAAGTATCACCTCATCTTTTTTACCATAAAAATGTGTGAAAGGTATATTTTCTAGATATTATATTGTTAGTAATTTATATCCATCATTGATCTGTTAATATATTAGAGAAAATATTAATTCTCAACATAATTCAACTACATGAGAATGGTCTAGTGTGAGAACTCAGTAGTTTCCTACTATATGATGAGAGGCTTCCATTATATTAGTTTAAATAATACAATTGGGTGAAAACGATACCACTTTATTCTCATGAAGGATTCTTGAAACTCATTTTCCCATCTATATGTGACTCCCTTATTTATCAAAATTCTAATGAGTATGTATTTTCGAGCTATATTGGAAGTGAAATTCCAAATGTAATCAAGGAATCCCTGAATTCTTACCAGTTATTTATTTTTTTAGGAGGTAGTATTATGTGAATCACAATAAACTTATCAACATAAACAATAATGAAAGTGTGTAATACTATAAATCCATGTAATTTTAATGATGTTACCACAAACTCAAATTTCAGTGCATTCATATTTGTGTTTTGATGCTTCAATTTTCTGAATTGTATTCAATACTCGATGATATGATCATTGTTATTTTAAAGCTTAACCACCATATACTCAACATGTCACTCTATGATCCTTCATACAATTGAATTCCATATGTGATTCATGGTGTGTTGGTAGGTTGATATAGAACTATATAAATCAAATGGCATGATATGGAAACATAGTAACCCTTGGGGTTCTAAAAAAGTAGTTGACTCCACATCTTCATTGTCCATATTGATATGATTGTACCATGGTTAATAATAAATAAAGGATAGGGCTTGGAAGGCCTAAATTTCATGGATCATGATTTTTGTAATTAGATATAGTACATCACCCTTTGGACCATGTTGATTGTGATTCACAAAATCAATGCAAACCATGATCCATTTGTTCCATTTAAGAATCGATATGATGTTAGAAATACATTTTGGTTATTGTACAACTTATATACATAAGGATTAAAAATATTATTTGACCAAAAATAGAAATATTTTATTAATAAGATGAAAAAGATGGAGTCTCTTGGCCAGATATTAAAATTATCAATGGTTATCTGAAAGGCCCATGTCATGGGTAGACACATTGGGTTCGAATCATGGAATCTATATATAATTATCATAAAACACAAAATAATTTTACATTAAGAATGAAAAATGTATCTATTTTCTTTCTAGTGGCATCGTTGTATTGATCAGTGTGTACTACAAATCTTCTTATGTTCCCAGATTTAACAATATGAGCTCACCCATGGTGGTGAATATTCCTTCCATGGATATTTAATGGGTTTCTATAATCACCACCTATTCATCTATTGTCTCAATTTCAATGGAATAATCCTTAGAACATTTAAATATAATAACATAAAGTCTATCCTTGATGGGGATGAGGGTCCAAAATCATCCCTATTAGTTTCATGGAATAAGTACCTTGATTGGGAAAACTTCATAGAGGCTTTCCTTCATCACATCTATCAATGGGGTCTAAAGAATCATTTATATCCATAGTTAAATGGGATATCATATGGGAATTTACAATTCCTTCCAATGATGAAAGGGAGTTTTCTAGTCAAAATAGTGACGGTAGATATGAATTCTAATTCTTTATAGTGACATCCTTTGGTGAATTTTCTATTATATACACATGATCCAGTGATTTCCATGTTATGTGGATAAGATATAAGTACATTTTATTGAATAATAATCAGGGACTTGAAGGGGTGGTTCCAAATTCTTTGGTAGAGGAAATCAATATGTCACCATATTTCATTTTTTGGTTTAATTATGCTTTCTAAAAACATTCCTCAGTATACAATAACTCAATTGATTTAATGGGGAACTATCACCACATATTATGTTAACCATTATATGGATGGGGTAATTCAAGAATTATTGAATATAGATGCAATAATAACGTGGCTATGATTTCATGAGATATTGAGTAGATAATTTTATGTAATATCCTCTTAGATAACCATGAACTCTATATTACACACGAGGAATATGATTTGTTCCATGATCATAATCATTCCAAGGGGCTTCTACTCTCTCTTATCATACCCTTAAATTTTCATCATGATGGGAGGTCATTCATCCTCACTTTATACTAATATTTATAGAGTATGTACTACGATAAAATTTATCCAAAAATCAATATTAACAAAATCTATAGAATTTCGACATTATAAATATTACCGGAATGTATGTGGACTAATATGTACCTAAATGACTTATTATTGATATTTCATCATGAATTATAATGTGTGATGATATTTGGATGAATAAGTTTCAGCTAGATAACACTTAGTTATTGTGGAATAAATTGTAAAATACTAGGGGTTCACGAAGGCCATAAATAGTGCCTCCATGGGATCTTTTAAAACATAAAGAGAACCAATGAATACATGAATAAATGATATAACATATAAATATTTCAAAAAAAATCAGACATTTAAACTATAGCTCCACATTCTTAAATGTGGTGTTACTCCCTATGATGTGGATTAGGGGATAAAGTGGTTTAGTTTAATGGATATTTTTCTAGGATAGAACATGAGGGAACACATGTTTCTGAAATATTGTGTAGAAATTCTATGTTAACTCATCTTGGATGTTCAGAATGTTTCTCACCTAACATCTGAACCTCCGAAATAATTATTTTTTGACAATTATTAGAAGACTATTTGGTGTATCCATACTCCTATTATTCTCATTGAAATACTTCACTATGGATCTTGGCTACATGAATGGATTTCGAGGGGATGATTTTGGGATATTGGGCTCATCCATGAATCTGTATTCATTTTTTCCCTCAACTTTTATGGCCTCGTATATTTTTACCCTATTCTGGAATTCGGAACTAGGGTTCATATTCCTTCTCATCACCAGTTAATGTGTACAAAATGTAGATGATTTTAACAGAACAAACTAGTATCTCTCTATTTAGTTAGGTTTTTTATAGGAAAACGTTTATTCTCTAGATGATAAGGGCAAGATATCCATAATAGTATGGGCTAGTTTGGTGATGGATGAGACTCTTCTTCCTTTTCCGTATTACACTTTTGATGATTACATCTGTCATAATAGTGTGGGTTTGATTGTGTTCCTTTAAAATAAGTATAATGCATTGAGACTCTAATTAGTGAATGGATCTGTGATTTGAGAGTGATGTGTAATTGGCCATATATCATTCAATTTATTCATTAATGTAACTTTTGTTGATACCTAAATGGAACTTCTTCCTAGTAATCATCTTCATATAGCTGGGTGGTGGATACTTTATCTAATTGCGCTGGGTAATTTCTATGTATCACCTCTATGGAATCAATCATTCTCTATAGGATGTCACTGAATTCAAATTAGTAGTGGATAGAATGAACCATCCTCTGATGAAATGGTATATATAAAGGATAATCACTGAGGCCATCCTCTTTAGTTTTCCCATGCTTGAGAATATTTAAGAGGATATATTCCACGAACATGTGAATCTAAATAAGAACTTTTTCATTATATAAGGAATTTGTTATTCTATTCCACAAACAAATGGCTACCATCTCTAATCTCATCCCAATAAGGGTAGTTCTGTAGTTCCTATAATTCAGTAGTTGGATCTAAGTTATATATATCATACTGGGGGGCTTTCAATGTTAGTGTGGTTTTATAGAGTATGATAGTTGGTTTTTTCTTACAAGTCCCTTTCTATTATTATACTAGCATGGACCTAGGTTTTTAATTGATTATTCTAGAATAATCCTCTAAAATATATATCATGTTGAAAAACATTATAAATACACCAGATTATTTCAATGGTATTATAAATGTCTATATTTCATCATTTTGGTTTTATACACAATTTTTATATAGTTTGTCCTATGGGAGTGGAATAATATAAGATTACAACATGACTTTCCATCATTAGATATAGTTGGAAACCATTTATTTTTTTAAAAAAAATTCATTTCATCCGGATAAAGGAAACGTTATTCCTCATCATTGATCTAAATTGATATAGGATTTGAATATATGGCCTTCCCATCATATGATATTTCATTCAACGAGGCTACTATTCCAGTTGAAATCTATCTCCAATATAATCTTCACAAGGAAACTTAGTTTTTCAAACCCTTACTACTCTTATAATACCTTAATGGGTCCATATTGGGAAATAAAATATGAGAGATTAGATTTGATACCCCCATTCCATTGAAGGTATATAAAATATGGTTCACAAAATTGTGTGGGGGCAGAGTGGCTTGTACCCATTCAGGATATGGATTCCTTTTGGGTTGAACAGTGGTACCCTTCCCTTCCATGGCTTTTATTTGGGTGGAAATGGAATCAATGGTGCTGAATAGTTCTTGGGATATTATTTTTCAAACCATATCCTAAGAATCAGTATGGGTGAGGTTGGTTGTGACCAACCTAAATATCATTTTGAAATTTTTAGTTAGAAAACATATTTGGGGATTATAATGATATAGGAAATGTTGTTACCATAATGGAAGAAAATGTATTTCTTCCTCAATTCCTACTATCTAGTAGACATTTTTCATGATCAAGAACAAAATTAGTATCTAGGATCTACTATTACATGAAGAATAACTACCCCTGTCAGGTGGGAGGAGTGGAATTCTCCTCTCATTGGGTGTGATAATCAGTTGTAATATTACCCATGAGATATTCCTTATTAATTAATCTAAGATTTTATATATCAACCTCATACAATGAAAAATTATCTTTAATAAGGTGAGTTTGGGATTTTTAGGTGTATTTATCATTGGACAGTTAATCTATGTAAATCACCTCTTTGGGTATTGTTTCTATTATCATTCAGAAGTTTCCTTATGCCCTTATATACCATCCATCATATTGTTAATAAAAATTTTCACTAATTAATATTTGGTGGAGGGAATCATTTTATAAAAATTCAATTAATAGAATGAATTTTCACTAAATGCATCCCCTTAAAGAGTTAAATAATATTTTCATACACAACCCAATTTATAACTATATTAATTCAGCTTTTGAATTTTGTGGTGTATGATTTTCTTTATCAGTGGTTCCCTATGTTTTAGACTATGAATACTAAACTTGAGGGAGTCTCCAACCATCCTCACTAGGATATTATCAAACGATATGTCTATGACTCATAATGGTTGGAACATATGTGGTGTCAGATATTTATAAACACTCATTAACCTCAAGAAGAGATAATTTTTGAGTGGATATAAAACTAATTCCCCTATCCATAAGCAATGTGGTTGATATAATGCCTCCATTGGTAATTCCTAAATATTCTATGGATTTTATAACTCTTCGGTGGTGTTAATTGTAAATATTTCCCATCCATATGATTTGAGGATGATTTTAAGTGACCATAAATATCATTTAGACACTCATATGATATGATTACTCCTAGGGTGGTGTTCCCAACCCTTTAAATGGTTGGATCTTAAGTCCTCCAAGGTCTCTCTATCCCCATTAATTTTTTTTACCATTCCATAGAATGAAGATGATTTATTGGAATGACTAGTAAGTGTGTGCATTGACCAGACTCATGGTGTATAAGGATGTTATGAAGGTGATGGATTCTTTATTTTGTGGACTATATTTTTCAGATGATAAAGTAGAATGAAATGATCTATACTGACCCCATCCCCAATTGCATATGTCTATCAAGGCTGCAATGATTATTTTCTCTATTGATGATAGGTTGTAGAGGTAGGAATATCATTGTCTGGAATAGTTCTTTCTGAAACATAGGATATGACCCAGGGAGAAATAATCAAGTTCTATCTAATAGAAGAAAAAAAGAACAACCTATATACCATTTTTATATCCCGAACAAGAATGGTTATTTTCCTATAGTTATTGAATGATTTCCCACTATTTCTCGAATAACTATGTGATTTATTATAGTGAAACATAATTTTCATATGGTTATATTAAATTTTTTTAGATGAATATCTAATACATTACATAAAAAACTGTAGATTAATCATATATTCTGGAAACATGGGATCATAAAAAACTGGTTCATAGAATATCTACATCATCTCCCATGATGTTCTTCATAACCAACACCCTTCAGGGATATATATTACATAATACCATTCATCATAACTTTGGAAAAAGAAAACATAATAAAGGGTGAGATCATATATTTATTAAGGGTTTGAAATGGATACATTAAAAATACCATGATCATAACATGCTCATAAGGGTATAAGAACATAATCATACATTTTGAAATCCATACACTGCACATCATATTTCATAATCCTGATTCGTGGAATGATTTGTTCCCTATCATATGTAATAATTCATGTAGGAATCAATGAACATGATCTATAAGAGCATATAATTGAGGTAAAACATATGTTTTTATAATTACACAAAAAATATAAATTTGTGAACATTTATAAATAGAAACAGTATTGATCATTGAGTTATGTACATTAAATCTAGCCCACACGTAACCTTATAGGCATGAAACTTGTTCCATGAGTAATCTAATGGATATGAAAGATAGGTCCATGAAAAAAAATATGTACATAAAGAACCAATCCAGGCATAAAATATTATAAATATTGACCACATATAAAATAATTTATATTAAAATGAAGTCCATGTACAAACATATGAACAGGAAATACATGTTATAACATAAAATTGTGAATATAAAATTAGGTCCACACCTAACGTATTTACATCATGAGTTATTAAAAAATACCCAATTCATTGGAGGATAATATGATTCTGGTCCCACCAATCACATAATAAAAAAATATGTATGTGTTTCCTAAGATCATAAATAATTCATCATAACTGATTAATATATTTCATGTTTTATAAATTTATAATTATCACCTAATAGTAAACCCCATATAAATAAAATGGGTTTATTTAAAAGATCATTTTCATAATCATGAATAATCCAAAGAAAGAATAAATATGGTTCTATTGGATCATATCCCAGGTAAAATATAATAAATTTTTTTTTTTGAATATATATACTCTAAAAAGTTCATTGAAAAAATTACTGAGGAAAAGAACACTCCCTTTATTAAATAATCTCTTATAAATATAATATGATTGATAATATTATAGAAATTATTATCATTGAAAATAACAACAGAAAATGTATAAGAAGAATCATATTATTAAGTGGGTATGATAGAGGGAAATTGGTTTATTTCAAATTTATTAAAATAAATTATTCCTTCTCCACATTTGTAGAATAATTCAAAAAGAAACGTGTTCCGAAAATGAAATAGATATTTAATTTATTATAATAAAAAAATTAAAAACATTCATGAAAACCCTTTTAGAAAAGATCAATATGAAATATTTTTTTGAATAAATAGTTAAACAAATTCTTGCTTTCCCTTAAAAACCTTCTTTCTATATATTGAGTACATTATGTGATAAAAGGAAAACCTATATTACTAAAATTTAATGAGTTTATAAGTAAAAAGATGGATTTTATTTATTAAATAAGGATCATAAGATTTCCTTAATGTAAATTCAATATTAAACATTCCTCGTTTAAATATGATCGGAACATTAATCCTTTACCGCATTGTTATCATTTGAATCGAAATATCCATGAATGAAATAAACATATACAGATATGTCAATTCCCATAAATTCTATAATAACCATCATTAAATATATTCATTTGAATTATATACACCACATAAATAAAATATTTTTGAATGTGGAATGTGTCTTGTAGAGATAAATGTGAGACAAAATTCCCTTAGCTTGAGTTCCACTTTCTTCGAAAGAACATTCACCAAATTTAAAATAAATTTAAATTTTATGTACTTATATATAATAATAATTTGAATAACTATAATATCATATATATATATATATATTATATATTTATTTATAATCATTTCTTATGGATATATACATGAAAATTATTTACATCATTCATGGAGATGGTAGGTTATTCATACGTATAAACTATGTTTCCACATCATATCTATTAGAATGAAAGAATATTAAATATTAATTCATCATTAGAGAATAATTATTATATAATATAAGTCAAATATTTTATTATATCTCCATTTATAGCCATTCATGTAGAGTAGAAATGAAAAATGAATCACATCGCTTTGTGGAGGTGGTAGTCCATAAGAATACATGATTGACATTATCATTTTCCAATGGATTAAAATCTATGGTGGTAGATGTGATATTAGATATTAAGTAATATAATTATATAATAATTATTATTATCAAACACTAAACCCATCATAATAACATTCCATGATATATAGTGGCGGGAAATGATTTATACCATTACATGGAGACTGTGAGTCATGCGTAAGCATGAGCCAGACTTTAACTTACTATTTGATGATAAAGTGGGTGGGTAATGGTGATTAAATAATATATAATAAAGTTTACGTATATTTAGGATAAAAAATTTATTATTCTATTCCAAATACCATTAAATTAGTATATGAAAATAAGAATATAATAAAATAAAGTGATCGAGTTTTGGTGATTACTTCTTCTATAAAATAACTTCTTTATATATCCCATTGCGGATCATAGGTTTTGAATTTTTGAAATAAAATAACATATAGAATGTTCATGTGGAATTTATAAAGGAATTTTTATATGGTATGATTGATATCTATGAATTAAAGTGTTGTTATTATTAAAAAGAAGAGGTTACCTTTTATAATTGATTGGAAGGGAACTCATGGGATTTTATAAATCAATAAAATATTGTAATGTCAATATCTAGTAAAAATTCTTCCAAAGGTGAATTGGTTAAAAGATAAAATTGGATAGGGTTTAACTAACATAGACTAATAAAATTGATTAAGTTTATGGGATGGTTTAGACTATATCATATAGTTAACCCCTCAGTTAAAATATTATAAGATTAATTACGGTAACATATTTTTAAATCCTAAAGGGTTATAATTTTACATATGAAGAGAAAAATGGCTCAGAAATGGCCAATGGATAAAATATAAAACTACATATTATCCACATTTTCATATATAATTATTTTAATTATTTTTAAAAAATATAAAAAAATATTATTATGATGAAAAATCATTAAAGTAAAATTTTCATTATTTGTTTAAATTTGAATTAATATATAAATATAAAATATTTTATTTAAATATAATAATTTTAAAATATAATAATATTTAATATTCATCTATAAAGTCGTGGATTAATCGAAATCAATTAAATTTTAATGTTTAAAATAATATTTTAATTTAATTTATTTTATGTTTCTATTTATTGAATATAAATTTTTACTAGTGTTATATAAGAAATAAACAGAATTATTTAATCAAAAAAACAGAAACAATTTTCCCTAATGAAGATAATTCCACTACTCAGAAATTATACTTGTAGATTCATTAATAACTTTTTCTTATTCCTATATGGACATATAATAGATAATAAAAGTAAGAGGGTGACATTTTTTTTTTAATTTTTTTTCATGAACATTATATATGTCATATTCAGGAAAAAATAAAGGCTAAGGTGATAAGGGGCAAATTTCATTCAACCAGTAATAATTATAATGAAAAATTATGGTCTTATAACTTGTTTGTAAAATATATTAAACTGATTAAACCCTTTCTATGGTGATAAAATTTACCATAGTTGTTATTCATAATATATATGGATAGAAGAGAAATATTTAAAAATGTTAAACCTTTTGATTGAAAATATTGAATCTATTCCATATAATTTATATTCTATAAGTGAATGAAATTATTTTTTTAAATAATTGTTCAAAACATGATGAAAAATAATTTGAGAATATTATAGTTTTATGTATAAAACTGTATTTATTATTATCTCATGTATAGATGAAAAAATATATCAATATTTAAATTTTATATGTAATAAAAATTTAATTAATATAATTCCAAAATAGTGATTAATTTTATTGGTTAAGATAAATGTAAATTCTATATAAAAAATATTTTTCACATAAAAAACAATTTTAAAAAATTTTCTTTTTTATTTCTAATTATGTGATATCCAATAAATTTATTTTTATCAATCTGTAACCATAAATAATTCATCGTATATATTAATAACACTTATTCATGTATCAATTTGATAACTATAATATTATAAAATTTAATAGTATAACTTGGTTTGATTAAACTCATTATTTTTTGTAAGGAAAGCTATCAAAAAACAAAATTACATAAAGTGTGATATATTCTAAAATATCAAGGTGTTAAATTATACCCCCCATAAAATGAATTTTTAACATGAAATTATCACATTTATAAAAATAAATGAGGATATCCCTCTGTTATTCCACCCACAAGACCCCATGTTGCATATACAAATTTTAGACACCACTAGAGAACATTCATTTGTGAGTAGTCATATTCCGTAGCCCCATATCTGTATGGTCATAGATTTTTACTATATTTTCATTATAATAGTGATCATGAATCTACATTATGAACTATAAGTTTGAATCATGTGATGGATCATTTTTGTAATTCCTTAGGAGAGATACATTGAATGCATCGGGATCTTGAGAGAGGCTTGGTGGATGATTCATGTAGTAAGCTACCATCCCTTCCCGGTCATGAATAATAAAACAAGAAATATACATAAATCTTAAAATTACATTATTTATGAATCTCATAAACCTATTCCATGGATATTTTCATAGAAAAACCTTCTCTCCAAATTAAAATTATATATCATTCAATTTATTTTTAGTATAGAATCTCAATCGACATTAATCTACATAGATGTGTTATTGAATAGTTCTAAATTATAATTCCGTTTCCACATCTACCTCATAAAACAATTGATTTATTTCCCTAAATTCATCTCAACATGGTAGAATTCTAAAATTAATTCCATATATGTTTTCATAAGAAGCCATCTAAATTCTTGAGGGAAGCCTTTTGTTGTAGAAATACTCTACCATAGGAATGTTTTGATCCCAACAATATTTGAAATGCACAGAAAAATATCTCAAAATATCTTCTATTATTTTAATGGTTATCTCAAATTTTAGATATACTTAAGGATGATCTATTTTACTAAAAATTAACTATTTATCTAGATCCTACTAAAGTGTTTTTAATATCATTGAGTAAATCCATATATCTCAATCATATACAATAGAATGTGATACTCAATGAAACCATTACAGTTCCTCAATATAATTTCATAAAATATGGTCTAGAGATAAATCTTTTATAAGAATAAGGAAGGGTGGTATATTTGTAAATAAATAAACTAAAACCCATATAGATTTATTTACTTTAGTTGTTTTTCAAATTAGGACTACAAAATCCATGTTGATGGTGTCCTATTTAGATTCTGCAATGGCTAATGGATGTGACAATTCCAAAAACATCAGAATCTCAAACTTAACTTTCATGCCTCCTTAGCAATAAATCTCTACATGTTTCCAACATAAAATAATATTTATGATATATATATATAGACATCTATAATGGTTATATAATTAAAAATGAGCCTCATCCAATAGTAACTTCTTCGCAATCGGTATGGATGGATCACAAATGAAACTCTTCAACATTATAATTCAATTACAATTATGGTTTTGATGAGAAACAATTATCAAATTATATGCATCTCTACATATTCATTCCGTGTCTCTATAATATTCAAATGGATAGATATTTTAAAACTCATTTTATAAATATAATATTTCTCTATTTTCATTAATATTTGAAGATCCCAATTTTGAAAATCTTGAAATATTGGATTATTTTGTATCCCCATTATAGATAGTTTGTCATGATCTTTTTAAATCATAGAATCTTACACCGTTTTCACTAACCTAAGGTTTCAATGATTTGAGGAATCCTAATGTTAAATTTTCTCCAACTATTTCTCATGAACCTATTAAAATCTTTATGTGTGAAAATATACTATTAAATTGATTATCAATATATATATAGAAACTATCACTGTAAATATATTATTTGATTATCCATAGTTATAAAATTACTATATCTAAATAAAAATAATGAGTTGGGTAATTTTTCTCATAAAAAATCTATTGTAATGATGCATAAGTTATCACCACATCGTTATTCATGAAAATGTATCCCAATCCCTTATTCAATGAATCACTATTATTTAAAAATGATTCTCAACTATAGAGTAATGTGGGTATATTTGAACTGGTTAAACTTATTTTCTATTCCTTTAAGTTTTCATTAAATTCATCAATCCCCAAAAAAATATTTTTTCAATTTAACATTCTATTTTGATTATATAGTTGAGATAAATTATCTACAATTCATTAATAATATACTGAAAATCCAAAAAAAAACTATGTATCTTAGTGACATTGGTTGGCCTAGTCACATATTCTATAAATTTCAACATTTTAGGATATACTAATATACTCTCACTCTAGATTATATAACCCAATAACGAAACATCATAATGAAAAAAATCCATTCTTCGAAAAAAAAATTAATTTTTTCATTTCAGAGTGTATTCTTCAAAAATATTATATGATCTCCAAGTTTTTCGTTGAACATTGAATATAAAAGAATATATTCTAAAATGCTTACTAGAAACTAATCATGTTAATATCTAAAGACAATATTCATTAAATCCATGTAGATATATGGGTAATTAATAAGTCCAAATTGAATCACTATAAATTCATATTTTCCATGTAAAACATGTTATGTTAGGTGTATCTTCCATCCGTACCCCTAATTGGTGATATTTAGAAGGAAGGCCTGTAACATCCCAGGTAAATAAAGAATAAATAATTTTCATTTTTATTAATATTTATGAATTAAATATTAATTTTACTTTAAAGGGGTTGCTATGTTCGATAGCATAACAAATATGCAACAAAGAGTTTCTTTGAAAATCTTATGTTGGACACTAGTAATAAAATAATATTATTTTAAATGGTAGTTAACACATAGCCGTTGTATTGGCAGGAATGAATGGAAATAACTAAAACATGATTATATATGTTTGTTAAATATTTTTACATTTATCCAATAAAGGATAAAGGCTTAAAATATGAAAAGAATTCAATTTTAGGCATATGTACTCTAACATTCACTAAAGGTCAACTTATCGCCTTTTGATGGAGAACCATCTATAAATATAGTTTTGGTCACTCTTAAAAATTCTATTGGACCACATAAAATTCTTCTTTAGAATAGGGACATCAAGATTTAATTTGAGTGAATTTTTGGTATTTTTCAGATAAAGTTCATTTTTTAATGAATAGTGAAAACTGTTGTATTTTAATTCAAAACCACTTTTAAATCTAATTAATTTATATGATTATATTATATTTTGAATTGGTTTTAAAGTTCTATTAGAATATATTTTTACCATTTAATCCAATAGTGGTCGTTTTAATTAATTTCACTTTGAAATTGGACTTAAACTAGTGTCAATCTTTTGATACTTATTATTTCATAAAAACACGCAATTTGCTCTGACAGCGGGAATTAATTATTAAATTAATTAATGTAACTTATATTTAATGAATTTTGTAAAATAGAAATCATTTTTTTGTTCATTATATCAAATATATCTTAGGGTGACTTTTTGGTATTTATCTGAAAAACTTCAATTTTTTTATGAATAGTGAAACCACTAAGTGGTACTTATAAAAACTGATTTTCCGTTTAAATGAAATTTTACCACCTATGTGTTTTGAATTTCAAAAATCCAACATACATTATTGTAATTAATAATTATAATGTGGTTCAATGGGATTAAAATAATTTTTTGGTGAATAGTAACTTTTATGTTTTTAATCGCGATTAGAGGTAATTAATGTTGTTTAAGGTAAAAATAATGTTTTACTAATATTAAATGACCTAGAAACATGTCCTACCCTTATTGGATGTGTCATGGCCGACCCATAAAATCCATGGGTCAACATGGGGACCCCATGGAGCAACTTGTGTAGGAAAATGACATTAATAACTTTTTATTTAAAGTTAAAATAAAAATGTCCCAAACATGAGTTGTTTTACTAAAAGAATTTTTAAATGGGGATATACAAGTAATATTTTTGTCTATAAATATTCATTATAAAGAAAACAATATTTACTACATCATGATATTTTTTTTATATAATTTTGACACATTAAAAAAATTAAATTATTTATGATACCATGATGATCCTGCGATTACCTCATTATTTAACGATTTAAAAAATGAAAAGACAATGTAAAATATAATCTCTAAACGTGTCAAAACCCTATTGTATGGGTGGATTTCGAACTCTTATCACCTTATACTCGAAATATATAATTTTTGGACCTTTTAAATCCGAAAATAAATTTATAATAAAATAACCTTTTAGAACATTCCAAGAGTGCCCCTCCTCTCTACTTATAAAAGGCCCCCACCTCTACCACCATACCCACACCTCTCAAGCCTTTGGCTCGGCCAAAACCGGTCCATTTTGTCTCTAAACATCCCTATATTACTCCTTGAAGCCTCACTTTGGGAATAAGTCTTCTTAAGGATGCCTTTGAGCACAAATCAAAAAGAGTTACACGTTTTAAAGGTAGTGTTTTCTCTTGTGATCTTATGTTTTATTTTGATTCTACAACCCCTAAAACTATTTTTATTCCTTTATTTTGTAACAAAACATGTATATTAAATATAATAGGATTTTTTTATAAGAATTATTCGAGCTACACTTACACACTCCTACATTTAATGGTTAAAGAACATACAGTTTCTGTGGATGACAAATTTCTGGCTCACGAAACGATGATTGTTCAACACTCATATAACACATTAAATTGTGTCCATTAAGATCTCACTATATTAATATATGATATATAATATGTTTATGTTTTACTTATGCTTATTTATTTTTCATTTATGTCATACCCTTATGGTTTCCATTATGGGTAAATGCGATATCTTTATTTCAGGAAGTGCGGTCTACCGCCCCCCTCAAAGTGATTTGATTCGTTAATACCATATGTGGTACGTATAAAGGATAGATTGAATGATATTATATATGATAAAATACTGGAATTATAATACCATAATTTATCATTATGTTTTAATTCCATTAAATATGAAATAGAAATGGAAGTAGCGTTCATGCGTACGTACGGCTTACCGTCTCCATGAAAGGTGCATTTCATTTCTTACCTCCAAATGTTATGTAATATTATAAATTCATGTATATAATGGATATATATGATATATATGATATCTAAATCATGAATATAACTCTAGATATAATGGATACATGAACAAAATGTAATTATAAAGAGAATATTTTTGACTCAAGTACCAATGATCGTTAAAACGACTGTTATTAACTTAAATAATTATGTAGTGTTCATGAAATGGTAATTAGAGATATAAAAGGAATAATGAACTTTAAAAAGCTTCTTAAGAAAGTTGAAATTAACTCATGTTTATTATTCAAGACATTAAAGAACGATCGAGTCAAGTCGGGCCCGATGTATGGGACTTCGTCTCAATATCCTTTCATTGATCCATATTATGTTTTATACACAACATTATTTTATACGGTGTATAAACCCCTTTGACTTTTACGTTTACTCAAAAAGAATCTTTTTATACGAATCATTTACTAAACGACAAAAGGGAATGTTTTGTTTTTTGTACGTATGCGGCAACAACGACTTCTCCACCGCCATGACCATTACTTGAGTTTCGGCTTCCTCTACAAGCCATACTTTTTTTAAAATGAAAAATAAATACCATGTTTTACTTTTCTTTTATTTTGGTATTGAAAATGGTTTTCATAATGTTTTTATTATATCAATGTGTTGTATTGATATCTTGTGATTGAAATGTGGAAATGTTATGTTTTCTTTTATGCATGTTTTATGTGATACGATTATGTTATAGTTCATGGGAATTATTATGAAGACGGGTGGTTCCGTGATAAACTAAGGGTAGGTGAGCCCGATATAGCTCTCCAATGCATTGGGTAATGCGAAGGAGTTAAACGTTAAGGTTTCTCTGAAGGGATTTAGGGAATATACGGTGATGGGTATTCCAAATGTAACCAAGAGGGTTACTCCCTACGTAAGAATGTTATGAATTCCTCAAGTTACCTTTATGTCTTATGATTTCTATGTTTTATTCATGATTTGATGAGGTATGTTAACGTTCTTATGTTTTATGAGTAAAATATGATTTCATTGATTCTTATGTACACATGTACTCATGTTTACTTTCCATATTTTTATATCCCTTACTGGGCTTTTTATGCTCATCCCAAGCTTTTGAAATGTTTTTCACAGGTCAGGGGAAAGGTACATGATGTGATGATAGTGTCAATGAAGTGTTAAGAAAGAATCCATGTTTTATTTTAAATATGTTTCCGTTGATAAGAAAAATGAGTACTACCTTTTATGTAACCACTTTTTTTAAATGTGGAATGTAATGCATGATTTATGATCTAATTCTCTAAAACTATAAACCTAAAAATATCCTCAACGTGTATTCATGAAATATCTCAAGATTAAGTAAGGTTTAAGGCTCGGGCCTTATAAGGCCATTCTATAAAAAGTATTGAGAACATAGTATTGATCAAATAGTTGATCAATAATTGGTAGAGTGTCATTTTTATTTATTGTGATTTTTTATAAGTTCCCAATAATTAATTCAAAGTTTCACCGATTTACCATTCATATTGAATGAAATAATAGCTACTCCTGAATGTTATGCACATCACTGAATGAATCCCAAGTCATGTATCTCCATGATTTTCCTCTTAAATTCCTATAACACAATCATAAAATATTATATATGTATCCATTAAAATATTTTTAGATTCACCAAGGAGTCTATTTATAAATAAATATAACGATTTTGTGAAATACATGGTAATTTTTCTATAAATACCTCAACAAACGCTTACAAAATAAGTCTATTTTCTATATTGAGTTTCTCTCAAACCATTTGAGTTAAAAATCTAATTTTATGAATTTTAAAGAAATATACAACGTATAAGATTTTCATTGGTTGTTCTTATTTATCATCACATAGATATATTATCAATGGTTGGTTCTTAATATCAAATTTGGCATCCCTTTATCATTAATTGAAGTGGTATTTATTTAAATAATGCCAATACATGCCTATTATGAGATCAAATTCATCAATAGTGAGAATAAAAATATTTTCATAGATAACTTTCATAAAAATTTCAATGATAGGGGAATGAAAAAGTTGAGATGTGACCATAATACGATTTAGGTAATCCAAATCTAATCTAATATCTTACCATTGGTGTGAATGTTTTAATCACTTCAGAAATTATTCAAATATGAAAGTATTAAAATAAATATTGTTAGGTAAGATATTAGTAGTTATATAGTGGATGGTAAGTGTACATTTCACGGCATCATTTTTATACCCCTCATCAAAAATAGTGATTTAATTAGATTTAACTTTGTTTATTGGATTACTTGGTTTCTATTTTAAATCTCATCATTAGACATCATATTTGACCACTAGTTATAATACATCACATAGTCCATACATTTGAAACAATAGAGTTTTAGTGGTTCATTCTATGGACATTTCATTATATTTTCATAATTATAAATACATTGTTCAATAAATCCAGGAATCAACTTCACCATTGACATTATGTCCACATAAAAGACATTTACATGTAAAATTAAGACATTTTTAATCATATTTCTTTAAAAAAAATCAAATAATGGATGGATCATATTCTTTCCAACATTGTTTTTAGTATTTGCACATAATTCTGTATTTGATTCTTATCAATATTATGATATGGATGGGAAACTCAAATCTCTATTTCTACCATGATGGAACGACGAATTATTTATTCATAGTTATTAAAGTATCTTATGGTAATACAAATTGCTAACTAGGATTTAAGACACATAAGATTAAATAAACATTAACTATAGTTTGTATGGTAAAAATTAAATCTTACATCACAAGTACTATAAAATAATCCTCACATATACCACAAGATTGATTATCATTATAATTTCTCAAAGGTAATTCCTTCCCCATTTTAATTAAATGAGTATGATGAAGTAAATAATTAAAAAATAACCTCTAAAACTCATCCAAATATTGGTTTATATTTATTTATAATTCCTTTTAATCTTGATAAGAGTCCCCCATTGATCCAAATAACCTTCCAAATTAAAGAAAAAAACACCTTTTCATTTTTTTCACAGTGGACAATAGAAAATATATTTTCAATTGTATAGAATCATTACTCAGTAACTAGTTTACCAAAGCAACGAAAAAAAGAAGGTGGATGTTAATTCATGAATAACTAAACAGAATAGTGTTACCTCCTTTACATATTTGGAAGTTCGACAAGATTATAATATAAAGAAATACAAGTAAGAATATAAATGGGGGTTTTTATTTCATGTCCAATAACATTTATTTTATCAAGCATTAAATAATTTAATTATACATTATATTTAACATTAAAATGTTTCCATTGGGTTCTATCTAATGACTAAAACCAAAACCCATTATGTGGGAAAAAATAATCAGAGTTGAAAACCACATAATAATAATAATAAATTATAGGATGTATAAATGATTTGACCTTAATTTAAATCCATTACACCTAATTTCTAACCAATTTTTTCTTTTATTATTACAAAAAAATTTGATTTTAACCTATACAATGACTTATCCCCCATGTTCCCACTAAATTATTCTCTTCATAGTTTATAAAGGATTATTAAACCTTAATCTATTACCAACTATAGTAACCTATACTATCCAAACATATATATTACATTTATTTTGTTGAACATTTATTATAAAACTTAATAATCCAAGGCAAAATCATATATGTATTGTATAATTTAAGAATCAATATATAAACAACTAGTTCATAAATAAAATACATCAATTATACCTTTTTTCTTCAAATATAGAACCCTTCTAAGATATATTATCTTTAATAACATTATTCGTAAACTGGGGAAAAGGAAAAATTGGAAAGGGTGATCGCATATGCTCAGTAAGTGTGAAAAATTGAGATATCATTGATTAGTTGAGTATAAAATAAGAATTCTGGTTTGAGAACATGTTCATAATATTTAAAATTCAAACCTTATGAATAATAGTTCATAATATTATATCATATAATAAATTTAGTTATTTCATGAGACATGAATCATAATGTAATCAAATAATATGTTCCATGAATGGATAAAATTCCAATAATACCTAATTTTTTTTCATAATCATAAGATCATAACATTGAAACATTGTATTATTTGAAACATGATCACTCATTAAGTTATGGAAATGAAAACAATTCACTCATATAATAGTATGGAAAAGAAACTATGTGAATATATAATCATATATACATGAAAGATAGCTCCATGAATACATTTTTGACATAAAAAACATGTCTATTCATAAATGTATATACACAAAAAATGTAAATCCACACATAAATTTTTTGACATAAAACTAGGTCTATGCATTATCTAATGGTAATGAAGTCTAGGTTTACCCATAAAATTGTGTACATGAAATCCAATTTACAGATAACATATTTACCTCATAAATTATTAATATTTACCCAATCCATTATAGGGATATATAATTCTTGGCCCACACATCATAAAATTATGACTAATCAAATATTTTCCACATGATCATAAAAAATCAACATATGATCATATCATACCCCATTAATTATAAAACTGGTTTCATAAACATTTCATAACAATATCATATCAAAACTGACGGAAAACAAATGGTTTTATAAATATCTAATAATTATAATCGTAAAATATATAGAGAAATAATATAGATGATACCATTCGATGATATATATATTAAAGCATAACCAATACAAAAGGTAATTATCTTGATGAATTGAAATACTATAAAAGTCTTTTTAAAATTTCTTGAAGAAAACCCCTTTCTATTTGGAAATTAATTAATTAAAATATAAAAATTTATATAATATTATTGAAATATTTTCCATTTAAAATAAATATTTAAATTTTAATTGATTCTTAAAAAATTGAGTGGTTATGATGGTGATAATTTTTCATTATTTTCTATGAGTTAAAATAAATCATTACTTTCATAATTTTGTTGAAAAATTAAAATGTACCTGAATTTATAAATAAAAATAGTATTGTTTTATAAAAAATATTATAAAGTAAAAAATGGAAAAATTTATTTAAAAATAATATTTTAATATTAAACACATTCTTCAAGAAGCATATGGAAAACATGAATACATAATAAAATTATTTTTCGACTGAATAGGGAAATAATGAATATTTTCCCTTAAAATCATTCATTTAATCTGTTGAGATATTAAAGTGAGTTAAATAAATATAAAAATATATAAAAAATAATTAACCATGTGAGAATAAAAAATTAAGGTATTTATAAGATAAGGATCATAAAATTTCCTTGATGGATATTCAGGAAAAAACAATCCTGACTAATATAGTATTGAAAAAAAATCCCTTAATTCATTGGTAACATTTGAATCATAAGACCCAAGACGGAAATTCATTATATGAATATTTAAATCCCATAATGGATAATCTAATAATAATAAATGACATTAATGTATAGAATATTATTTTTCTAAAAGAAATAGGTGGGGAATATGGAATGTGTCTCAATGAGATAAAAGTGAGACAAAAAGACATCACCTAGAGTTCCACTTTCATTGAAGGAAAATTAACCTCATGTATAATAAATTTTAATTTATTATAAACCTATATAATGTTAATTAAAAAACATATAAAATCAAATATATAAAATATATATATATATATGTAGAGTGATTCATAAATTAAAGAATAGATAAATAAATTACAGCGTTCATGGAGGCGGTAGTTCGTACGTACATATGAGTACTATTTTTACAATCGAAAACATTGAATGAATGAAATGTAATTAATAATTAAACAATATAGAATAATTATTTTTTTCATATAAATTGATTATAATATTTATATCTACTATTATCACTAACCATTTCAAGTGAAAATGAAAAACAAATCACATTACTTCACAGAGGCGGTAGTCAACACGTACGCACAAGAGATGTCATCATTTTAAAATCATTTAGACAGTAAAAGGATACGTGGGATATTATATTTCAAAAATTATATTTATATAATAATTATCATATAAAAATAATAATTCAAAAAATATTAACAATCCATATAAAATGGTGGTGTGAGGTGAAATATATTTATCTATGGAGAGAATAATTCGTATGTGTGAATGAGCAATAAATTCATATCACATTTGATGTGAAAATGGTGGATAATTCAAATTAAATAATTATTATAACAGTTTAGTGTATTTATGTAACTATATTTATATTTTTTAGATAAATACCATATAGTTAGTAGAGGTACACTAGTGTTAAAAAGAATGTGATAATGTTAAGGATACTACATATTATATGTAAGATCTCCTTTATTTATCCTCTTAAGGACCCTAGTCATATAATTTTTTGATGAAAGACACCCCTATAATGATCCTAATGAATTTTATAAGTTATTTTTAAATTTTATGGTCGATATAAATGGCTTAATGTGATTTAAATTAAGGGAAGGAGTTAATAACTATAACAATTGATGGGATAAGAACTCTCGTTGTGTCATAAAATATTCAAATATAATAAATACATTATCATTCCTAAACACCAAAAAATGATGGGTATTAGAATATAGTAGATTATAATGTTGATATAATCCAATCCTATAAAACATGGATATGTTTAGGTAGTTTTATAGCTTATCATTTTGTATAATTCTTTAATAAACCTATTTTAACATTAACATTGATAATCGTTTTTCCACATTTAATGGTTTTTAATTTTATATCTAAAGTGATATTTTTTCATAATATTAAAAGGGATCAAATTTTCAAAAATACATTATTGAAATTTCCTTATTAAATTATTTGTTATTGTTTCTATATAAATTGATTATATATTTCTTTGTTTTAATATAATTAATGTCAATTTTGACTATATTAATTTTATTTGACATAAATTTCATAATGACAATATTGTTATTAAAATATTATCTTTTAAAAAATAATAAAATTTATTGTATAATATATAAAATTCATGTAACCCTATTAATCCGTCATTTAATTTTATTTTTAATAATTTTAAAATCTTTTATTTTTTCTATTAGTTAAATTAATTTTTTATTATCATTACAAAAGAATTTATGGAAAATATTTAATTGAAAAAATTATCAATAAATAATCATCATGACGATAAGTTCATTATTCACAAAATAGTAAATTATTTTGATTCATAACTATCATTATTAACTATGCTGACACATAATTGAAATTTAATAGAAGGAGACTAATTTTTTTTAATTTTCAATGCATTAAATGATTTTAGGTACTTTTAAGGGAAAATGTTAAAATACAATTTCAAGCCTAATGTGATAAGGGTATATCTCCCATCATCCAATAAGAATTTTATTTAATAATTATGAGCATATCATATTCTTTTAACATATATTAACTCAATATACCATTTACAAAGATGGTAAATTTTGTCACAATTACTATTAATAATTTGATCAAATAAAATGGATCTATTTACAAAATATTAAGCTCTTGATTCTAAATATGGATTAAATTTTATAAAAGTAAATACCTATAATTTGTAAAAAATTAATTTTTTTAGGTACAGAAAACTCAATGATAACTACTTTTTTAAAACTATTTTTTTTTTCATAAAACAAGATTTATTCATATCTCATGTACAATATACAATATTAATTATATTTTAAATAATTTTATATAATATAAATTTCCTTAAAATAAATCACCAAGAGTGATTAATTTGTTTTATTAATATAAAAATGTATAACTTTGAGATTGGTTTTTAACAAAATACAATTCCAAATCTTTTTTAGATTTTTTAATAATTAATTGATAACTAGTGATTTCATTTTATACATGTATAAACATATTTATTTCATAATTTAATTAGTCCAATTTTTATATTTTAGTCCAACATCTTGGAAATAACTATCAACCAATAATATTTTAATTGTTTAACCTTATTCTTTTAATTTCAATGTTTTGTGTAATGAGATCTATCAATGAAATAAAATTATTTAAATATATATATGGTATAAAATCATAGTGTGTTACATAAATTACAACTTTAGATCTCCTTGTAAGTAAAATTTGGATGTGGTGAGGGGAACTAACATATCCAATATCATTTTGTCAAAGAGAATCCTTCCATATATCCATGATTGATTCTTCCTCGTTATTAGCATATTCCTTCACCTCATTATAGAACATATGATTATTTTTTAATGAATATGACATATGACCTAAAAAATGACTAGATAGTGTTCACGAATTAGGTCTCTTTATAATCATGGGGATGTGTCTCTAAGGATCTATTAAGAAACAATATTCATTTCAAACTGGTTTCTAGATTATCTATCTATATTAATAAGACTTTATTAGGGTTGGATGTCTTGTCCTATGTGAGATATCAACATGGAGAGGTTTTAAAAAGTAGATGTTAAGGATATGATCCCTATAATTGATATTTATATAACTAAGTGGAGTATTTTCATGGTATGTATATCCTTCTTCTTCTTATATAGAGTTGGTCGATACCTATGATGATATAGATATACACCATATAGACTCATGGGTATTGCATTTGAGTAGGGAAGTAATATGATCCCAAAAATGTATTGTAGTTTGAATATTTTTACCTACCATATAGATTAGAAGATAGATATGAGAATACATCGTAGGGTCTATTGTAGTTTTTTGATGTTGGTATTTAATTATTGATAGAATATGTGACTGCTTCATGGAAGCTACTAGGATATGTAATATAGGATCTACACTATTGGAAATTGTATGCGCGCACCCTTAGGTGGCTTATATAATATTTCATTTATCCTCAGTTAAAATGTTAATATATTCCCTATAATAATATTTATTCCCCAATGGGATATACCGATGAACAACATGAATTGGATAAGGGATATACGCATCTGATTTTATTGACACATAAGGGTGATGCTACAATCATTGACTGATAAGAGTGTTAATATGTAAGTGGATCATTTAGAATTTGTAATATATTGGGAATATTTTGAATTTCAGACATGGAATTTGTAATTAACTAACATGACTACAAGAAAATTTCAATGAAACTCGGTTAGAATATGGATATGATCCTAGTTCCTTGTGCCACAATTTATCAGAATATGCGGAAAATCCATCTAAATTAAAGAATGAATAAATTCTTTCACAATAGTAGTTATTTGGTCATTCTAATTTATTTTATATTCTTTTCTTGTAGTCATCGGAGGATTTTGTGCTTATTCCTATATGATCTCAAGAACATGGTGTAAAATATTCTATGTTACTACCAGAATATTATATTAATTTAGTTGGTCATGATCAAGGATATTATTTTTCCTTTTTTAACTAGTATATAATGGTAGAAAACATATTTTATATGAAAGTATATGCCAACCCTTTCCCTCAATTTCTAATAAGGACTTTTTAGTGGCATTTTTGAATGGATAAATGTATATATAAATACCACATTCATGTTTTTGGAACATATTTGAATACCTATAATATGCGAATAAATATATTAGACTACTCACTAGTTTTTGTGGTTTTTTGTTGGGATTAATTGGATGAAGTATGGATATGGGCCCTCTCCCCAAGATTCACATATCATCACCGATAGTAATATCTTCAAAAATCATAGATATTAGACTCTAGGGAGGATACCTATAGGGAACCACCATCAGTAGGTGGAGGGAATTTTATAGTTTAATTGTGATTCGAGTGACTCTTGGATGGATACCTCTCAAGAGACTCCTCAATTGTGGTGAAATTTTTGTTTTATTCCTAATATACCATTAACAATAAAGAACTCAATTGTTTTAATGATCTAGGGATATTCTATTGAAGTGGTTTATTGTGGTGATAATCATTTCTGGATTTATCATGGATTTCGACACGTGATGGGGCCATTATTTTTATTACATAGAGACCCTTACATGCAGCCTCTAGGTTAGGATGGTTATCTGTAGTTAACATCCCTTGGAGATCGTGTTCACCACATAGTTCTAGAGATAATTAGTAGTTTAGATCATCTAATATTTCATGTAGATAGTGATTCTTATGGAAATTAAATAGCCCAAACTATTTCTTGATATGAATTTTATTTCCTTGATATCCAAGATAATTTTTGAGAATAGTATTTGTAGAGATAATTAATATTAAAGAAGGAATATTGATGATAACAACATCAAAAGGAAAAATCATGCTTAAATATATTTTTTATGTAAAATTAGTTATTTAATTTATATAATGTTTTATTATGATGGACTATTATTTATGTATACCAATAAATATAAAATATCTATATTTTTGGTTATCCCTTATTTTATTTACGGATGTTTCATGTTAGGTTGAATATTTATAGAATAACCTCAGACTTTTTGGTTGTTATTTTGGTTTTTTGAGGGTCTTAACATGACTACACAATCTTTGTGTCCTATCACTACTCCTATATCAAATAATTTCCAATGAATTTTATTCATGGAATTGGAAATACCAAATGTTTCCCGCATTTTTAATTAGCTATGGTCATTCATTATGACATCTAGTATTCATTGGGGTATTTTATGATTAACTCTAAAGAACTCACATTGGTTGAGATAATGGGAGATACGAATCACATCACTAGGTGGAGGGGATTTATTTCCTACTCCATGACTCTGTTAATGATTTAACTCATGTCCACAAATCATTCCCAGATCATGATATGGGACTTATTACCCAAACATTTATAACTGGTTATTAGCTTATTCTAATGAAAGTGTGTATTCATATCAAATATATCCCATATATGTAAACATCTTTATATATATCAGATATTCTCCGTTGATAACACATTTTGTATATGTTAAATATTCTCCATTTTGTCAAAAATTATTAATTACTTATATCTATTTTTAACTTTCTTAGTTTTATGGAAAAACAGTTGAATACTCAGGATTTTATTATCATCTAAAAATGTGGATAGTGTTTATGATGTTGTGGTCAAGACCAATAAGGGTATTATTACATATCTGTATGAAATTTATCAAAAACTATATAGTTTAGCTTCACTTAATGTGACATATCATACATTTTATGGTTGTTTGACAAGGGATGAATGATTTAGTTTAACATCATGCATTAATTAAAACTAACAGATAGATTCATATAAATTATTACAGGGGGGATTATACATGATAGTTCCTTTCTTGTTAACCACTTATGAATTGTGTCCTGTTGAGGATGGGTTGGATTATAAAGGATTATATACCATTGAAGGTGAATATCATTGGAGGCATGACCCAATAAGGATGTTGTGATGAGATCTGGAAGGAATAAAGCATAGGAAAATGAAGGAATGCATCCCTCTTAGAGAGAGAATTATTACATCAAGAATACAGCTACATAAAATATCGTTTCTAAGAAATATATCCCTAGTGAATAGGATTCTCAAACTCATGGGTGGTATAGTCAGCTAAAGGGGAGGATTTTGACAAAAACAAGAGGAGTATGGGGTGAATATAATGATAAAAGAGGGATACTAATGTGGTGTTGAACCTTATAAAGGCCTCATATTTTAATATTTGATACAATAATTTAATCCTTTATAATTAAAATAACCCAGTTAAGGTTGTGTGATAGGACCATATTGTAAATTCTACTGTTTTTTGACTTTTTTTAACTGGGTTAAAACATGGATGTTTTTTAACCTTTTCATTATAATGACGAGTTAGTTTTAAAAATAAAATTTGGAATGAAGTTTCATGAGTTCAGATATTTTAAACGTGTTTATATCGGTCTTGGGTAAATGCTCAGGGAGTTTCCCAAATGGATGGATGGGTTTTGTAAAAACTGATCCTGGTAGTGGTGTAGGTACAATCTCTGAGTTGTTATTCAAAATGTGTGGGTTATTCACACATGTTAAAATGGTTGTCTAGTAGAAGATGCATGGTCTACACAAGATATGTTCAACCATATGTTTCTAACAGTGTGTCTCACCCAGTTTTATGTTTCTGGTTTATTAATTAAATTAATTTTATGAATATAGGGAATTTAATTAAATGATGTGAATTAAGGGTTTTAATTATTTAAATTCAAGTATAAGAGGAATTTAATGAATTAATGTAAAATATAGGATTTATATAGTTAAATTTAGGTCGATCAATGTCAATTAAATAATGGAGAATTAGTGAATTTATTTAATTAAATTTAGTTGAATATATTTTAATAAAATAATGTTAAATGAGTGTTTTATTTAATTAATAAAAAGATGAGATAATTTAATTAAATAAGGTCGAGCTGGAGAATGAAGAATTGATTTAATTAAATTTTGTTAGAGATAATTTAATTAAATGGCATTGATTGCTGGATTTAATATAATTAAATTATGATTATATTTTTTTAAACATGAGGATCTGAATTCATTATTTATTTAAAATTGAGTTAATATTAATTTAACTAAATGACTTTTTAATGGGGATTCGAGGGTTATCAATGAAGGGTATTATTAAATGGTCAAATTTAAATGATGGATAAATAATCAGTTGGGGTTTCATATAATTATATTCAAAGTAAAGAGGAATTTATTTAATTAATGTGAATTAGAAGTTTTATTTAGTTAAATTCATCATTTAGAAGAATTTAATTAGTTGTTGAAAATTGGGGATTATTATATAATTAAATTGAGGCTGAGAGAATTTAACTATATAATTTGGATGTGTTGAATTTTTTAATTTAATTAAATTGGGTTTATATAATTTAATTATATAACATGATTTAGATAAATTATTTAATAAAATTCAGTGGGAACGTATTTAATGAAATGCAGATTAATAAGGTGTTGGTGTCTTATTATATTAATTTCTATTGAGGGAATTTAATTAAATATTAATGAGTTGGATAATTTATTTTATTAAATTTAGATGGAATAAAATTACATAAAATGATGTGTTAAATGTATATTTGGGGTTTTATCTAATTAAATTCATATTTAATATGAATTTGATTATTTGATGAAATATTGGGGATTTATTTAATTCAAATGTAATTAGATAATTTAATTAAATATTGACGTGTTGGGTAATTTATTTAAATAAATTATTTTAAATTGAATTTATTTAAATAAGGTCATGTGATGGTTTTATTGAATAAAAATTAATGAGAATAATTTAATTAAACGATGTTTAAAAGGATAGTTTTGGGATTTATCAATGAAGAGTTTTAATAAATGATAATAATATTAATGGTTATTTTTATGATGGTTTTATTTAATATAATTGAGATTGATGGATTTTATTAAATGAGGTGATATAGAGAGTTTTATTTAATTGAACTGAGATAAAATTAATTCCCATAGATGTTGTGATATTGGATTTTTGTAATTATATTTATGGTTATGTTTTATTTAATTATTTGATTCTAAAAGGGTTTTTATTTTAATTATATTGAATGTTGAGAGATTTTAATAAATTGTTTTGAAATGAGGGTTTTATATAACTAAAATCATTTGATTGAATTTAACTAAATAACGTCGAGATGGAGTTGTATTAATTAAATTCATTGAAGGGAATTTAATTAAATGAGGTATGAAATATTTTTTATTTAATTAAATCTGATGGATATAATTTAATTTAATGGTGTTAAATGAGGTGTAAATGGGGTGTTGAGGTTTATCTAAGAGGAGAGTTAATTAATGGATAATAATAAAAAAATCATGGTGTTTATTATTATTCTTATTAAATTAATTCTTATAATTAAAAGACGGGTTTTTAATAGAATTCAGAGAGAGAAAAAGAGGGAGATGCGCAATGTAGGTGAGGCCTGACCCCTCCCATCGGTTCTCTCTATGTGAGGTGCACCACACCCTCCTCCAACTCATCTTCACATGACCATATCCAGGTGATATATTCATGAATCATTATGTCTCAGTGAGGTGAGTCTGTCTGTGTGCGTTTTGTTAATCGTATCATCCATTTCGGCTCCCCATGAAAAAATCTATGTTCAACCAACACCCTAACCAAGGGTTTCATTCGGTTTCATCCTCTCTTCAGATTATAGGTGGTGACGAAGATGTCTCCAGACCCATTGTTTGGTATTTCGAAAACCTCTGTGGAAGACAAGGCATTTCATCTAGATTTAGTTCACCATTGTTAAATCCGAGTAAGGCCCGGTACTTTTTAATGGGTTTTAAACCAGTTAAATAGGGTGCATATGGTATAAATTTATTATGGTTATTTATTTGGGTGTGCATTTGTCTTCAAAAAACATTTTACGAGTGCTGGTTAATTTTTGACATGTGAAACAATGACTTCGGAGTGCAGAAATGCTTTTGGGGAGGTTCATGTGTGTTGGAAGATTGAGTTTTAAGTTATAATGTGTTCTCTTAGAAAATTCCTTGAGGCAGGGTCCTGAACATTGCTTAATTAATAAAACACATTATGTTAATAATTATAGTTATTGATAAGTTTCACTATAAATACCAAATGAGTTGTTTATTAGTATAAAATGATTTGACAGATTAGAGAATTACATTTTTTAATAAACCCCTCTACCGGTGATGTGCTTCCTTCAGCCTAAAAATATAATGTTTAGATGGATATGATTGTTTATATTGTTGTTATGTGATTTGTAATTTTTTACCTTATTATGTTGACTAACTTTCATTAAGGGGAGATTATGAGCATTGGTTATGATAAGTTGTGATAATAAATCTTTTAATTATTTATTATATTTTAATTTGATATGTTAATATAATTAATGTATTATTAATTGAATTCCTTGAGATTGAAATATAGATCAATAATCAGAGGATTAAGGATGAATTTTGCGCTGTCGGTTTTGAGAAAATTAATTTGCTAATTAACTGTGTTCCTTGAGATAGAAATATAAAAAATTAATTGGGGGTTTAATTATAAGATATTGTATTGGAAAATTGAGTCAATTAATCTTGAATAAATTTAATCAATTGAGAATTTCTTTAAAATATTAAATTAATTAGGGGATTAATTAAAATATATTAATTTTCTAAGTGGAGATAATTAATTTTGATATTTATAGTGATATTTCATTTTGGGGAATTGAGATAATTAAGGGAAAATTAAATATTTTCCTTCATGTTGTTAAATATAATTAATTGTGAGATTAATTATGATGATTATAAGTTCTGATTGGATAACTTTTTCTAGAATAATTAATTTTTGTAATGTGATTTCTATAAAAGATTAATTAATTTGGGGATTAATTAATGGATCGATGTTCTTTGTTAGTTGATAGGTTAACTAATATATTTGCTATATTTATCTAATCGATTGAACTAGTAAGGGAATAAGGATAATTTATTTGGTGAATTAATTATCATTTTTTCAGTAAAGGAATTGGGATAATTAGTTGAGTTAATTATCACATTGTCCTGATTGAGGTTAAGAATAAATAATTATTTCATTTTTAGATGTTTCATGGTTAATTAATTATAGAATCAATTGACGGGAAATTGATGTTTTTAATTAGTTGTTGAACTAATAAACAGTCCTGATTAAATAATTTTTTAATCAATTAAATGATGGTATTTGTGTTGTTATACATGGGATTATACACCAATGATATAAACAAATGAATGAGATTTTGGGTGATAGAAATGCCCTTATTCACCATTGGGATTTTGGGTGTTAGATATTTCCATCTACACTGGTGATAGATCAATCAGTTTTGTAGAGTTTTCGGGGTGTTAGAAATTATGTTCTATAAAAATGATAAATAATGATAAATGAAATTTTAGGTGATTGACCTGGAGTTTTAAATTGATGGATTTTTGTGGTGATAGATATGGAATTCAATGGAAATGATAAATAAAAAAATTGTATTTTGTGTGTTAGACATGACGATCTACACAAAATGAGAATTGGGGTTTTTGAAATGGAGTTCAACACCAAATGAATTAAACTAAATAATTATGAAATATATAATAGATGTGGGTCAAACAGGAGTTAAATGTTATTAAAAAATGAAAGGTTATGAATGGTTATAATTTTGGAACGAGCTGAAGTTAGTATTGAGATACAAGTAACCATGGGAACCATGGAGATATTAAATGATTAAATAGTGAATAATTGGTAAAGTGTTGAAAGGTATTTTTGATTTGTAAATATTTCTATATAATTCATGTGATGACTCCAATTTTGGGGGTGGTCCAAAGAAGGTTTTGTCATCAGGTGTCCCATTGGACCTTGGACGGGTTGTCAGTTATTTATTCAATTATTTAATTATTTCATTTTTTATGCTCACTATTTTTTATATTTATTTTTGAAGATTGGGAAATACAATGGGTTGTAATGTATTATTAATATGTATAACCCATACCATATTTGGGCCTCCAATGCACTGGAGTACCCTTGTAGACATTCTTGTCTGTAGGACTATGTAACTTCCTAGATCCGGGTGGCACACAATGGGTGCCCCGAACCCAGATGATCACATGACCTGAAGCGCATTTCCCCAAATGCCAGAGGCTGCCGACTAGCAGCTAGGGCCTTGGACTGATAGTGGGGAAACTATGCCCTCATTTTTCAAAGTGTAACAGAGAAGACTGAATATAAAAACACAAAAGCAGAAGTAGTAAATAATATAAACCTGAAATGGACGACGGAACGAAAGTAAAAGATAACAAACGGTCATATATATGATGATGAAATATGTCCTTAATTCCAGGAAACAAGCCAAAACAGGATAAACTATAATCTCTTATAATACAGCACAAGTTACAAAGTACATTAAAACAAAACCAATGTAGTGCAACAGGAATGCAGCAGCATCACCAACCTATGTTCGGTCCCATGCTCTCGTACTCCTCTAAAAAAATCATGTAGCTGTGTAGGGAATATTGCCCTTATTGACACCTGAAGAAATATAATCTGTTTGGTCCAAAGAAATGACCCACACAGGGTGTGAGAAATAAATCCTAGTATGCATCCACCAGTGGCTCGTGCCCAACTGAGAGTGAAAATGTACCAGAACAGTGTGTAATAATGAAATTAAGTAAACAAAGAAGTACTCAAAAATAACTATTACTACTAGTCACATTTCCATTTTAATTATTATTTACCAATTCCAAGCATGTTCTTTAGCTTTGAAGGTACAACATAATAAATCACCACAATGAATATTCAATATAAACATTGTCCTATGATGTGAAAATCCTTACCCTCATGCAAACAGAAACAAAAACCTCAGGTGACTACCCTCATGCATAATGAATATTTCCCTATGGCATACCAGATATTGCCATCAGGCACATAAGCTACTTCCCTCTGGCATAAGAAACGTTACCCTCAGGATAAAAAACCATTCTCTCAGGACAAACAGAACCTTTCCCATAGGCTAAAAAGAACCTTGCCCTCAGGCTAAACAGAACCTTGCCCTCAGGCTCAACAGAATAAAAGAAAGTAACCAGGCTGAGCCCAATTCATAACCAAGATATTTATATATATTTCCTCTCAAGAAAAATCAAAACATTCTATAATCATGGTATACCTACGAGTATCCTTTCCAAATAGCTAAACAAGGGAACCAGACCCACGGGGTCACCCGAGATCAAATCAACGATCCCAAAGAGGAATTTAGACTTATACATTAGATTACATAAGCAATACATGGTATCTCAACAGTCAATGTCTCTGCCATATGACACCACGAACAAGGGCGCGTTGGACAACGGTACAAAAAAATATTCTCGACAGTTGGAATTAAACACAAGACCACCTACCTCAATCTCCTCTTATCAATATACATAAAAGGATCCTCCCGAAACAACCATGAACAACGTAGATCTAAGATAAAAGATTACACATTAAATCCTAAATAAAATCTCTTAGGTAAATAATTGTAAGGAATGATTCAAGAAGTTTAAAGACCTTACCCACACAGTTCAAACGTAATTGATGGCAGATGAATCAGAGTTCTGGTGTGCGATCGGGAGCTCCTCCATGTCCATGCCTCTTCTTCAATGGCTCCTAGTGAGTTCTCTGCCTCCCCTATCGAATGAGGAGGCTACTACCTGTTTTGAACAAAAAAACATAACTACACGGTGTGTACTATTTTTTCGAGAGTTCCTCTGGCAGCTACATTGCACCGCCTCACTGCTCATCAGCCGACTTATTACACGGCATTTATTACAATTTACACGGCGTGTGGTTAGTTTTTAAAACCTTAATTACCTAAAATCCTACACACTATGTGTTATCGTAACACACGACCAATGTACACCATGTGTGTATGAAGTACACGACATGTGTACAAAAATTACATGGCATGTACCCATAAATTAGGAATTTTTACCACATTTCCATTGATTCTCACAAACTATAAAGGAAAATGAAAAGAAACAACCCTCAACTCATGAATAAGGAACATTTTTGTAAAACTTCACCCCTTAAAGAAATGTGTCCCTGAGTTTCCCTTCAATGGTGGTGAAGATTAAGCTGGGAACAGCTCAGGCCACTGAGCACGTACGTGAGTCTCCCACTCCCAAGTTTCAACCTGCACTCGGACATGCTTTCATAGCAACCGTACAAGAGGAACATACCGGCCTTAGAGAACATTTGTGCCACTATCAACAATACGAATCAGATACTCCAAAAAGGTTTCATCATCCATAAGTTCAACCTCCTCGGGCTGAAAAATCTGAGACGAGTCTGAGTGATTACGGTGCAATTGAAATACGTGGAAGATGTCCTGCTTGGCCTCATACCTCTGTGGTAACAGCAACCGATTGGAAACCGGCCTGACTCTTTCCAGAATCTAAAACGTCCTGACATACCTCGGTAAAAGGTTACCCTGTCTCCTAATCTGCCTGTGTCCCAACCTCGGTGAAACACACCAGAAAACCTGATCCCCAACCATGAACTCCAATGGTCGTCTTCCGTGATCAGAATAAGATTTCTTATGAGATTGTGCAGTAGCCATCTGCTTCTTAATCAAATTGACCTATGCTAAAGTCTCCTGGAAAATACGTGGTCCTATTAAAGTCGCCTCACTTGCCTCCAACCAGCACAAGGGTGATCGGCATGTCACTCCATATAAAGCCCCGTATGGTACCATCTCAATAGTTTCATGAAAACTATTATTATTGGAAAACTCACCAAGGGTATGAGCTTCTCCAAAGAGCCCAAAAAGTCTAGGATTCATGCATGCATCATGTCCTCTAGCACCTATATTGTATGCTCTGACTGGCCATCAGTCTGAGGGTGGTGCGTTGTGCTCAGAAGCACCTATATACCAAGTTCCCTATGGAAACTTTTCTAGAAAAGAGACGTAAAATGGGAGTCCCTATCTGAAAGGATAGAATGAGGGACCCCATGAAGATGTACTACCTCTCAGATGTAAAACTTCCCAATCTCGTTAACACCGATGGTCTCCTTGATCGGAAAAATGTGAGCTACCATCGAAAGTTTGTCCACAATAACCCATACAACATCATTGCCTCAAGGTGACATTGGAAACCCGGTCACAAAGTCCATCATGACATCATCCCATTTCCACCCCGGAATGGGTAACTGATGTAACAGTCAGGCTGGCCTCTGATGCTCTGCCTTCACCTACTAATAGGTGGAACATCTCGTAACAAAACCAGCTACCTCTATTTTCCAACCCGACCACCAATAATGATGCCTCAAGTCACGGTACATTTTGGTATCTCCCGGGTGCACTTCCCAAGCTGATGCATCAAATTCCAACATCAACTCCTCGCATATATCATCAGGAAGCCACACTCCTCTAGGGAAACATAGTACCTCGTCATCACCTATCATCCAACCAGGAGGAGGGTCCTCACTTGCCATCGACTCTCGCAGAACAAGACATGCTGAATATGATAGTTGTCTTATCCTCACTCTATCAAGGAGGGTAGAAGTCACATTTAAGGATGAATGATAAGTTCTCCCCTGACCATCAGGAACCTCAAAATGCATCCCAGATAATGATTTCATAAGCTTCCACTCACCACTGGCCTCTTTCACTACCTGTATATGAGTCCTCCTACTCAATGAATCACCTACTAAATTACATTTACCGGGTGTATAGGCAAGCTCGAAGTCGAAGGACTGAAGGTTTTCCACCCACCATCGCTGTACCAAATTAATTTTACGCTGGGTAAAGATGTATATTAAACTTTTGTGGTCTGTAAACACAAATAAATGTTCTCCCAAGAGATAATGTCTCCAACAGTGTAATGCATCCATAACTGCAGCCAACTTGAGATCGTGCATCTCGTAATCCTCTCATGTGGCCTCAACTATCGAGACCTGTATTCAACTACTCGATTGTCCTACATCTTCACTGATCCCATCCCAATAATTGATGTATCACAGTAAACTGTATAGATCTTCCCTTGCTCTGAATGTATCAGGACTACTACCAATTTCAACCTTCCTTTCAGCTCCTGAAAGGCTGTCTCTCAAACTTCTGACCAAATGAACTTCATACCCTTCTTAGTGAAACCCTTCAATGGGACTTCTAAGATGGATAAGTCTTGTATAAAGAACATGTAGTATCTAGAATCCCCCCTAGAAACTTTTTATTTCAAACATGTTCTTAGGATGCTGCTAGGAAACTACTGCTCTCACTTTCTCAAGGTCTACCACAACTCCTGCCTCTGAGATAATATGACCTAGGAAGTGAATATGGTCCATCCAAAAGTGGCACTTTGATAGAATAGAATATAACTGATGCTCCATCGGTGTACTTAGTACGATCTCAAGATGGGTGGTATGGTCATGTCGAGTTTGAGAGTACAGCAAGATATCGTCCACAACGACTACCACAAAATAATCCAAATATGGATAGAACACACGATTCATTAGAGCCAGAAAAACTACTAGCGCGTTTGTGAGTCCGAACGGCATGACCAAGTACATGTATAGACCATATCTTCTTATAAAGGCTTTAAGTGATATTTCATATGGTCTAACATGCAACTGATGATATTTGGATCTCATGTAAATCTTCAAGAACACTCCTGCTACTCCATGTTGATCAAAAAGATCATCAATTCTCAGTAAGGGATATCTGTTCTTAACTGTCTAATTGTTCATTTTCTCATAATACACGTATAGTCTAAGTGTACCATCTGCCTTCTTAGTGAAAAGGACAGGAAAACCCGATGAAGAAATACTGGGTCTAATAAAACCCTTGGTTTAAAACTCCTCTAACTGCATCTTGATATCATAATATTCTTGTGTAGCCATCCGATAAGGTTGAATGGACACCGGTTCCAATCCTGGAACATGATCAATAAATAAGTCCACCTCTTGCTCCGAAGGTAGACCTAAAAATTCATCCAGTAAGACACCTCTGAAATGATCAAACACTAGAGTGAAATCTTTCTGACAAGTTTCTCGGTTATACAGATATAATCTCGCAATCTGGTCTGTCACTCCACCTTGCCCATGATGTTTGAGTCCAGCTCGGCTCGCATGGACATCCCATTTGCTAATGTATAGAAACTATTCACCCTCTGGTGACATGAAACTCACCCTGCAATGATATAAACCAAAAAATTCTCTAAAGGGTTCCATCAAATCCATCCTTAGAATGAAATCATAGACTGACATCTCTAAGACAAAGAGGTCCCATGGAGAGTGACACCCACCAACCTGTAGGGGGAACTCCTTGCACGGATGCACAATTTCTGTTATAATTCCCATTGGAGTGTCTAGCGTCATGATATACAAAGAAAAAGAAAAATAGAGCCCAAGGATCTCCAAAATAGGCATGGATATAATGCTATGTGTAGCACCAGTATAGAAAAGTACATAAGATAACACATAAGAAACTAGAATAGTACCTCTGACAGTGGATGGTCCGAGATCCTACTCATGTTGGGTCTGTTGCACTGTTTATGTTGGCCCAGTGCCCAGGCCCTACGACACAACCAAGATACCCTGAGCAGACCCACCCTGATATCTCTGTGATCGCGATATCGGGCTACCACAACCATGACCACCACCTGAGCCTGAACATCCTCACGTATTCCAATTCCCTAACTAGAAAAAAGATGTTGGTCCTTCTCCTTCATGTAGAGTCTGCACAGAACCCCTCTCACTAGTCACTGGTGGAAACACCCAGCAAAAACTCTGAAGATGACACATCATGCTGCAAACCCGACACTCCACTGGGACATGTGGACATTGAGGCTCTTGTGCCCCTCTTTTCATCACTAGTAGAACATTATCTGGCTGAATGAAGAATTATTCTGGATAGTACTTCCACTGTGAGACAAATATATCAACCTCTTCCTCTTTCCAGTAGAAATAGTACTAGAGACCGGTGTCAAACCTCCCTAGACCGCACCACTAGCTTCCCACAGGTTCCGCTCAGTAATCAATGTCTGGTTCACAATATCATGCACTTTAGGTAACTTGAAAACATTCACCAATGCTTGGATGTCATATCAAAGACCATCATCAAAGAGTGTACCCCACAACGTCTCATCACCCACCAGAATATGGTAAAATGATGTATCTCAGTGATGTGAGCATAACTTTCCATCACATACATAGAACCCTGCTGTAGATTCATAAACTCTTGAGCTCGATCTTCCCTTAGATTCACTAGAAAGAAAAATTCATAGAAGACTGCGTGAAAATCATCCCACGCCATATCATCATGATGCACAGTCTGGGTGGTAACATCCCACCATCTCTTGGAGGAATCAAACAACATGTATGAAGAGAGCCTGACCATCCTCCCTGGATGCATTTCTAGATGATTGAAGATCGTCTGCATAGAACCCATCCATGACTCCACAGCCTGGGGTCCACCATCCCCAGAAAATGTAGGCATATTCTCTTAATAGAATATACGCATTAGTTCTACCATAGAGGTGGACACTTGCACTATTCCCTGAAAGGTTACATGAACCGCATGAATCCTTCACATAACTGCACATCTGCGCCTTCATCTGGTATAATGGTTGGCACTACTTCGGGCACTGCTGGAGGATAAATCGGTAGCCCATGGCCTACCATCTCTTGAGTATAATCATCTCCACTCTCTTTTCGATCAACTCATGGTCATCTTGGTGGCATGACTCTACATGGTCAAACACACACCTTAGATCACGATTATCAAGAACTAAAAACTGAAAGACCAAGAAGGGAACAAGAAAAGAAAAGAACTCATGTTTACAAAACATGACTACACAGCATGTATAACTACTTCACGGCGTGTTCCCTTATGTATTTCGCATGGGTGTGTACTTCTGCCAGAACAGGTCATGTAACACCCCAAACACATAGTGTGTTATCTTAACACACAGCGTGTACTTGAATCTTCTTTCCCCGCCCGAGTCCTTCTACATGGTTAATCCACACGGCTCTCCTAAGATAAGACTACTCGGTGTGTTCAAGGTAGACATGAAGTGTACTAGATAAACATTATTGGCTCATGTTGTTAGTGACACGACCTGTGTACCCAGGTTACACTACACGACCTGTTCCAGAAGAACATGGCATGCACTAAGAAGCCCCAGCCAACCCGTGTTATTGGCTACACGGCCGACTACCTGGGCCAGACTACAAAGCATGTTCAATCCTTACACGGCGTATAAAGCTTAAGGATTACCCGTCAATGTTGTTAGTTACATGGATGGACACAGGGTCAACCGTACAAGGAATGTATAGCTAGTACATTTTTTGTTTCCCCAAGAAATTCCCTAACTCGTGTCTCTTCCCACAAGACCTATGGAACGGTTAGATACCACACGGTGTGTACAAAAGGTACATAGCCTGTACTTAAGAAAAATAGATTCTTACCGAACCGAAGAACACATGTCATGTAGTCAAAAGTACACGGTATACATTATGGGATTTTCCAGACAGTTAACCTTTGGAACAACTCTGGAGTACAGAAAAACAATTAAATGAACACCAAAGTTCCACATTTCGATCCATGAGGCCCTATACTCCCCACGAACCAAATCATGGAATCTTATACATGTTATAACTAGATAAAAAATTCGATGATCCACCAAATTTTGGTTGATGAGGGCCCATACTCCTAAAGAACAAAAGTTTGGCGTGGATTTACAAAACTTACATAGCAATACCCTATCAAATAGCAGGTATTTTATCAGTGCATATTTCACAAAAGCATGAATTTTCTAGCACAACATCAATCAAAACAACATACAATTTATAATGCACCTACATGGTATGGAAACTATGTGTGACATGTTATTCTAACATGTTTTGAAATGATGCATTTGATGTAATATCTTCATCTCATCAGGTTGCAACAAAATAGAAACCAAGTTTAAAATATAACCAGTACACTAGAAGTGCGTCACCCAATGGTGAAAATAAAATAAACTGGGAAATTGAAAAACCAGAAAAGTTGCAATTAAACGAGGTAGATTGGGTTTTCCCTGTACACAAGTTTGATACTCCCGGGAATAACTTTTTACCAAATACAAAATCCATCGTATCCCTGAAAATATGATCCAAATATTATTTCAAAGAAAGGAAACACCTTTAATTCCACTTTGTAATATCTCTGATCCGGGTGCCAGACAATGGGTGCCCCAAACCCGATTGGTCACATGACCTCAAGCGTATTTCCCCAAATGACATTGGCTACCAACATGTAGCGAGGGCTTGTGACTAATAGTGGGGGAACTATGCCCTCATTTTTCAAAGTGTAGCACCGCGAAATAAATATAAAAACACAAAAGCGGAAGTAGTAAACCATATGAACCTGGAATTGACGACATAACTGAAGTAAAAGATAACCAGGTGTCGTATATATGATGTTGAAATATGACTCTAATTCTAAGAAAGAATCCAAAACAAGATACACGGAAATATGATATAATACATCACATTTTACAAAGTACTGTAAAACAAAACCAATGCAGTGCACCAGGAATGTTGCAGCATCGCAAGATTAATCTTGATCCCACACTCTTCTACTCCTATGCAACAATCATGTACCTATGTAGGGACTCTTTCCCTTATCGACACCTACAGAAATTTAATCTTTTTGGGCAGAAGACATGTTCCAAATAGGGTGTGAGAAATAAATCCGAGTAGGAATCCACAAAAGTCCCACGCCCAACTGTATTTCAAATGTGAAAAAGTAGTGTGCAATAATGAAATGCAGTAAATAAGAAAGAACTCAAAAGTAACTATTACTACCCGTTTAATTTCCATTTTAATAATTATTTAACAATTCTAAGCATGTGCTTTCTCTTAGCAGGTCCAACATAAGAAATCACCACAGTGAATATTCAATGTAAACATTTCCCTCACACGTGAAAATCCATACCCTCATGGAAACAGATATGAAACCCTCATGTGACTACCCTAAGGCATAATGAATATTTCCCTAAGGCATACCAGATATTTCTCTCTGGCACAAAATCTACTTACCTATGGAATAATAATCATTTCCCTCAGGCAAAACAAAACATTTCCCACATGCCAAACAAAACATAGCCCTCAGGCTAAACAGAACATTTCCATTAGGCTAAACAGAACCTTTCCCTTAGGCTCAAAAGAATAAAAGCCAGTAACTGGGCCGATCCCAATGCATAAGCAAGAAATTTATATATTTTTCCTCCCAAGAAAACTCAAAACACGCTATAATCACAACATACCCATGGTTGTCCTGGACAAACAGTAAACAATGGAACTGCACCCTTGAGGTGGCCCTAGATCAAAGCAACGATCTAAAAAAGTAGATTACACTTATTCATTAGATTACCTAAACAATTCTAGTTATCTCAATAGTAAGAGTCTCTTCCATATGACACCCCAAACATGGGCGCGTGGCACAACGGTACACAAGATCAACTCAACAGTTGGAATTAAACAAAACACCACCTACCTCGATCTCTTCTGAGTGATATACGTGAAAGGCGCCTCCCGGAACAACCATGAATGACGTAGATCTGAGATAAACAATTACCCATTAAAACCTAAATAAAATCTCTTAGTGAATGAATTGAATGGAAAAATTCAAGAAGAGGCAAGAGCTTACCCACATGGTTCAAACGAGATCGACGACGGAAGAATCAGAGTCCTGGTGAGCGATCGAGAGCTCCTCCAATTCTCGGCCTCTTCTCTCATGGCTCCTGGAGAGTTTTCAACCACCTCTGTCGAATGAGTAGGCTACTGCATATTTTTAATGAAAAAACATAACTACACGGTGTGTAATCCCAGGTAAATAATGTGAACTTATTTTTTAATTGTTCATATAGTGGATACTTTGCACCGCCTTGCTGCTCATCAACCAACTGATTACATGTTGTGTATTACAAAGTACATGGTGTTTGGATAGTTTTAACACCCTTAATCGCCAACAAGCCTATATGACATGAGCTGTAATCCCACATGGTCAAATTGCACTATCTATGTATGAAGAACTCGACATGTAGTTAGTTTTTGCAGACAAGCCTACGCGCCCAATATTCTCATTTGACACAGTCGAAGTACATGACATGTGTACAAACAGTACCCAGCGTGTACCCATAAATTGGGGATTTTCCCCATATTTCCCTAGTTTTTTCCAAAAAAATTAAGGAAAAGGAAAAGAAGAAACATGTACCTCAATAATAAGAACCAGATTCTTACAGACTGTAGACATTTTCTTGTGGTGGTTGCATATATGTGGGAGCGAGGAGAAAATGTTTGATAGGGAGATCATGATGCTCATTAAGAATTACCCTAGGGATTTGAGTATTTTCATTACATCTATATTGGAATGTAGACAAAACTGTCTTGTTTACTGTAGTGTGATATGTATCACCATGACATTCATGCATTGTATATACTAGGGTTGGCCATTTTCATTATTTTTTTGATTGTGGTTTTACATGTAGTTTTGTTATTGTCTATGTTTATTATCTATTTCCTATATACACTTTGGATATATAGGTTTAGTCTCTCCACTGACTATCTAAAGGACTTCACTGCTTGTCGACGACCTCTGGAATACATGGAGACACAGTTGACGTCATACGATTACAGGTTCATCTATCAGTTCAATGGTAAGCTGAGTTGGTACGTTACAAAGTGGTATTATAGGTTCATGTTATCTTTTTTCCCTTTGTATTTATATTTTGGGATTCTAGATAGGATACTAGTAAAGTGGTATCACTCATTTAAAAGGCATGCATGGGGATAATCAACCATGTACAGTAAATGACCAAGTGGCCAAGGATGGTTATTGATGTTTAAACTAATTTAAGTTAAACTGGATATGATTTCCCCTTGAGTGACTGCTGTATTTTCTACTTCATAATGATTTTGAGAATTTTTAATATTTTCCTTGGCCTGATATTACATGGAAACTGAATAACATGAATCATATTAGGAACTTGATTATTCACATTCCATGTAGTTCATTAGTTGGACGCCAACTAATTTTGATTCTATTCCTTGGTTTCAATTCCATATTTTGATCATATTTAGCGTGCATTCTTGTACAACATGTTTAGATGATTATATGCCAGGATACCTCTATTATTAGAATCTTGTTTTGTTGTTCCATTCATATATGTTATATCATGGTGTGTGTTACTACTTATAATTACATGCCAGAAATGTATTGGTATGTAAATGGATGCTTTAGTGGGAATTGATTGGTTTCATTTACGATGGGTCTGAGTTTCATGGTTCAGTGATTTCATTCATGGAAATTACTATGGATTGCGATTATAATCTTCTTAATTGTGTTTTGGGAATTTCTAAATGCAATGTAATCATTAAAATGAGTCTTTATGACCATGGTGGGATGGTTGATGATGTAGTATTTTCTGATGGCTTCTCGGGGAAAGTCTTTTTTTTGTAGGTGCATTTTGAATTGATGTGTTTTTTTAACTGAGTTATAAAATGAATGTTTTTAACCTTTTCATTTCAATGACATGTCAAATTTAAATCCAGGATTACTAATGAATTTTACAATGTTGGGATATATTAAACGTGTTTACATCAGGCATTGGTAAAGACTCTAGGTGTTTCATGAATGACCGGATGGGTTTAGAGAGCACTTGGCTCGGCAGAGGTGTATGCACAGTTTGTGCATGGTTGGTAAAACTGTTCAGGTCAATTATGCGTGCTAAAATGGGTGTCTAATAACGGATGCATGGTATCAACATGATCTTTCAGACCATACGATTCAAATATTGTGTCTCTCCAAATTTTATGTTTCAGGATTGTTTATTTATTTATTTTCAGAATGAAATGGTATTAAATTAAATTTTCTGAATTGAGGGTTTTATTGAATTAAAGATAATGTTATGATGAATTTAATTAATCGATTTGAAAAGGGTGATTTATTTTATTAAATTTAGGTGGATGGAATTTAATTAGATGATGGTTAATTGGATAATTTATTTTATTAAATTCATTTTAACCCAATTTCATTAGATATTTTGAAACAAAGGGTTTATACAATTAAATTAATACTGATATAATTTAATTACATGAGGTCGAGATGGAGAATGGATAATTAATTTAAATAAATTGTGTTGGGATGATTTTAATTAAATGTCATTGAATGAAGTAATTAATTTAATTACATAATGTTTATAATTTTTATTTAAATGGCATTGAGATGGAGAAGTTATTAATTTTAATTAATATGAATATAAATAAAATTATTGTATTTTAAATGCTGATGAGATGGAGTTGTTATTTAAATAAATTGAGATGAGGGGAATTTAATTAAATGACTTGTAAATGAGGATTCTGGGGTTATTAGAGAGTGAGAATATTAAATGGTCAAATTTAAATGATGTATAAATGAGTAGTTGGGGATTCATTTAAATAAATTCAAGGAAAAGGGGAATTTAAATATTTAAAGTGAAATAGAGGTTTTATTTTATTAAATTCAAAGTTTAGAAGAATTAAATTTTTTGTTGAGAAATGGGGATTAATAATAAATTAAATTTAGGTTGATAGAATTTAACTAAATAATTTTGATGAGTTGGAGTTTTTAATTTAATTAAATTATATTCGAAGAATTTAATTAAAAAACCATAATTAGGTAAATTATATAATTAAATTTAGTTAGAATAAATCTATTTAAATGATGATTAAGAAGGAATCATGGTTTTATTAAATCAAATTATATTGAGATAATTTAATTAAGTAATAATGACTTGGAAAATTTATTTAATTAAATTTAATTGGAGTTGAATTTAATTAAATTATTTGTTAAATATGGAGTTGTGATTTTATATAATTAAATTTATGATTAAGATGAATTTAATTATATGATGAATAATGGGGTTTTATTTAGTTAAATTGTTTTGAGTGGATTTAGTTAAATAATTATATGTTAGAGAATTTATTTAATTAAATTCTGTTTAAGAGAATTTAATTAACTGAAGTTAAGTGGGGGTTTTATTTAATTTATATTGCTGGGAAGAAATTACTTATCTTTTGTTTAAATGGAGAGTTTGGGGTTTTATCAATGAATGTTTTATTTACAAGATAATAAAATTAATTTTTATTATTAATGTGGTTTTATATAATTAAATTGAGGTTGATGAATTTAATTGAACGACGTGACACTGAGATTTTAATTTAATTAAATTTAGTTAAATGGAATTTAACTAAATGTTTTGAAATTGGCTTGTTTGTAATTAAATTGAAGGTTATGTTTAATTTAAATATTTGATGAGAAATAGTGGTTTTATTTAAATTAAAGTGAAGTTTAAGAGATTTTAATAAACTTTTGTGAAGCTTGTGGTTTTTAATTAAATTTTGTTGAGATAATTTAATTAAATAATTACGTGTGGGAGTAAAATTAATTAAATTCATTGGGGGTGAATTTAAATATTATGATAAAAAGGAGTTTATATTAAATGAAATCAACAATATATAATTTAATTAAATGGTGTTAAATGAGGTTTAAATATGGTGTTGGGGTATATCTAAGAGGATATTTAATTAATGGATAATAATAATAATATCATGGTTTTTATTGTTTTTATTATTATATTAATTATTATAATTAAAGTAATGGGGTTAAATTTATATGAGAGTGAGCAAGGGAGAGAGAGGTGCAGAACAGGTGAGGAACGATCCCCTCCCCTTGACTCTCCCCGTGTGAGCCGCACCCCCCCACCCTCCAGCTCCTCTGCACGCCACCATGTCCATTAGATGTATTCACGAATCAAGTCCATATCAACTAGGTGTGTCCATATCCATGAGTTTTTTTTTTCACATCGGCCATTTCATCTCTACTTTCCCCAATCTATGTTCAGTTGAACCCCTAAATAAGGGTTTTATTTGGTTTCTTCTTCTTTTAATATTATAGGTGTTATAAAATATGTCTTGGGACACATTGGAATGTATTTCAACACCCGTCACCGAAGTCATGGTGGTTTGTCTCGATTCGGTTCACTGACGTCAAATCTTGGTAAAGCTCCAAAATTGTTAATCAGTTTTTTACCCCTTAAATATGGTTCTTATGGTTTAAATGTGTTGTGTTGTGTTATTTTGTTGTGTGTTGGACTTCGTGCTACTATTTATAATTTTTGGTTTGTTTTTGTTAGGTGTGACAATGAATTATGAGTTCACACACATTTTTTTAGAGGTGTGTGTGCATGGGAAGATTGCGGTTTAAGTTAGAATTTATTGGATTGACCAATTCATTGAGGTAGGTCTCTCTACTTGTCTTAATTTAAAAAACACTGTATTTTTTTACAGATTGTTATTGATATGTTTCATTTTAAATGTTTAATAAATGGTGTATTGGCATAAATTGATTTGAAAGAATATAGAATCATGTTTTTATAGTAAAACCCCTCCAACTGGGGTGCACTGCCCTCAAGATAAAATCATAATATTTAGATGGCTATGTTTGTTTAGCTTGTAGTTATGTGATTTGATGTTTTTCCCATTTTATGCTGAAACACTTGGGCTTAGTGGAATTTATGTGTATTTGGAGAGATAAGTTGATAAAATAAAACATGGAATTAATTATGATATTTTAATTGGATGAGATAATATAATTAATGGTGGATTAATTACATGCCTTGAGATTGAAATATAGATAATTTATCAAGGTATTAATTATGAATTTTGAGTAGGATAAGTTTAGATAATTAAATTTTTAATTAATTATGTTCTTTTAGATTAGATTATAAATAATTAGTTGAGGTATTAATGATAATATATTAAATTAGCATATTGTGATAATTAATCATGAATAAAATGTACGCTTTGAGATTTATTTTAAAATATGTACTTAATTGGGGTATTAATTAAAAGATATTGATTTTCCTAGTTGTGATAATTAACTGGGAACTTATTTGTGATATTATTTTGGTTGAATTGGAATAATTAATGGAAAATTAATTATGTTCCTTGATGTTTTTAATGATAATTAATTGAGAGTTTAATATTGACAACGAGATATTTAGATTGGATAACTATTTTTGGAAAAATTAATTATGTCATTTTATTTATATAGTAGATTAATTAATTTAGGGATTAATTAATGGATTTATGTAGTTAGTCGATCTACGGGTTAACTAATAAATTTTTTATATTTATCTAACTGAGTGCATTAGTAATGGGATAAGGATAATTAATTTTGTGAATTAAGTATCATGTTTTCTGTCAATGAATTAGGATAATTAGTTGAGTTAATTATCTAGTTTACTATATTGGAGTTAAGAATAATTAATTATTTCTTTTTTAGATGATTAATTGTTAATTAATTATAGAATTAATTGATGTGAAATTTATGTTTTTAATTAGTTATTGAAATATTTAAAATAGTTGATTAATTAATTTATAAATTAATTAGTGGATGGCATTTGGGATGTTATGCATGGAGTTCTACACCAATGAAATTAAATAATAAATGATATTTTTGGTGTTATACATGGCGTTATTCACCATTGGGATATTGGATGTTAGACATGGAGATCTACACAACCGATAGATTTATCAGTATTTTTGAGTATTGGGGTGTTAGACATGACGTTCTACACCAATGATAAATAATGATAAATGGGATTTTAGGTTGTTAGAAGAGGAATTCTGTATCGAAGGGATTTCAGGGTGTTACACAAGGTGTTATACACCAATGATAAATAAATGAATTGAATTTGGGGTGTTTGACCTGGCGATCCACACCCAATGATAATTGGGGTGTTTGACATGGTGTTTAACACTAAATGAATAAAAATAATGAATTATAATATATATATATATATATAAGCGATGTGGGTCAATCACGAGTTAAATGTGATTAAAAAAAGAAACGTTTTGAATTTTTAGAATTTCAGCATGAGCTGAAGTTAGTATTGAGATACAGGAAACCATGGGAACCATGGAGATAATAAACAATTAAATAGTGAATTATTGGTAATGGGTTGAAACGTATTGATGCTTGATAAACATGATTGTATGATTCTTGCGCATAATCTTATTCTGGCAATGGGCCAAAGCAGGTATCGTTGTCGGGTTTCCCTTTAGAAGCCAGATGGGTTCTTGGTTATTTATTCTATTCTATAATTAATTCATTATATCTTCACACTATTTTTTATATTTAATTGTCTAGATTGAGAGAGAAAACAGTGGATCCCAGTCTATTGAGATGTATATCTCACACCCTATTTGGATCGACATTGCATTGTGGTATCCAAGTAGAAATTCTTCTTTATAAGATTGTGGACATTTTCTTTTGGCAGTTACTTATACATGGGAGTTAGGAGAAGCAGACAAAACTAGAGCTTGGGATTATTATAGAGATCACTCATGGGGCTTTGAGTATTTTAATTATTTCTACTTTTTGAATGTAAATCATGTTGTTTTTTTTACTGATTTCCACAATGTATCACCATGACATGCATGCATTTTATATAAAGGTGTTGGCCATATTGATTATTTAGTTAATTATTGTTTTACATATGCTTCTACTTTTGTTTGGGATTACTATACAAATCTGTTGTGCACGATGAATATGTGGTTATAGTCTCCCCACTAACTATAAATAGGCACTCACTACTAGTCAGTAGCCTCTTTCGAACAGGGAGACATGCTTGAGTTCATGTGATGAGTTGTACGACTACCGGTTCGAGGGTAAGAAGGGTTGGACGTTACAATGTTGTATCTGAGGTTTAGGATTTCATTATTTTTCTTTTCCTTTTTGTTTTGGTTTGGAAGAAAGAATACTATGAAATATTTGGTTCATGGTTGATAATCATGCTTGGGACTGATCACCCTATGTACAAGAAATGCCCAAGTGGACCGATATGTATATGGATGTTTATACTGCTTGATATTTCATTTCATATGAATTCACCTTGAGTGAGTTGTGTATTTTCTCAAACTTATTGATTTTTCGAATTTTTAAAATTTACCTTTTCCTTATATGGAAGGTATATTGAATTTCATGTATCATTATAAGCACATAAATATTCACATTCATTGGATATCAAATGAAATTTAGTTTATTTGTAGAATGTCATCAAATTTTGATTTTTTGCCTTGGGTGTAGTGCCATGTTGTGATCATCTTTAGAATTCCCTCTTGTAAAACATGTTTAGTTTATTATATTCCAAGATTCCTATAATTATAGATATTGGGACTTAGTTTAATTAAATTATGCTGAGAATTTTTCAGTAAATAATGTTGAGATGAAAAATTTATCTAATTAAATTAATATGAAAAGAATTAAAAATATTATTTTTAAAATGATGATGAGTTTGTTTCTTTGTTTAATAAAATTGAAAATAGTGGAATTTAATTAAGTGAATTGTAAATTAGGAGTCATGGGTTATTAAAGAAGGTTAATATTAAATGGTCAAATTTAAATGGTCCCTAAATAATGATTTGGGAGATTATTTGATTAAAAATCCAGGTAAAGAAAAATTTAATTAATTAATGAGAAATGAATGTTTTATTTAATTAAATTAAAGGTTTAAATGAATTTAATAACTCATTGTGAAATGGAGATATTACATAAATAAATTTAGGTTGATAGAATTTAACTACGTAATGTTGAAGAGTTGTAGTTTTTAATTTAATTAAATAATGTTCAGATAATTTAATAAAATAACACGAATTAGAGAAAATATTTAATTACATTCTGTTGGAACTAGTTTTATTAAATGATGATTGAAGAGAATTTGGGGTTTTATTTAATTAAATTATATTGAGTGAATTTAAATAAATAATAATGAGTTGAAAATATATTTAATTAAATTAGGTTGTAAAGGAAATTAATTAAATGATATGGTGAATATGGAGTTTTGGTTTTATATAATTAAATTCAATGACAAGATGAATTTAATTATTTGATGAAAAAAGGGTGTTTTATTTAATTAAATTGTATTGAGAGAATTTAATTAAATAATTATGTGTTAGAGAATTTATTTAATTAAATTATGTTAATCCGAAATTAATTAACTGATGTGAAGTGGGGAATTTATTTAATTAAAATTGTTGAGAATAATTTAATTACATGGTGTTTAAATCGGTAGTTTTGGGTTTTATAAATGAATAACATTATTACAATATAATAATACAATGGTAATTTTTGTTGTGGTTTTATTAAATTTAATTGACATTGGTTAATTGAATTAAATGATGTGAGATGGACATTTTTAAAAAATTAATTTTAGTTAAATCGAATTTATTTAAAAGATGTGAAATGATATTTTTGAAATTAAATTAAAGGTTAAGTTAAATTTAATGATTTTATTTGAAATATGGGTTTTATATTAATTAATGTGACATTTTTGATATTTTAATAAGTTATTGCGATAGGGGGGTTTATTTAATAAATTTCGATTGAGAGAATTTAATTAAATAACAAATATTTGGAGTTGCATTAATTAAATACATTCAAGGGAATTTAATAAAATGAATAAAGAAATAGTTTTTATTTAGATAAATACGTTGGATATAATTTAATTAAAGGTTGTTAAATGAATTTTAAATGGGGTGTTTGGTTTTATCTTAGAGGAGAGAATATTAATGGATAATAATAATAATATCATGGGGTTTATTAGTAATATTATAATATTAATTCTTATAATTAAAATAAAGGATTGAAATTGATTTTAGAGGGAGAAAAGAAGGGAGAGGCGCACAACAAGTGAGGCCCAATCCCCTACGCTCGGCTCTCCCTAAGTGTGGCACATGCCCCTCCTCAAGCTCCTCTTCTCAAAAACCATCTATTTTCTGTGTATTCATGAATCGTGTCCACCTCGATGATGTGAGACCTTCTGTATGAGATTCGTTATTCGTATCATCCATTTTAGCTCTCTTTCTCCTAATCCCTATTTAGCCAGAACACTAGTTGAGAGTTTGATTTGGTTTTATCTTCTCTTTCGATTCTAGGTGGTGTGTAAGATGTCTCAGGACCCATTGGTCCATATTTCCACAATATCTTCCGAAGGCATGATAATTTCCCATGATTCAGTTCATCACCATCATCGCCAGGTAAGGCTTAGTACACATTAATGGGTGTTTCAACCCTTAAATATGGTGATTATGGTTTAAATGTGTTGAGTTAAATGATTTAGGTTTGTTTTGGTCTTCACCATACTATTTATGAGTACCCGTTAAATGTTGTTTGGTGCGGAAATAAATTTCTAGTGTACACATGCTTTTGTGAAGGTTGGTGTGTGTGGAAGATTTCGGTTTAAGTTAGAAAGTGTTGGATCATCCAATTCCTTGAGTTAGGGTCCTCAACATTTCCTAATTAAAAAAATACTTTTTTAATTTTTTTTATTGATAAGTTTGACAATAAATTACGAATGAAATGTTTATTAGTATAAAATGATTTGAGAGATTATAGAATCACATTTTTATATAAAACCCCTCCGACAAAGGTGTGTTTCCTTCAATATAAAAACATAATGTTTTGTTGGATATGTTCATTTTGCTTATTGTTAAGTAATTTTTGTTTCTTTATTTTTTAGGTTGACATACTTGGGTTAAGTAGAATTTATGATTCTTAGTGTGCATAGGTTGAGATAATTAATCGGGGAATTAGTTATGAGATTTTAATTAATATGTTTATATATTTAGTGGTGGATTAATTTCATTCCTTGATATTGAGATATTTATAATTAATTTGGTGATTACATATAAATTCCGAGTGGGATAAGTTGACATTATTAATTTTTGAATTAATTATATGCTTTGAGATCGTAATATATATAATTAATTGGTGAATTATTTTTATGAAATTGAATTGGCTAATTGGGTTAATTAATTTTGAATTAATTGTATGCTTTTAGATTTTTTAAAATAGGTATTTAATTGTGGTATTAATTACAAGATATTTTCATACTTATTTGAGATAATATTTTGGATATTAATTGTTACATTTCTTTTGGGTTGAATTGATATAATTAATAGAGAATTAATTATGTTCCTCGATGTTGTTCTTGATAATTAATTGTGAGATTAATTATGAAAAGTGGATACTTTTCTTGGATCAGTGTTTTTGGAAAAATTAATTATGTAATGTGATTTCTGTAATATATTAATTATTTTATGGATTAATTGATGGATTCATGTACTTAGTTAATTGTTGGGTTAACTAATATATTTGGTATGTTTAACTAATCAATTGTATTATTAAGGGGATAAGAATGATTAATTTGGTGAATTAATTATCATGTTTTGGGTAAAGTAATTGGAATAATTAGTTGAGTTAATTATCTAGTTGAGTTTATTGGGTTTTGGAATAATTAATTATTTCCTTTTTAGATATTGAGTTTTTAATTAATTATATAATGAATTGATGGGAAATTGATGTTCTTAATTAGTTATTGAACTAATTAAAAGAATTTATCTATTAATTTATGAATTAATTAATGGATGGGGTATGGGGTGTGAAGCATGAATTCAACACTAATGATATAAATAAATGATTCGGATTTTGGGTGTTGGACATCACATTCTTCACTAATGGGATTTTGGATGTTATACAAGGATATCTACTCTAATAATAGATCTATCTGTATTGTTGAGTTTTTGGGTAGTTATTCATCGCGTTCTACACCAATGATAAATAATGGAAAACCATATTTTATCATTTAGACAGGTCCTTCTGCATCAATTGGATTTTGTGGTGATAGACATGGAGTTCAACACCAATGATAAAAAAACGAATGGTATTTGGGTTGTTAGACATGAAAAAATGCACTGAATGAGAATTGGGGTGTTTGAGATGGTGTTCAACACAAAATTAATGAAAATAATGAATTTTGAAATATATTAGAGATGAGGGTCAAACCTTAGTTAATTTTATTTGAAAAACAATGTTTAGGAATGATTATAATTGTGCCATGAGATAAAGTTAGTAGTTAGATATGATAAACCATGGGAACCAAGGATATAAAAAATTATTATATGGTGAATTATTGGTATAATGTTTAATGGTATTTATGCTTGATAAATATGATTATATGATTCTTGTAAAAAATCTTATTCTGGCTAAGGGCCAAATCTGGTATCGTCATCGAGTGTCCATGGAATTTTGGACGGGTTTTGGATATTTATTCAGTTTAATTATTGCTTCATTATATCTGCACACTGTATTTTATATTGTAGTGTCTATATTGATCTAGAAAACTGGTGGTCCTAGCCTACTAAGATTTATATCTCACACCTTATTCGGTCTTCCGTTTCGTTGGAGTACCTGATTGGACATTCTTGTTTGCTGGATTTTCGACCATTTCTTCTGGCGGTTACTTATAATTGGGGGTTAGGTGAAAATGACCGAGTGTGAGCTCGATATGCTCATGGATATTTCTATTAGGTATTTAAGTCTTTTCCTTATTTTTATTGGAATTTAGAGTATTATATTTTATTAACTACTTTCCGATATTTTTCCCAATGACATGAATGCATTTTAAAAATAGGCGTTGGCCATTTTCATTACTCAGTTGGTTATTGGTTTATAACTGCTTTCATTATTGTCGTTGTTGATTATCTATTTCCATTATGCACACTAAATGTGATGGTATGGGCACCCCCTGACAATCCATTGTCCCCCGTTTTCTACGCGGCATTTGTTGGCGTAATGTGAGGCATGTTTGAGGATATGTGGTGACTGGTGTAGCTACTGGTTCGATGGTAATTCGAGATGGGACATTAGAAAGTTGAATCATAGGTTCCTATTTTTTCTTTTACATTTTTCTTTCTCTTTTTGGTTTTTTGAATAGGAGAAATGGATAGTTTTGTTGCTTGGTTAATAGTCATCCTTGGGACTGATCACCCCATGTAGGATAAATAACCATGTTTCCTAATATGGGAATTGATGTTTATACTTCTTGAGATTATAGTTTATATGATTTCACCTTTGCTGACTTGTGAATTTCCCACTCTATAATGATTTTGAGAATTCAGAAACATTTCTTGTACCTGAAATGGAATGTAAATCTAATTACATGCCTCATTTTAGGCACTTAATGATTTACATTTCATTCATATTACATTTCATGTTGTTCATTAGTAATTATCCATCTAATTTTGATTCTATTACTTGGGTGAAATGACATGCTTTGATCATCTTTATTATGGATACTTCTAAAACATGTTGATATGATTATATGCCATGCATCCACTATTTTTAGAAAGTTTTGTTTTAGTGACATGATTCTATGGTATAGTATGATTTTGTTTTACAACCTCTGATAATATGCAATAAATTTTTTGATATGTAAATGGATTCTTGATTGGGAATTGATTGGTTGTGTTTACGACGGTTTTGGGTTACATGGGTCAGTGTTGTATTTCATGATAAGTGCTATGGCTTGTGGTTGTATAATAGTTATGGTTGCTTTGGGAATTTACAAATCTAATGGGGTAATTCAATATTGAGTTCATGAACATTGGGGGTTATTTTGTGTTGTTGTAGTTCCCAATGGCTTCTCAGGGACGGTAGTTGTTTTTGGTGGGTATAGTTTAACTTCTTGTGTTTTTTTGAACTGGGTTAAAACATGTCTTTTTTTGAAACATTTCATTGTAACGATCGTTCTGTTATAAAAACCATTCTCTGGGTTGATGTTCCACGATTAGGGATCTTTTAAACATTTTTTTATCAGGCTTGGGTAAAGGATCAAGGATTTTTCTAAACGGATGGGTGGGTTTAGGGATCACCGGGCCCAGCTGTGGTGTACACAAAAAGTGTGCAATGTTAGTCAAACCATCTGGGTTAGTGATTTGTGTAAAAATGGGTGTCCAGTAGCGGTAAAACGGTCTACACATAATCTATCAGACCGTGCCAGTCAAACAGTGTGTCTCACCCAATTTCATGATTCTAGTTAATATATTTTGTTAAATTATGTATTAAAAGTAATTTAATTAAATGATAGGAGTTGAGGGTTTTATTTAATTAAATTATAGGTTGAGAAGAATTTAATTAATTAATTTAAAATTGAAGATTTATTTAATTAAATTGATGTTGATAGAATTTAATTAAATTTTAATGAATTGAATAATTTATTTAATTACATTTAGTTGAAAATAAGTTAATTAAATAAAGTGAAAAATGGTTTTATTTAATTAAATTAAATCTAACAGAATTTAATTAATTGAGCTCAATATAAGGATTAGATAATTTATTTAATTAAATGGTGTTGGAGATAATTTAATTAATTGGCATTAATAGGGGAATTACCTTAATTAAATTATGTTGAGAGTTTTTAATTAAATTTAATTGAGATGGAGAAGATATTATAATGAATTAAGATTAAAAGAATTAATCTTACTTTTTTAAATGATGATGATATAGAGAATTTATTTAAGTAAATTGAGATTAGATGAATTTAAATAAATGAATTGTAAATGAAGAGTCGTGTGTTATTAAAGAATGAGAATATTAAATGTTCAAATTTTAATGATGTGGAAATGAGGATGTGGGGTATCATTTAATTAAATTCATGGTAATGAGGAATTTATTTATTTAATGCCAAATAGATGTTTTATTTAATAAAATTCAAGGTATAGAAGAATTTAATTTGTTTTATTGTAATGGGGATTATTATTTAATTTAGTTGAGATTGACTAAATTTAACTAAATAATTTTAATGAGTTGGAGTTTTTAATTTAATTAAATTATTTTCATAGAATTTAATTAAATAACTTGAATTTGAGAAATTATTTAATTAAATTTAGTAGGAATTGATTTAATTAAATGATGATTAATGTGGTGTTTGTGTTTTATTTATTTAAATCTTATTGATAAAATTTAATAAAATAATTATAAGTCGTAAAATTTATATAATTAAATACGGTTGGAAAGGAATTTAATTAAATGATGTGTTAAATATAGAGTTGGGGTTTTATTTAATTAAATTCAAGGATAATATGATTTTAATTATTTTATGAAAAATATTTTTTTTATTTATTTTAATTGTTTTGACAAGATTTAATTAAATAATGATGTGATAGAGAATTTATTTTATTAAATTATGTTAAAAAAGAATAAATTTAATGCTATAAAGTGGGGTTTTTATTTAATTAAAAATTTTGAATTTTTTTAATTAAATGACATTTAAATGGGAAGTTTTCGGTTTTATCAAAGAAGAATTTTATTAAATGATAATAATGTTAATGGATATTATTATGGAGGTTTTATTTAATTAAATTAGGTTTAATGAATTTAATTAAATGAAGAGTGTTAGAGAGTTTTATTTAGTAAATTGAGTTAAATGGAATATAATTAAATTTTTTAAAATGAGATTTTTTTAATTAAATTCACAGTGAAGATTAATTTAATGATTTAATGAAAAATATTGGTTTAATTTTAATTAAGGTGATGGTTAATAGATTTAATTTTTTTTTTGCAAAATATGAGTTTTATTTAATTATATTATGTTGAGAGAATTTAATTAAGTAAAGGAAAGTTGGAGTTTTATTAATTAAATTCACTGAAGGATATTTAATTAAATAATGTAAGAAAGAGTTTTTATTTAATTAAATACTTGGGATATAATTTGATTAAATTGTGTTAATTGAGGTGTAAACGGGGCTTTGGGGTTTATATAAGATAATATTTAATTAACTTATAATAATTATAATAATAATATCATGCAACGTATAATAATTATTATTATTTTGATCCAAATAATTAAAATAAAGGGTTTTAATTGAATTGAGGGAGAGAAAAGGAGGTAGAGGTGCACAACAGCTGAGGCTCGATCCTCTCCCCTCGGCACTCCCTATGTGAGGCTCATCACCCCTTCCTCTAGCTCCACTTCATGTGGTTATCTCCTTTTGATGTCTTTTCTTATCATGTCTGTCTTGGCTAGATGAGTCCCTCTATGTGAGTTTTGTTATTCGCATCAGCCATTTCAGCTCTCCATCACCCAATCTCTATTTTGAATAAAACATAACCGAGGGATTGATCTTGTTTCTTCTTCACCTTAAATTCTAGATAGTTCATATGATGTTTTGGACTCTTTGGTCCATTTTTTGAAATCTTCCATAGAAAGCATGGAGGTTCACCTAAATTCTGTTCACCACCGTCAAAGCCGGTTAAGGATCAATACTCATTAATTGGTCTTGCAGCCCTTTAATAGGGTGTTTATGTTTTAAATGTGTTGTAGTTAATTATTTGGTTGTGCGTTGGTCTCCAACATATTATTTATGAGTGTTAGATAATTGTTGTTTGGTGAGGCAGTGAATTCTAAGTGCACACATTCTTTTGAGGAGTTGTGTGTGTGGGAAGATCGTGGTTTAAGTTTCAAAGTGTTCACTGAGTCAACTCCTAGAGGTTGGGTTATCAAATTTTCTTAAATAAAAAAACACAATATTTTTATAATTATTGTCATTGATATGTTTGACTTTAAATTATGGATGAATGATTTATTTGTATAAAATGATTTAAAAAATTAAAGAATAATGTTTTTATAATCAATCCCCTCAAATGGAGGTGCACTTCCTTCAACCTAAAAACATAATGCTTAGATGGATGTGTTCATTTAGCTTCTTGTTATGTGATTTGTTATTACTACCCTTTTTATGCTAACACACATTAGTTCAACGGAATTTATGAGTATTGGGTGGGATAAGTTGAGATAATTAATTTAGGAATTAATTAAGATATTTTAATTAGATATATTAATATAATCAAAGGTGGATTAATTACATGACTTGAGTTTGAAATATATATAATAAATCATGGGACTAATTATGAATTTTGATGACGTTGATTTGAGGTAATTAACATGTTAATTAATTATGTGCATTGTTATTGGAATATAGATAATTAATCTAGGGATTAATTATGGGATTTTAAATTGGAAAATTGATATAATTAATTGTGAATAAATTGTACACATTGAGATTTTTTTAAACAGGTAATTAATTGGGGGATTAATTACAATATATTTAACTTCCTACATGGGATAATTAATACGGATATAAATTTTTGTATGTCCTTTGGGTTGAATTGAAATAATTAATGGAGAATTAATTATATTCTGTGATGTTGTACAATATTATTAATTGTGAGATTAATTATGAGGTGTTGATATTTAGATTTGATGACTATTTCAGGAGAAATTAATTACTGAATGTGATTTTTATAGTAGATTATTTAATTTTTGGATTAATTAATTGATTCATGTACTTAGTCAACTGTTGGGATAACTAATATATTTGGTATATTTAACTAATCTATTGGAATAGTAAGTGAATAAAGATAATTAATTTTGTTAATTATTTATCATGTATTCAGTCAAGGAACTTAAATATTTATTTGATTTAATTATCTATTTGACTTGATTGGAGTTAATTATGATTAATTATATCCCTTTTAGATGTTGAATGGTTAATTAATTATAGAATACAATAATGGGAAATTGATGTTAATAATTAGTTTTTAAACTGACAAACAAACATGATTATTTTATTTATGAATTAATTACTAAATGGGATTTGGGGTGTTAGACATGGAGCTCTACACCAATGATATAAATAAATGACCATGATTTTGGGTGTTAGACATGACGTTCTACACAAATGAGATTTTGGGTGTTAGACTTGGAGATCAACACCAATTACAGATATATATGTATTGCTGAGTTTTTTGGGGTGTCTGAAATGAAATATTAAACCAATGATAAATAATGATATAAAATATTTTAGGTGTTGGACCTGACATTTTTCCTTGATGGAATTTTGGGTTTTATATGTGTCCTTCTAAACCAATGATAAATAAATAAATAGAATTTGGGTTGTTATACATTACAATCTACACTGAATGAGATTTGGGGTATTATTCTTGGAGTTCAACACCAAATGAATGAAAATAATGAATTATGAAATATATGAGAGATGTGGGTCAAAACCGAGTTAAATGATATTAAACAATGAATGGTTATGAATGATTACAATTCTGGCACTAGCCAAAATATGTATTGATATACGAGAAACCATGGGAACCATAGAGATAATAAATTATTAAATAGTGAATAATTAGTAATATTTTCAAATGTATTTATTCTTGATAAATATGATTGTATGATTCTAGTGTAGAATATTATTCAAGATACAGGCTGAAGTAGGTATCACTGTCAAGTGTCCCTTTGGAAACATATGGTTTGTTGGTTATTTGTTTAGTTCTGTTATTACATTGTTATATCTGCACACTGTTAGTTATATTTCATTGGCTTGATTGAGTTATAAAATATATAGTCTCATCCTAGTGTCTTGTATATCTCACTCCCTATTCAGGTCGCCATTGCATTGGGGTACATGAGTAAATTTCTTGTTTGCATGTTTTTGGACCTTTCTTGTGGATGCTACTTATACATTAGATTTAGGAGATAAATAACGAGTTGGAGCTCCGGATTCTTGTGGAGATCTCCCTTGGGGCTTTGAGTCTTTTCTTTAATTCTGTATTGGAATGTAAATAATTTTTTCTTGTTTACTGGATTCCAATATGTATCACCAAGACATGCATTCATTGTATAAACTAGGGATGGCATTTTTCATTATTCAATTGATTGTTGTTTTACATCTACGTCTGTTGTTTTCTGATTTAATTATCTGTTTCCACTGTTCACTTTGAATATATGGGTATAATCTCCCCACTAACTATCCATAGGCCCTCGTTTGTTGACATCAGCCTTTGGAAAATGGAGAGATGTGCTTGAGGTCATGTGATGACCGATTCGGCTACTGGTTCGAGGGGAAGCTGGGTCGGGACATTACACGTATCATTCATTTTAATATCATGCCATATGGATTTATATATATTACCACGAATATTCAACATGGGGTCTCAATCAATGTAGATGAATCCTATATATCCTATGATGACCTCAATCAGATCCATATTGTTTAAATATTGTGAAAATATGTTTTATAAAATTGGAATGTACTAAGGTTTCAGCTAGGATAATTCATATGAAGCAACCTCAAGATATTCCCTTGGGAGTATGTCGCTTTGATGGATGTTAAAATTAAATTGGGAGGTACACATGAGGATGAGGTCCATAATTGAGGCATTTTTATATGTTAATTAAAATATCATTGAAAATCTCTAAGAACATTTTATTCATGATTAATATGACAAATACATGATATATAAAGATCATACACATTTCATATGAGCATAAGTTTGAATTTTTATGTGGATTACACACTGATGTCTGCAAGAATGATATTTTGTTATTAGTCTCGTATAAAATATATATCTATGAGATAATGAGCCTTCATTTATAAAGTGTATTTTAATGTGGAAACAATGTAGGGGTATTATAGTCTTCACATGGAGCACGGCTATGTAAACTTACATGATACAAATATATATTAAATATGGAACTTGATCCTTGAAAAGGAATCTCCCATATCATTTTTAGAAATGGAATAAAAGTCCCAATAGTTTGTGTCATTTTTAAAACATTGGTTGATAAGAAAGGATAATTGAACTTGTAAGGATTATTGCAACATTTTTATGAAATATTGAAATGCTATGGACATACACCAATATGGATTCCCATGAGGGATATGGACTTATAATATACGATGATAATAAATATTATTTAGGGTTTTACTGACACTCTTGGTAGTTGGGTGGTTCCATGATGGTTATAGGGTAATTACATTGTATAAATGAACTAGGGTAATGGGATCCTATAAAGGAAAGGGATAAATGTGATTACATGATGGATAATGGGCAATAAGATCGTGTAACAAATATTAGCCTAGGATTTTGTGGGATGGGGTTACATGATAATGAGATCACCACATGATCACATTACCAATACGTCACCATGTGATCATGTGATGAAGGTGTCATAATTTGATCATAACTTGGATAGTGTTCCTGAATCCTTATCTTGAATATATGTTTCAAGCACTTGAAAATGGTGATTATTTTTTCAAGTTTCCAATTCCATGAGGTTACATACTATGTTTTCATATCAGTGACTGTGAACCCCTGTGACTCTCCTCTCACAACCCAGATTCCATTGTTTGTCAAATATGTATATATTTATATAAAACCCCAACTTATTTTTGTCGGAAGGTGTTTTTTTATAGTTGAATCGCACTTATATATATTCCTCCATGAAAGAAAGGGGATTGATGTCCAAAATCCTATTGTGGTTGAATATTTAGATATAAATCAATATTGTCTCATGTGAATCATGTGAATAAGGTCTTACGTCATTAATGATGTCCTTAAATGTATTTCAAGAGAATGCATGGTAGAAAAATGTGTCCATCAAAGAAATAATCTCTCAATCCGTTCATGAAATCCATTTAGTTTTAGACACTCATATATACTGAGGAGGCATCTCATGATGAAGGGAGGCTATGAGATCATCCCATCATGGAGAACCATAGATTCCAAATGTTTTTTGGTATTATGAAATCATATTTGTCCGGTGAATCATGTGGATAATGGTGACCGCAAGAAGTCCTTACCATAGATATAATATGTCATATAAATAAATCGTAAATATTGTATCATGTATTTATGAGAAATAGCCTAAAAATCCCAAAGAATTTCTTATCATATAAATCATTTTTCAAGTGATTATTTTGGAATTAGGTGATCACTTTTCTCTGATGAACAACATGATGAGTAGTTACAATGAAAACACCACATTATATATAACCCAAATAAAATTACATTTATTGAATTATGTGATATCATGTCTCTATATTTTATCTTAAATAAATGAGATCATGGGAATTATCTTTCTTGTAAAACCTATTTCTCATATACTAAAGGTGACGTGGGAAGCTTCATTGGTTATATGATCGTGTAACCTGATCGTATGAGCCTCAACATGTCAATAAATATTGGTATAGAGTATACTTTCTAAATTCCTCTTTGTTGAAATAGTACTCATATATTGGGTTTTCACCACTTCATCTGGCCAACTTTTATCTAGAGATCACAAAACACTATTATAGGTTAAATCACTCCTCAAGTGTTGTACATAAATCAATGGATTATTTACATGCCTATAGAAATCAGGGAGTGAAATTTTTACTATGTTATTAATATCCTCGATTTCATTGTTTTCTCAGAAGTGGTAATTTATATATATATATATAAACATATATACATCTAATGATATTGGTAGATTTTATATCTCAACATATGAAATGTATAAGATAATAGAGGTTATTATAGTCTATTACATTTTTCATGTATATGGTGTGGATAGTTTATTGTACTATGTTATGATTCTCGTGAAATAGAAATGACCTAAGTTATGATATTCCATGCTTATACATGTTTCATGTTCCAATTTTATGTCCCCATGGTTCATTCTAATTAATTTCTAATTCTTTATTCCATAGTATATATTATTCTTTCAAGACCATCCTTCTATGAATTTATATTTCCATTAAATGAACTTTTATTATTCTTTTCTTCCACAATATCATATCCAATTATATCATGATATTATTCTATTAATCATGAAATTTATATCATGTTCGTGATTCTATCATGTTTAAGATTTTATGTCAAATTCTATATGACACATTATTAATTTACCTATTATTATGTTACAATATTACACTTTCAATTTTGTACTTTTTTACCTGATGATTTCCAATGAACAAATTTATCTAATAATTAATATAGTATTAATATATTTTTATATAAAATGTACATAATATTATCAATTAATATGGATGTGTTGTTACAAACTAGTTATTTGATAAGTAATATTCGAATGTTGATTTTCATTATGTATTGAAAGGTTTCTATTTTTGATAGTTTCTCAAATTATGTATTATTTTGTGATAGACCATGATTGGGAATTTATATGCACCATTATGGACAAGGATTTATAAATAACATGAAAATATTTCGAATTCACTTTAGGTGAAGAACAACATATCAATTTGTAAAGATCATTCATGTTATGTTACATATTTTTCATTCTTATTGACAACCATAGTTGAAGAAAATATAAATCACATACATGTAAGGGTCAATTTTATTCGGGGGAAATGAATATTTCATAAAAATTAATGATAAATGGTGAGAATAAGTAGTTTTATATAGTTATTAATGTAGGTAGGGTTAATGAGACAACATGAGTTAGGGATTTTTAGAACATATGATTGACTCAGAATTAATGAGGTTCATGATAAAAAGAGAAAAATAATGAAGTTTATTACTATAAATTTTCTTCACTAGATTACATTGGTGTATATATATAATTAAAATGGTAATAATGGTGAAACCAACAATAAAAAATATGGATGTTTAGTTATTATATATAGATACCAAGCCTTAGTATTATGGGAGTGTGATTCCATATTGAGTTGTAAATTTTAATCATATAAAATATTTCAAATATATTTATGTTATATTAGGTCCGATTCATTTTTAATTATATCAATGTTTAATTAAACTTTTGGATTATATTATAAATAGTTATAAAAATGATAGGTTAAACAGAAATTTTCATATGATGATATTAAGGTGACAGGGTTTATGAGATAATGGGGATGTTTTGCATATTAATAATATTATTCAGTTTAATTTTATAGAATTTTATTGTTTATTACTCACTATATCAATCTTCTAGTCATCGATTGTATCTTGGTGGACACCAATAAAAAGTGAATATGAATAAAAATTTGGTCATTAACTAAATAAAATACCAAATAGGATGATAGAGATTGTAATTTTTTTTGGGAAATTCAATCAAAACTATCTCATGTTATAAATAATAAACATAACCATGTTGAAATAAAAATCACCAAATAATTAAAAACTCACAATAGATTCCTTGAAAAATTTAACTCTTTTTGTTATTAATTTTTTTATACAGTAATTAATAAGAAATAAATCAATATAGAACAATGATATTTTGTTTTTTTCAATTTTCAGAGAAAAAAAGATATATTTGGGTATCTATAATTTAAAATATTACCAAGTCCAAAGATTTACTCTAATCAAGAAAACAAAGAAAAGGAATAAATTGAATCTATTTTTTGGGAGTTGTTTAATAAAATATTTTTCATAAATATATTACTTAAAATATTTTAATAATTATAGAGTGGGAATTCCATATGCATAAACGAAATTAGGTTTAATATCATGGTTATTATGAATCAAATATCATAACAATATTTAGGTATGCCTTAATTTTTATCATTTATCCCTGAAATAAAATTTATTGATTCTATTATGACATAAAACTATGTATCTGAAAATAATTATTTGTAAGACAAATCGGTATTTATAAATAAATTGTTTGATGTTATCTCTATGTAGAAATGTAAATTAGAGACTCAATATACTTAGGGATTTATGGATAATTTTTTTTGAAAGGACATTCATGGGAACTCAAAATATAAATATTTTAGAGGAAATAAGAAAAAAAATATAAATGTCTAAACAAAACACATTGTAAATTTCCTAAAATGATTCAAATAGTATTTCTTGTATGTGACATGATTCGATCACGAACATTATTATTAATTTGATATAAAGTAGTTGATTTATATAATAGAAGAGAATACATTTCAACATAATATAACACACACATTAATGTCTCAATTTCATGGACATTTTTTATTATTTAAATAAATGGACCTAAAAAATTTGTATTGGAAATAATCAATATTCTCCACAATAAAAAACCATCGGAGAAAGAAAGAGTATATAAAAATCATTGTTACTAATATTGATTATGAAAATAATGTGGGTAATGGTAAAATTTTTATCCACTAAAGGAAAATGAAAATTTTGTATTCTATTTGAAAAAATTCATTCATGTATTGTAAATTTTTTAAATTTATATATTTACCACTTCAAGTATTGGATATTAAATTATCAATGAAAACACGAATTGTTGTGATGATTTCATCATAAGGATATAACTATTCTCTAATTTTTTTTGGAAATATACTTCTTATAAATATAGTTACTCGCCCTTTGGTATTATTTTATGTTATATTATTCATGGATTATATCTCTCTATTTAGATGTAATATATATTATTTGGACAAGAAAATATCATATCCCAAATCATCTCATAATAATATATCAATTCAGGGATGATTATAAACTTACTCTGGAAACTAATTCCTAATTATTAGTCTTGAAATTCAATAATGAGGTATATTTGGCTCAAATGATTTGAGGGAAATTAAATATTAATGATATTCCATGTGTAATGTTTTAAATTTATGTATATAAAAAATATTTTCATGATCATTCGATAAATAGCAATGTAGGGTTTTTATTTAATATTATACTTGTTTTTGTGCCTATATTGAATAGTTTATATAATTTCCCCTATTGAATTGAAATATTTAACAAAACGACTACAAGATAATTTGGATAATGTTTTTATACACCAAAGGGATTCACCATTTGGGGAAAATCCACTATTTTAAGATGAAGGATATTACAATGCATATTTATCATGATTTTCATGAGCTGAAGATGGTCATGATCAAAAAAAGGATCAACTACCTTAAATTGGTGATTTGTTTGATCACAATTAGGGGGATTAATACTTCCAAATGAATGATCTTAAATATAGATGTAAAAATCTCAGGATGATATGTTAATATATAACTAACCAAATCATTTTTACAATATATGAAAACTATAAAATCATGGTGATAGCTATTGTACTTAAAATTTTAATGTTATCATTATGGATTTGTTTAGTAGGCCTTTAAATATTTCATAAATAAATTTTTGGTAAAAATTATCAATGAATTTATATATATATTATATTATTTACAATGAATATAATGTGAATTTTTAAATTGTAATTAACAGTCTAAAAATTGGGTAATTATATTTCATATTCAATGAGTTAGAAATTTGTATATAAAACGAAGCATTTCAACATCACATAATCAATATAAAATGTATATATATGGATTCATCAATAATAAATGTAACTGGATAATTTAATTGTATATAAACTCTATAAAATATCCGTTGTTCTTTTTGATTTGATAGGTATTATTTTTGAGTATTTAGAAATTTCATATTATTGTAAAATATGTTTAAATTGTTAACTAAATGGAAATTTAGTTTTTCAAACCAAAGTATTGTGAAGTTATCATCAATTAACATAAAATTTTATTGGTTTATTTTTTTATAATCATACTGCAATGTATAGGATAAGTGACTTTTATATATTGTTTTTCATAAATACGGATATTGGGGAGAGTGATTATAAAATATAATAATCTGATAGCTCATGACTCAGGCTAGTTAATGTTCCATGAGAAAAATTAAACTATACAATATTTTTAGTCAGTGGAGGTATTTTTCAATTAATAATTCAAAGGAACAATTATTATATAGATATGTGTGTTATATATTCTAACGCCCCGACCCCAGTTACCTAGAGCCAGTGCATTATTTTAATACATTGGCATGATTACAAGGAATCAAGTCCCGAAGGACCGATCAATTTAGCAGTCATTAAAAAATATATCACATACATGAATGTTACATTTGCACTTTAAGATGTACAAAACAACATAAATAATCTTTATGAATGACATTATTTCCTTGGCTTAACCCTGCATATAAATCACATTACACTTCTTGGAATCCTTGGAAAAATAAAACATAGAAAAAGGGGTGAGATCAAATGCTCAGTAAGGGTAAGAAATACAACAGAATCATTCAGAAATAAGCATAAACATTTAAGGAAATGTATAAAACTAAAACAAAAGCCTTTTAAACTTGAACTTCAGCATAATATGGAAGAAAAAAATGTAATAATTCCATTTACTTATTAAATGGATATTCTACTAATCGAATAATCAAATGAAATATCACTAACCACTTTCATAATGATTGAATGCATAATAATGAACTTTAATTTCTTTGTCAAGGCCTCGTGCCATGGCCTAGGGGCTAACTATAACTGGAACCCAACCCAAAGTTCCTCTAATAACCGTACACCAACCCGGAGTGCCTCTAATAACCGGACACTAACCCAGAGTGCCTCTAATAACAGGACACCATCCCGGAGTGCCTCTAATAACCAGACACCAACCCGGAGTGCCTCTAATAACCGGACACCAACCCGGAGTGCCTCTAATAACCGGACACCAACCCGGAGGGCTAACTTTTACTGGTCCCCAACCCGGAACATACAAGTCCAACACATTCATCATAAGAAGAGGATGAAATATAACATAAAAAATTGTATTAAAACTAACATGAAAAATGTCAATACTTTACCCATGAACCATGAATGGTATAAAAATAACACATCCACAGTCAAATATATCACAAAACCTTCAACAAAATATGGAAGATTTGTATCATGATAAATCAACTTAAAAACAAGTTTAAAATCCATTAAAGAGTTTTGAAATAGACGAGATTGATTTGTAAAACTCTTTGAGGAAAATACCCATTTTCATGAAAACATTTAAAAGTCACACAATTTAGAAAACAAGACATTTATATACATTTTTGAATCATAGTGTCCCATACCACTTTGAAACTTTTGAAAGGAATTAACATTTTAAAAACATTCATGTCCATATAAATAAATCCTTAAAAACCATTTTGAAGACATAGACATTAATGAGAAATATTTAGAAGAATAAATATTTAAAACATTTGAAATGATGTTTTAGTAAAATTTCCCTTAAAATAATCCCTTTTAATACTATTTCAAAAAACATGTACATGGATAATAAATATGTCCCAGTAGATACTAACGTAAAAACAACAACCTCAGATAATAAAGAGATTATGAAATTAACCCTTACCAATTTGGTAACTTACGAAACATACACCCCGTGAAAGAGGTATCATACAATGAATATGTAAATACAAATAAATTAAAGTGTATTACATAAATAATACAATTATGGGCAGTACATACACCACATAAAAGGTAATAGTGGAAATATGGCATGAATCATCCGGGAATAATGAGTGAGATGAAAACCCCTTACCTTGTACTTTTCCTTGGTTGAGGGTAGGTTAACCTCCTTTATAATGGTGAAATAATTGTTATTAAGTTATACATGAATCATATACATTAATATGATATCATATATGATCTTTTAACATTGATTTGTTAATAATATATTAGTATTATCGTTGTTTTGGGTGTTAACTTACTCGTTTTCTTGTATATGTTTTGTTACATAAGTGTTGTTTTTTTTGGATAGGTTGTATCTTAATCATATCCCGAATGATATAAATTCCTTAAACATTATTTTCAAATCATCAAATGATAATTATACATGAATGTATACGATGGAGAATGAATCTCATCGCATTCGTGGAGACGATAGTCCATACGTACGCACGAGCAACAATATCATTTTTCTGATATTAAAATAATATATAATTGGATTTTATATCATATATAAAGAATAATTATCATGTTATATTTAATATTTACATGAATTACACATCATTATTATACCCATCCAATTAATAATTTATTGAATAACAATTACACCACGAAGTGGAGGCGGTAAGTCTTACGTACGCACGTATGGTGACAGGTTATTCAATAGATAGATAAAATACTGAAATATGGTTGTAATATGTTTATAATAACATCAAATTATATATAATATACTGGAGTTATTATTTTAGAATGGTAATAACAAAGAAAGAAGAAGTGGAAGAAGAAAGAAACTTGAAAAAGGGTGGTGAAATCATTACCTCTTCTTTGAGTTCTTCCTTTTGATTTGATCAAAAGGGCTCCTCAAGTTGGATTTATGACTAATGGAAGGAATCTAGGATGAAGTGAGAGAAGTTGAGAGAGTATTTGGGCATAGGTTGGCCGAACCAAAAGGCTTTGAAGGTGTGAATTAATGAGAAGGGGGAGTACCCTTTTGTAAGAGGGGTGAGGGGCACCTTTGGAAAAGCTAGAAATATTATTTTATAATAAATTAATTTTCGGATTCTAATGGCTCCAAAAAGTATTATTTAAAAGTTAAGGTGGTTATGGGTCGCAAACCACTCAACCAATAGAATTTAGACAGGTTTGGGTTATTATATTAACCTTATCTTTAAGTATTAACTCTTAGTTAATTAGTTTCACTTTTCGAATGTCTCCTTGTATTTTTATATTATATGGTTAATAAACATACTATATACATCCAAAGGACCCCCAAGTGGTCCATTAATGATACACCTATCATGATATAAGTCTCTTGGTCGAACCGTAGATTTTTATGAATTTAATATCAATTAATAATATAAGTTTATTAAAAAAACTCTTTTATTTCAATTTTGACACTATTAAATAATTGATTTTTGTATAAATCACAACAGAACTATTACTTCGAAAAAGGATAATTAAACCATTCCTAACATGTCATAGTAACCTATAAAATTAGTTTAATCCATTAAAAGTCTCAAATTTTATTTTTTTTGGATATTTATAATATCAATTATTTTAATTTTTCACTATTATGGTAATTACTGCATCATCAATGTGTTATAAAATACATTTAATTATTTAATGTCTAAAAATTATAAATAAAATATCATTATATAGGATATCTTTTTATATTTCTAATTAATATTGACAATCTACTTTATATTATGTATAAACCTATATTAGAAATGATTTAGTATATAAACGTTGATTTTAACTCTTTTAACTTTTCTTTGAATTAAATAATAATAAATGTCCTAATCTAATCCAAGTAGACCTAAATGATAATATTTTATTCCTAAGGTTGTTTTTCGTCATGATACACTTGTCAAATAGAATTAAGACATGTGTTAGGGTAATATTAATATCATTTTTACCCGTAATTACATTATTTGCTTTTAACCGTAGTAAATAAAAGTAAAAAGGTATTATTCATCAAAAATTATTTTCATCTCATTGAACCACATTTTACTCCTTGATATTAACTATGTCTCTCGGATTTTCAAAATTCCAACCACAGAAGCGGTAAAATTAAGTTTTATGAAAAATTCAGTTTTTTAACTACCACTTAGTAGTTTCACTATTCATCAAAAATTGATGTTTTTCAGAACAATGCCAAAATTTCACCCTAAGCTGTAATTGATATTCCGAATTCTAAAATGATGTCTATTTTACAAAATTCCAAACATATAAGTTGCATTAATTATTTTTATAATTAATTCCCGTTGTCACAACAAATAGCGTGTTTTTAAGAAACAATATATATCAAAAGATTGACAATTGTTTATGCGCAATTTCAAAGTGAAATTAATTCTAATGAACACCATTGTAAAAAATGGTAAAAAAATATTCTAATTATACTTTAAAACCACTAAATAATTTAATTTATCACTATAAATTATCTTGATTAAAAAAGTTGATTTTAAGTATTTTTCACTATTCTTAAAAATTGGAAGTTCTCAGAAAAATACCAAAAAATCAACTTAGGATAATTTTGATATTCTGAATCCAAAAATGAAGTCCATTTTGAAATATAAAATATATATAATTTCAAAAGGTAGGTATTACTATTCACAATGGCTAGTTTGATTGTTTGTGGTGTGTTAGAACTCGATGTTGCGTACAACACACACTATCACATTATTCAAAGAGAAGCGTACCGTATAAACTTGGGGTGTTACATTCCCCCCTCCGTCAATAAATTGCGTCCTCGCAATTTGATATTGTTCTTTGAAAATAAAGGTTGAAAATAGAAAATAACTTTGTGGAAAAACCCACATCAGAAAATTCATTAATGAAATTTAGTCTTAATAAGATGGAAAGAGAAATGAAAGGGTCAACACAAAATTATTATCTCGATTAGGAGGACATTGGTGGCAATTATAGACATATAAGTGGAGGAAAACGTAAATATTTATAGGTAGTGATTAAGTTCATTAATCACAAACAAGTTTAAAATTGAGGTCCTTATATTCATCAATCTATGATGATTTAAAATACCATCGGTTCAACAAAACATAAGGTATTAGGATAAAACATTTTTGACGTTTCAAAATATCTTAGTTGAAATCCCACATTGAAAAATGTATTAATGAGGCCTCTATTTAAATAAAGAGTGGAATGTATGATGATTACCAAAAATAACACATTATAGGGTTCCATGTAGGAAAATATGGATATGGAAGAGAAATCTAACCATTAATTATATGATGGAGGGTGGTAGAGAACATGGATACGAAAAGGCCAACAATCCCAAGGCCATAAATTAGTGATTATCAAAGGTACCATCTAGGAAAACATTTTTGTTCTAAGTTCCTTTTCTTAATGTTGAGTAATTTATTTATGAGATTGGCTAAGATCATAAAGAGATTTACTTACTTTATAATTAGAGTTTTATCCATTAATAAATTTCTACCACAAACTCAACTTTCACCCCAAAACATAATACAACTCAAAAATACTCTATTTATCCTAATCGTATAGGGTTCCAAATATAATGAGTTTATTGTTCACATATCAGACCCTTTATGTAAAGAAACTACATTATACCATCCAAGAACTTCATGTATCATAATGGTAGGTGATAAATCCCAATTGCACTATAGTTGTGGGTTCGATTCTCGTATCTTTGTCCGACACGACGGGCCGTCACATAGTCTGCGTGTTGTCCTATTATAAAATTAAAAAAAATTAACTTTTCAAACATAATCCATTCCAACCATTAGACTTATCCAAAATACTATTATCCAAACTCACAGTCCAAAATTTACAAAGAAGTTAAACATAATGAGGATCCTTTTTTCCAGGGCATAACATGTGAATGCCTTCCTCATATATTCTTTTACAACACCGCAACATCCTGAATTACCAAAATCAACCATATCTTATTCCAAAATCACTACCTCAATATTAGGACCATATTAAGGTTTATCTTTCCATCAACCATGTAACTTCCAAAAACATTTAACTCGCTCTAGAGTCACTTTTCTTAGTACCATAAAATCTCAAATCCTTAATTAAATATTACTGCAGTACAATCCTTATTTATTTCCAGAACATCATTGATACAACACTTAAATGAAATAATTCTAAAATAACAACATAAGGACACTAGTCAATCCTCTTCATCTGTGGTAGTATCATAACGTGATTATTATCCAACAGCATCATTTCCGGCATAGTCTGCTGTCTGGGACATTGGTTCATGTAGTGTCCAAACTCCTTGGAAATGAAGCATTGTACATTTGAAACCATTTTCTTACCCTTGCAGTAACGTACATTGTGCCATTTTCCTCCACACATATAACAAACTCCCATTCCTTTCAGGAAAGTTCCATGGTGTTTTTCCCACAGTTATCACATATGGGAAAATTCTTTTTTTCCCTCTTCCCTTTATCTATATTTCTCTCTTCCATCATTTTCTTCTCTTGCTTCCCTTCAAATCCATAGGACTCTGAGAATTCTTTAATCATCTTATCAACACATGATACTATTTCTTCATATGATGATAATATATGGGAAACTATTTCCCTTCTAAATTCTGGCATAGGAACACGAAAGATATGATCCTTCTTATTCTTAGGATCATATGTATTACGGGAGTTCACATTCCGTCTACTGGGAGCCATTTCCATACAATAGCATAAACTAGTCCAGTTTATGAATTTCAATGAATAATTACCAAACTTGTAAAATACCTAACACAAATTGAATAGTTTATGGATATAATCCATAATCATAAAAATGTTTTCATTGAGTAGCTATATACTCATAATCCCTTCATAATGGTTTGTAAAGAAAATGAGAATTATCCTAAGCATATCCCCCGGGAGTGTCGTAACCAATAGTGCAGCAAGACCCATTGTCGTGCACCAGTTCTCGTTCGAGTCTAGCTCAAAGCGGTGTTTTCGGGATTTACCCCTAGGTGCATCTGTGCCAGAGCCGCCTCTACCTGCTCGTATCCAGACATGGTTGTATTTCTCAGAAAACTCACAAAATCTATATAATACCAAAATTCTAAGAATTTCTTATATACTAATCCTCAAAATCTATCTTAGGTCTATGTCCTCTAATTATAGTTTATCTAAATATATTATCCAAGGTTATTGCTAAACTTCCCCTGATACCAACTGTAATGCCCCGACCCCAGTTACCCAGATCCGGTACTTTATTTTAATACATTGTCATGATTACAAGGAATCAATTCCCGAAGGACCGATCAGTTTACCAGTCTTGGAAAAATAGATCACATACATGAATGTTACATTTGCACTTTAAGATGTACAAAACAACATAAATAATCTTTATTAACACCATTATTCCCTTGGCTTAACCATTCATATCAATCACATTACACTTCTTGGAATCCTGGGAAAAATAAAACATAGAAAAAGGGGTGATCTCAAATGCTCAGTAAGGGTAAGCAATACAGTAGAAACTTTCAAAAATAATCATAAACATTTAAGGCAATGTATAAAACTAAAACAAAATCCTTTTAAACTTGAACATCAGCATAATATGGCAGAAATAAAATGAAATAATTCCATTTACTTATTCACATGGATATTCTACTAATCGAATAATCACATGCAATATCACTAACAACATTCATAATGATGGAATGCATAATGCTGAACTTTAATTTCTTTATCAAGGCCTCGTGCCATGGCCTAGGGGATAACTATAACCGGAACCCAACCCGGAGTGCCTCTAATAACTGGACACCAACCCGAAGTGCCTCTAATAACCGGACACCAATCCGGAGGGATTACTTTTACCGGTCCCCAACCCGGAACATACTAGTCCAACACATTCATCTTAAGAAGAGGATGAAATATAACCTAAAAATTTGTATTAAAACAAGCATGAGAAATGTCAATACATCACACATGAACCCTGAATGGTATAAAAATAACACATCTGCAGTCAAATATATCACAAAACCATCAAAACAATATGGAAGATATGTATCATGATAAATCTACTTCAAATCAAGTTTAAAATCCATTAATGAATTTTGACATAGATGAGATTGATTTGTAAAACTATTTCAGGGAAATACCCCTTTTCATGAAAACATTTAAAAGTCACACAATTTAGAAAATAAGTCATTTAAATACATTTTTGAATCAAAGTGTCCCATACCACTTTGAAACTTTTGAATGGAATTATCATTTTAAAAAAATTCATGTCCATATAAATAAATCCTTAAAACCCATTTTGAAGACATAGACATTAATGACAAAGATTTAGAAGAATAAATATTTAAAACATTTGAAATGATGTTTTAGTAAAAAGTCCCTTAAAATAATCCCTTTGAAAACACTTTAAAAAAACATTTACATGGATAAAAAATATGTCCCAGTAGATACTAACGTAAAAACAACAACATCGAATAATAAAGTGATTCTGAAATTTACCCTTACCAATTTGGTAACTTATGAAACATACACCCCGTGAAAGAGGTATCATACAATGAATATGTAAATAAACATAAATTAAAGTGAATTACAAAAATAATACAATTATGGGCAGTACATACACCACATAAAAGGTAATAGTGGAAATATGGCATGAATCTTACGGGAATAAGGAGTGAGATGAAAACCCATTACATTGTACTTTTCCTTGGTTGAGGGTAGGTTAACCTCCTGTACAATGGTAAAATAATTGTTATTAAATTATACAAGAATCATATACATTAATATGATATCATATATGATCTTTTAACATAGATTTGTTAATAATATCTTAGTATTATCATTGTTTCGGGTGTTAACTTACTAATTTTCTTATATATGTTTTGTTATGTAAGTCATGTTTGTCATTGATAGGTTGTATCTTAATAATATCTATAATGATATCAAGTTCTTAAACATTATTTTTAAATCATCAAATGATAATTATACTTGAATGGATACGGTGGAGAATGAATCTCATCGCGTTCGTGGAGACGGTAGTCCGTACATATGCACGAGCGACAATATCATTATTTTGATATTAAAATAATATATAATAGGATGGTATATCATATATAAAGAATAATTATCATGTTATATTTATTATTTACATGAATTACACATCATTATTATACCCATACAAATAATAATTTATTGAATAACAATTACACCACGACGTGGAGGCGGTAAGCCGTACATACGCACGTATGGTGACATGTTATTCAAATGATGGATAGAATACTGAAATATGGCTGTAAAATGTTTATAATAACATCAAATTATATATATTATACTGGATTTATTATTTTAGAATGGTAATAACAAAGAAAGAAGAAGTGGAAGAAGAAAGGAACTTGAAAAAGGGTGGTGAAATCATTACCTCTTCTTTGGGTTCTTCCTTTTGATTTGATCAAAAGGGACCTTTATGTTGGCTTTCTGACTAAAGGAAGGCCTCTAGGATTAAGTGAGGGAACTTTAGAGAGTATTTGGGTAGAGGTTGGACGAAAAAAAAGGCTTTGAAGGTGTGAATTAATGAGATGGGGGAGTTCCCTTTTATAAGAGGGGTGATGGGCACCTTTGGAAAAGCTAGAAATATTAATTTATAAGAAATTGATATTCGGTTTCTAATGGCTCGAAAATGGATTATTTAAATGTTAAGGTGGGGATGGGTCTCAGACCACTCATCCAATAGAATTTATATAGGTTTTGGTTATTATATTAACCTTATCTTTAAGTATTAACTCTTAGTTAATTAGTTTCACTTTTACAATGTCTCCTTGTATTTTCATATTATATGGTTAATAAACTTACTATATACATCCAAGCGACCCCCAAGTGGCCCATTAATGATAAAACTATCATGATATAAGTCTCTTGGACGAACCTTAGATTTTTAGGAATTTAATATCAATTAATAATATAATATTTTTTTTAAAAACTCTTTTATGTCAATTTTGACACTATTCAATAATTGAATTTTTTAAATCTCATAAAAGAATGATTACTTCGAAAAAAGTTAATTAAATCATTACTAACATGTCATAATAACCTATAAAATTAGTTTAATGCATTAAATGTTTCAAATTATTTTTATTTGGGTATTTATAATATCAATTATTTTAATTTTTCACTATTATGGTAATTACTACATCATCATTGTGTCAAAAAATAAGTTAAATTATTTAATGTCTAAAAATTATAAATAAAATATAATTATGTAGGAAATCTTTTTAGATTTCTAATGAATATTTACAATTGAATTTATCTTATTTATAAACATATATGAAAAATGTTTTAGAATATAAACATTGATTTTAACTCTTTTAACTCTTCTTTGAACTAAATAATAATAAATGTCCTAATCTAATCCAAGTGGACCTAAATGATAATATTTTATTCCTAAGGTTGTTTTTGGTCGATATACACTTGTCCAATAGAATTAGTACTTGTGTTAGGGTAATATTAATATCATTTTTACCCTTAATTACCCTATTTACTTTTAACCATGGTAAATAAAAGTAAAAAAGTTACTATTCACCAAAAATTATTTTCATCTCATTGAACCACATTTTACTCCTTGATATTAACCGTGTGTATTGTATTTTTTAATTTCCAATCACAGAAGCGGTAAAATTATGTTTTATGAAAAAATCAGTTTTTTAACTACCACTTAGTAGTTTCACTATTCATCAAAAATTGAAGGTTTTTAGAACAATGCCAAAATTTCACCCTATTCTATAATTGATATTTCGAACTAAAAAATGATGCCTATTTTTCAAAATTCCAAACATATAAGTTGCATTAATTAATTTTATAATTAATTCCCGCTGTCACAACAAATAGCGTGTTTTTAAGAAACAATATATATCAAAAGATTGACAATTGTTTATGTCTAATTTCAAAGTGAAATTAATTCTAATGAACACCCATGGATAAAATGGTAAAAATTTATTCTAATTATATTTTAAAAACACTAAATAATATAATTTGTCACTATAAATTATCTTGATTAAAAAAGGTGTTTTTATGTATTTTTCACTATTCAAAAAAATTTGAAGTTCTCAGAAAAATACCAAAAATTCCGCTTAGGATAATTTCGATATTCTGAATCCAAAAATGAAGTCCTTTTTGAAATATAAAGTATATATAATTTCAAAAAGTAGGTATTACTATTCATAACGCCTAGTTTGATTGGTTGTGGTGTGAAAAAACTCGATGTTGTGTACAACACACGCTATAACCTTATTCAAAGAGAAGTGTACCGTAGAAGCTTTGGGTGTTACATTCCCCCCTCCTTCAATAAATTGCGTCCTCGCAATTTGATATTGTTCTTTGAAAATAAATGTTGAAAATAAAAAATGTCTTTGTGGGAAAACCCACATCGGAAATTTGGTTAATAAAATTTAGTCTTAACAAGATGAAAAGAGAAATAAAAGGGTCACCAAAAAATTATGATCTCGATTAAGAAGACAGTGGTGGAAATTATAGACATATAATTGGAGGAAAACATAAATATTTATAGGTAGTGATTAAGGTCATCAATCACAAACAAGTTTAAAATTGAGGTCCTTAAATTTATCAATCTATGATGATTTAAAATACCATCGGTTCAACAAAACATAAGGTATTAGGATAACACATTTTTGATGTTTCAAAATATCTTAGTTGAAATCCCACATCGAAAAATGAATTAATGAGGCCTTTATTTAAATAAAGAGAGGAAAGTATGAAGATTACTGAAAATGACACATTCTAGGGTTCCATGTAGGAAAATATGGATATGGAAGAGAAATCTAATCATCAATTAAATGATGGAGAGTGGTAGAGAACATGGCTATGAAAAGGCCAACAATCCCAAAGCCATAAATTAATGATGATTTAAGGTACCATCTAAGGCAACGTTTTTATTCTATGTTCCTTTTCTTAATGCTGAGGAATTTAATTATGATATTGGCTAAGATCATAAGGCGATATACTTACTTTATAATTAGAGTTTTATCCATTAATAGATTTCTACCACAAACTCATCTTTCACCCCAAAACATAGTACAACTCAAAAATACTCTATTTATCCTAATCGTATAGGGTTCAAAATATAATGAATTTATAGTTCACATATCAGACCCTTTATGTAAAGAAACTACATTATACCATCCATGAACTTCATGTAGCACAATGGTAGGCGATAAATCCCAATTTCAATATGGTTGTGGGTTCGATTCCCGCAGCTTTGTCCGACACGACAGGTCGTCACACGGTCTGCGTGTTGTCCTATTATAAAAATCCAAAAAAATAACCATTCAAACATAATCCATTCCAACAATTAGACTTATCCAATATACTATTATCGAAAATCATAGTCAAAAATTTACAAGGAAGTTAAACATAATTAGGATCCTTTTTTCTAGGTAATAACCTGTGATCGCCTTCCTCATATATTCTTTTACAACACCGCAACATCCTGAACTTCCATTATCATCCATCTCTTATTCCAAAATCACTACCTCAATATTAGGACCATATTAAGGTTTATCATTCCTTCAACCATGTAATTTCCAAAAAAAATTAACTCGCTGTAGAGTCACTTTTCTTATTACCATAAAATCTCAAATCTTTAATTAAATAGTACTACAGTACAATCCTTATTTATTTCCAGAACATCATTGATACAACACTGAAATGAAATAATTCTAAAATAAAAACATAATAACACTAGTCATTCCTCTTAATCTGTGGTAGTATCATAACATGATAATTATCCAATAGCCTTATTTGCGACATAGTCTGATGACTTAGACATTGGTTCATGTAGTGTCCAAAATCCTTGCAAATGAAGCATTTTACATTTGAAACCATTTTCTTACCCTTGCAGTCACGTACTTTGTGCCCTTTCCCTCCACACATATAACAAACTCCGATTCATTTCAGGAAAGTTCCATGGTGTTTCTTCCCACAGTTATCACATATGGGAAAATTATTCTTTTCCCTATTCACTTTATCCATCTTTCTCTCTTCCATCCTTTTCTTCTCTTGCTTCCCTTCAATGCCATAGGACTCTGAGAATTCATTAATCATCTTATCAATACATGATATTATTTCTTCATATGATGGTAATACTTGGGAAACTATTTCCCTTCTAAATTCTGGCTTAGGACCACGGAAGATATGATCCTTCTTACTCTTTGGATCATACGTATTACAGGAGTTCACATTCCTTCTACTGGGTACCATTTCTAGACAATAGCATAAACTAGTTCAGTTTATGAATTGAAATGAATAATTACCAAACTTGTAAAATACCTAACACAAATTGAACATTTTATGGATATAATCCATAATCATAAAAATGTTTTCATTGAGTAAGTATATACTCATAATCCCTTCATAATTGTTTGTAAAGAAAATGAGAATTATCCTAAGAATACCCCCCAGGAGTGTCGTAACCAAGAGTGCAGCAAGGCCCGTTGACGTGCACCAGTTACCATTTGAGTCTATCTCAAAGCGGTGTTTTTGGGATTTACCATTAGGTGCATCTGTGCCAAAGCCGCCTCTACCTGCTCGAATACAGATAGGGATTTATTGCTCGGAAAACACACAAAATATCTACATTACCAAAATTCTAAGAAGTTATTTTATACTAATCCTCAAAGTCTATCTTTGGGATATGTGCTCTAATCAAAGTTTATCTAAATCTAGTTTCCATGGTTATTACTAACACTACTGGAAAATGGACCTATACCCACGGTTCTTTGTAAAACCGTGGGTATAGAGTACCCCTATACCCACGTTTTACAAGAACCGTGTGTATAGGGCAAATATGGGGACTTATACCCACGGTTTGGGAGAACCGTGGGTATACGTTTTTTTTGAAGACCTATACCCACAGTTTTGGCCAAACCGTGGGTATAGTATTGTCCCTAAAGACCTATACCCACGGTTCCTCAAAACCATGGGTATTGGGGTTTTTATTTTGAAGACTTATACCCACGGTTCTCTAAAACCATGGGTATAGCTTTCCTGCCTCATGGAGGGAAAAAATTACGCGGGATGAAAAAATAAAAAATGGAGGGAACACGGTAATTATTAGTATTATTACAAAAATAGTAGATTAATTAAACTGAATATATGTAGGTTAATTGGTCAGGTCCGTTGAAATCATAGAGTGTTCCTGGGTTCGATTCATGCTGATTTTTTTAAAGATAATTTATAATTTTTAATATATGTAAATAATTATATGCGGTAGTACAACATGTTTAGTTGCCTTAGTTGGTAATGCTCCTCCTTAAAGAAGATGTGGTCAGCGGTTCGAGTCTCCCCCGACACCCTTTCAGCTCCGGTATTTTTATTTTCAGATAACCAGTTAGATTAATATAATTAGCAATATATATATATATATAATAATAATCCTGTTGGGTGAGTTGGTTGTAGATAATCCTTCAGCACGCTGGTAGTCGCATGTTTGAATCGTGATGCGGCCAGATTTTTTAAAAGAAACCAAATTAAAAATTCCCACGGTTCTCAAACCGTGGGGCAAGGTGTGAGCCACGCTGGACTGCTTGGTGACACGCAGTAGCCCACCTATACCCACGGTTTGGGTAAACCGTGGGTATAGGTCAAGACCCCTATCCCGACACCTTTGTAGCCCATGGTTCCCAAAACCGTACCTATAGGATATACCCACGGTTTTGGGGGCTATACCCATGGTTTTGAACCGTGGGTATAGCTCGTTTTTGCAGTAGTGTAAACTTCCTCTGATACCAATTGTAATTCCCCGACCCCAGTTATCCAGAGTCAGTGCATTATTTTAATACATTAGCATGATTATAAGGAATCAAGTCCCGATAGACCGATCAGTTTAGAAGTCTTGGAAAAATAGATCACATACATGCATGTTACATTTGCTATTTAAGACGTACAAAACAACATAAATAATCTTTATGAACGCCATTATTACCTTGGCTTAACCCTACATATCAATCACATTACACTTCTTGAATCTTGGGAAAAATAAAACATAGAAAAAGGGGTGAGCTCAAATGCTCAGTAAGGGTAAGCAATACAGCGAAAAAATTCAAAAATAAGCATAAACATTTAAGGAAATGTATAAAAGTAAAACAAAAGCCTTTTAAACTTGAACATCAGCATAATATGGTAGAAATAAAATGAAATAATTCCATTTACTTATTCACATGGATATTCTAATAATCGAAAAATCACATGCAATATCACTAACCACTTTCATAATGATGGAATGCATAATGCTGATCTTTAATTTCTTTATCAAGGACTTATGCCAAGGCCTAAGGGTTAACTATAGCCGGAACCCAACCTGGAGTGACTCTAATAACCAGACACCATCCCAGAGTGCCTCTAATAACCGGACACCAACTCGGAGTTCCTCTAATAACCGGACACCAACTCGGAGTGCCTCTAATAACCGGACACCAACCCGGAGGGATTATTTACCGGTCTTCGACCCATAACATACTAGTCTAACACATTCATCTTAAGAAGAGGATGAAATATAACATAAAAATTTGTATTAAAACTAGAATGATAAATGTCAATACTTTACCCATGAACCATGAATGTTATAAAAATAACACATCCACAGTCAAATATATCACCAGACTATCAACACAATATGGAATATTGGTATCATGATAAACCAACTACAAAATAATTTTAAAATCCATTAAATAATTTTGACATAGATGAGATTGATTTGTAAAACTCTTTGAGAGAAATACCCCTTTTCATGGAAAAATTTAAAATTCACACAATTTAGAAATGATATCATTTAAATACATTTTTGAATCAAAGTGTCCCATACCACTTTGAAACTTTTGAAAAAAATTAACATTTTAAAAACATTCATGTCCATATAAATATATCCATAAAACCCATTTTGAAGACATAGACATTAATGAGAAAGATTTAGAAGAATAAATATTTAAAACATTTGAAATGATGTTTTAGTAAAAAGTACCTTAAAATAATCCCTTTGAAAACTCTTTCAAAAAACATGTTCGTGGATAATAAATATGTCCAGTAGATACTAACGTAAAAACAACAACCTCGAATAATAAAGAGATTCTGAAATTAATGCTTAACAATTTGGTAACTTACGAAACATACACCCCGTGAAAGAGTTATCATTCAATGAATATGAAAATACACGTAAATTAAAGTGTATTACATAAATAATACAATTATGGTCAGTACATACACCATATAAAAGGTAATAGTGGAAATATGGCTTGAATGTTACGGGAATAAGGAGTGAGATTAAAACACTTTACCTTGTACTTTTCCTTGGTTGAGGGTAGGTTAACCTCCTATATAATTGTAAAATAATTGTAATTAAATTATACAAGAATCATATACATTAATATGATATCATATATGATCTTTTAACATTGATTTGTTAATAATATCTTAGTATTATCGTTGTTTCAGGTGTTAACTTACTCGTTTTATTGTATATGTTTTGTTACGTAAGTCGTGTTTGTCATGGATAGGTTGTATCATAATCATATCCATAATGATATCAAGTCCTTAAACATTATTTTTAAATCATCAAATGATAATTATACTTGAATGGATTCGATGGAGAATGAATCTCATCGCGTTCGTGGAGACGGTAGTCCGTACGTATGCACGAGCGACAATATCATTCTTTTGATAGTAAAATAATATATAATTGGATGGTATATCATATATACAGAATCATTATCATGTTATATTTATTATTTACATGAATTTCACATCATTATTATACCCATCCAAATAATAATTTATTGAATAACAATTACACCACAACGTGGAGGCGGTAAGCCGTACGTACGCACGTATGGTGACATGTTATTCAAAGGATGGATAGAATACTGAAATATGGTTGTAAAATGTTTATAATAACATCAAAGTATATATAATATACTGGAGTTATTATTTTATAATGGTAATAACAAATAATGAAGATGTGGAAGAAGAAAGGAACTTGAAAAAGGGTGGTGAAATTATTGCCTCTTCTTTGGGTTCTTCATTTTGATTCGATAAAAAGGGCTCCTTAAGTTGGCTTTCTGACTAAAGGAAGGAATCTAGGATGAAGTGAGGGAAGTTTAGAGAGTATTTGGGTAGAGGTTGTCCGAGCCAAAAGGCTTTGAAGGTGTGAATTAATGAGAAGGGGAGTGCCCTTTTATAAGATGTGTGAGGGGCACCTTTGGAAAAGCTAGAAATATTATTTTATAATAAATTAATATTCGGTTTCTAATGGCTCCAAAATGTATTATTTAAAGGTTAAGGTGGGTATGGGTCGCAAACCACTCAAACGATAGAATTTAGACAGGTTTGGGTTATTATATTAACCTTATCTTTACGTATTCACTATTAGTTAATTAGTTTCACTTTTACAATGTCTCCTTGTATTTTTTATTATATGGTTAATAAACTTACTATATCCATCAAAGAGACCCCCAAGTGGTCCATAAATGATACACATATCATGATATAAGTCTCTTGGTCGAACCTTAGATTTTTAAGAATTTAATATCAATTAATAATATAATATTTGTTTTAAAAACTCTTTTATGTCAATTTTGACACTATTCAATAATTGATTTTTGTAAAAATCATAAAAGAATTATTACTTCAAAAAAGTTAATTAAATAATTACTAACATGTAATATTGAACTATAAAATTAGTTTAATTCATTAAAAGTCTCAAATTATATTTATTTGGGTATTTATAATATCAATTATTTTAATTTTTCACTATTATGGTAATTACTGTATCATCATTGTGTCATAAATAAATTAAATTATTTAATGTCTAAAATTTATAAATAAACTATCATTATGTAGGAAATCGTTTTAGCTTTCTAATGAATATTTACAATCGAATTTATCTTATTTATAACACTATTATTAAAAATGTTTTGGTAAATAAAATTTGATTTTAACGCTTTTAACTCTTCTTAGAATTAAATAATAATAAATGTCCTAATCTAATCCAAGTGGACCTAAATGATAATATTTTATTCCTAAGGTTGTTATTGGACAAGATACACTTGTCCAATAGAATTAGGACATGTTTTAGGGTAATATTAATATCATTTTTACCCTTAATTACCCTATTTACTTTTAACCACGGTAAATAAAAGTAAAAAGTTATTATTCACCAAAAATTATTTTCTTCTCATTGAACCACATTTTCCTCCTTGATATCAACTGTGTCTCTCGGATTTTTGAAATTCCAATCCCAGAAGTGGTAAAATTACGTTTTATGAAAAATTCAGTTTTTTAACTACCACTTAGTAGTTTCACTATTCATCAAAAATTGATGTTTTCTAGAACAGTGACAAAATTTCACCCTAAGATATAATTGATATTCTGAATTCAAAAATGATGTCTATTTTACAAAATTCCAAAAATATAAGTTGCATTAATTAATTTTCTAATTAATTCCCGATGTGACAAGAAATAGCGTATTTTTAAGAAACAATATATATCAAAAGTTTGACAATTGTTTATGTCCAATTTCAAAGTGAAATTAATTATAATGAACACCATTGTATAAAATGGTAAATATATATTCTAATTATACTTTAAAACCACTAAATAATATAATTTATCACTATAAATTATTGTGATTAAAAAAGTTGTTTTTAATTATTTTTCACTATTCATAAAAATTGGATGTTCTCAGAAAAATTCCAAAAATTCATCTTAGGATAATTTCGATATTATGAATCCAAAAATGAAGTCCATTTTGAAATATAAAATATATATAATTTCAAAAAGTTGGTATTACTATTCATAACGGCTAGTTTGATTGGTTTTGGTGTGTTAGAACTCGATGTTGCGTACAACACATGCTATCACATTATTCAAAGAGAAGCGTACCGTAGAATCTTGGAGTGTTACATATATTATAAATAAAATATTTTAAATAAAATATTTACATGGAGAGTATTTAATTTACATAAATGGAAAGAATTAGATTTAATCAAAGACTATGATTTATTAACACATTTCAAGTCTAAAAAGGAAAACCGGATGCTTTCTGATATTATTAGAAATGATCATGAAACATTATCCCCAATTAGGGTTAAAATAATCCAAATAATGATAGATATGTAATGGATGGTCATGAAAATCATAATGGAAGGGAAACAATATTGACATGCACAAAGTAGTACTCAACCACAGATTTATGTGATGATCTTGGAGGAAAAAAGGTCTAATTTAGTGAAACATAAGAATATAAGAAATATAACAATGTATAGAAATGAAAATTACTATGTTATATGATTTAGAACATTATTTTGTGTCCCCTAAAATCATGAAAATGATAAGGATTTTGTGGAATCTATATATAGATCATTATTCAGTACGCACAAAAAAGAAAAAATTCATATATATATCTCATAAATCATGTTTATATTGACAAGGAAAGGGAGATTATAAATTATTCATCACTAAGTTTATTCTTATGGACTTTCAAATCAACACATTTTAATTATAAGGAGATGGTATAACTACATCATATATCTATATAAAAATAAGTGAGCATCACCATAGAAAATTTCAATCTTCATCCCATATCCAATATATAAAAAAATCCAGTTGGGTTATAGTTGATCAACATACCATGTTAGTGCACTATATTTTTATTTTATATAATTTTTCCCCCGATCAAATGAAATTGACATACATAAAATATATTGTATGTATTCATGGAGTTCCACATTTAATTATATTTTATTTATATTCAATGTTCAAATCAATGATATATGGAATTATTTAAGAGTAATTCGGTATATAACTAAATATCATCTTGAATTTTCATCCTAAAAGGTATAGTTAATATAAAATGAGCATTATGAAAACGGAATAAATGTTTATATCTTTCTCAATGTAATTTAAAGATGGATAGGATCAAAATATTCTAACTTTAATGTTCTAATTTTAAAAAAATTATCACTCATGAAAAAAATGGAACCATATGAGTCTCTGTAATAGATGGGATATATGACATTAATATATTAGGAAAATTCTGGAGAAATAATGTTCTTTTTGAACTAGAACACAATCAGGATGTGAAAAACATATTCAAATTATTCTACCATTTATTAAGTAATAAAAATTTCCATTGAAGTTATACATTTATAATCATTGTTGAGATCTATAATTTAATGTTAGACTAAATAATTACCTTTATATATCACAATGGAAGAGAATCATGGGATTAGGGAAGAAAATAAGTGTATAACTAGAAATATCCTCCCCTTCATGATTCATGATCAGGGTGGGATTGTATAATCTAAGTAATTAATTACATGAAATATATCACACATTCACAATGTGTTCCATGTATCACCTTTAACGAAGTAAATATTAGTTCTATCACATGTCATAAACTCAAGGGTTGTGTACTTAGAACATGTGATATCTCTTGAGGAATAACTGTAGGCGAAATTGGATTTTTTAGACAATGTTCTATGGAACCTGTAAGAACCCATGTTTTTTTATAAAGCATAAAATTTTGAGGGAAGTTGTTTTTTAGTAATTAATGGATAAATGGAATTTTTGGACCTTGAATAAGAATGAATCTCAACTCAGGGAACGTTTTAAAACGTTAATGTCGGGTAGCATACTAGAATTCAAATAGTGTGTGTTAGCGATACGAGATACCCTGGGTATCCATTAGTGAACGCATGGGATTTGAATGCTTATTCTAGCCATATGGGTAAAGCCATGTGGTTACCCAGTTATTAAAATATGTTTTACATAATTTAAATAAAATAAAAATTTAATAATAATAATTAGGACGTTGTGATTATTTTTTGTTGTATAATTAAATAAATGTTAAATTTTTTCTAATTTAATAATTAAATGGGGAGTTTCAGAATTAATTATGAAATGTATATTTAAAGAATAAATAATGAATAAATATTATATTAAATGATTATGGTAATAATAATAAATATATTTTCTATTTTTATTAAATTAATTCATTTTAGTTTTTTGGTTTTTATTTTTTTAAGGGGGAAAATGAAAGGAGAGTCCACAAAGCCAGTGCACGACCGCCAGATTTTCTTCCTCCATGCGCAACACACAGAGGTTCCTCCCTCTTTGACATGAGCTCTCTGATGGTTAGGTTCTCATTAGATGAGCCTCTCCTCCTCCATGAACGGACTCCCTCACAGGGGGGAAACCCCCACTTGGCCATGATCAATAGCAATGTGCGACCCCAGGGGCGGACCCCTGTTGCAGGAAGGCCCCCTATTTGGTGCACCACCCCCTCTCCTGGATTCCTCTTTGCTGGCAACAATTCCCCTCAGACTCTTCACGAATCTTGTATGACTCATCAATTTGAGTCTATCTGTGTATAACTCATGATTCTCATCAGGAATTTTAATCCTCTCTCTCTTGGTTTCTTAGATAAAACTCTATGGTTTAGGTTTAATTCTATTGATGTGTTCCTCTATTTTTAAGGTATGTAGATGTTGACTCAGGACCCATTGTCCCATAATTTGGCATCCGCAGCCAAGGGCGAGGTAGATAGAATTGATTTACCTTGTTATCATAGCATTGGGTAATGTTTGTTTCATTTGTTCATTTGGAACCATGTAAATTAGATTTTGACAATTTATATGAGTCCCATTTATATAATTGTAGGTGTGTTGTCCATTACTTCATTGTTTTACGGTTGTCTAGTATAGTTTTTGTTGATCAACGATATCGTTCCTTCTAATATACAGATGCATGTGTGTGGGTGCAAATATATATATATATATATATATATATATATATATAAGGTGTGTGGTCATGTGATTGCAGACCCGTTCTGGATTGGTTTTCAATTTGTGATGCAGCGCGGCGTGTTTTGGTTCCACCTTGAGGTAGGTTAATTTTCCATGTGCTCATCTTTATTTAGTGCATTAATAAAATGATTTAAAGTGGTTGGATCTTAAAATAGGACTTCTTTTTAGTGATTATATATGATACATTGATGCACGTCCCTTGGGGTTATTAAATGATGATGCACACGTGAGATAAATGGGCACATGGATATTTGTTAGTTTTGAGCATGATTTTCAAAATTTGTTAAAGTGATATGATTAAATAATTAAATGATTTTTTTATTTTTTAGATAAGATAATTATCATTTTATATTAATTATTTTCCCTGCGGCTGGATATAAATAATTAATCAAAGGATCAATTATAATATTTTGATTTAACTGAATGAGATAATTTATTTGGGTAATAATTATGATATGTTTTCTGGCTAAATCAAGACAATTAATGATGGATTAATTACAACCTATTAATGAAGATAAATGTAATAAAATTTTTTAATTGATTAAGAGGTATGATAAAATTTATTGATTATTGAATAAATTAGTTGGCATGAATTAAAATAATTGATGAATTTTTAATGCTCCAATTTATGTACCATGATGGTGTTTTATGATTCTTAATGGTGGCTTTGATTAAGAAATGTTGGGATCGGAATGAGCTAATTATTTCTAGAAAACTTAATTATGGGAAGTGATTTGGGTTGTAGATTAATTAATTGATTGTATAATTATTGGTAATGAGTAGTTAGTAAATTGATGTGTTAATTAATATATTTTATATATTTAACTAATCAATTAGTTTAGTAAGGAATTAAAGGTGATTGATTTGTAAATTTATTATCATGTTTTCAATTAAGGAATGGGGATAAATAAATGCTGATTTATTTATTTAGTTGAAATTATTATGGTTAATAATAATTAATTGTTAATTAATTTTTAACTATTGAAATGTTTAATGGTTAATTAATAGTTTAATTATTTTAAAAGCGATATATGTTGTTAATTTTTTGTTGAATTGATTAACGGGTTTGGTTAAAAAATTTATAAATTATTTAATGCATTTTTTGGTTGTTATAAATGGTGTTCTACACTAATGATAAATATATATGTATTATTGATAAACAGGTTGTGAGATAGGGACTGATGCTCAAAATACACACGGGGTGCTAGACATGGAGTTCTACACCTAGCTTGCATGTAAATATTCTTTTATAGGACCTGGACTAACACTCCAAATAAAAATGGGTTCTGAGACAATGAATGATGATCCAAATACTCATGAGGGTGTTAGACATGACATTCTACACCCATTAATTGAAATTGGATTGTGGGTCCAATTAGTTATACATGAACTGAATTAAATGGTTAATGAAATTGTTGTTATGTAATTATTTGTGATTGAATATGGTAAATGGTTCAGACCCCAGCACAGTCGAGGTAGGTAATGAGATATGGGTGTCCAGGGGAACCTAGAAGAGAATCAATATGTATAGTGGATGGTCATAGATTTTTAGTATTGGTTAGGTGAATCCAAACATTTAGTGGATGGGCTCAGACATATTATATGAAATATAAAATTGAATATCATTTGATGTGTTATCCAAGCCATGTCACAAGATTGGATACTGTCTTTACATTGATTTCTTATATGGTCTTTTGAGACATCTTTAATGAGTGACTTATATAGTCTATATCGGGCTTAGGCCAGATCTCAAGACATATATAATTTAATGAGGATTGAATAATTGATAAATGGAAAATGAATGTCTGATGACTATTGTTTATTCATGAAAAATGTAAAATACAGGTTCAAACACTAACTGAGGGATGAAGAAGGTACTTGTTTATATAGATACATTTTACTTCTTACTTTATTTATGCATGATTTCACACTATTTAAAATATTTATTTAATGTCTAGATTTTGGGTAGACACATGTAGTCTCGACCTAAAATGATTTATATCACACCCTACTTGGGCCGCCATCGAACTTGGGTTCCTGAGTAGATTCTATTTTGTAGCAGGATTGTGTTGTTAGGATATAATTGGGGAATTGGAGCAGAGGACCAAGCAAAAGATCAGGATGCTCCATGAGAACGCCCGTTGGGGCTTTGAGTCATCATCAATTTATTTCATTATTGATATGTAATGCATGAAATATTGTTTTATTCTTTCCATATAGTATCATTAGCATTACATGGATACATATATTGTATAAACATGCATTTTCCGCTTTTGTTCATATTCTAAAAACTATCATCCACTACTTTATCATTTATTCGCACTACTTCTGACATTTTCTGTTATTGTCCACTATTTTTACTATAGAAAAAGCGTATAGTCTACCCACTAACAATCCTTATACCCTCGTTGATAGTCGGCAGCCTGTGGCGTATGGGGAGACGCTCTAGCGGTCATGTGGAGACTGGTCCGACCACCAGTTCATGGGTGATCGAGGGAAGGGAATTACAAAGTTCTATCAGAGGTTCCTTTTCCTTTGTCTTACTATTTTGGGGTTGGTATACCAGTGACTAGAAATTTGTATGCTCTTAGGTTAATATTTATGCTTTGGAATAATCACCCCATGTATGGGAAATGAACAAGTGGCTAGAGTTCTGGTTGTTGTTCATGTTTTTCACTGTTACAATTGATATGATTTCACCTTGAGTGATGGGGGAATTTTTCACTGCTTATTAATTATGAATTTTTTTAAAAATGTTACATTTTCTTAATATGTAAAGGATGTAACATTACATGAATCATATTTGGCACTTAGATATTAACATGTCATCCATATAAGCCATTTCAGGTAGTTTCATTAGTATGATTCCTGCTAATATAAATTTTTTGTCTTGAATATATTCCATGTCTTGTACTAATTTAGCCTTCATTTTTAGATAGTATGTTTTTGTTATACAAGTAGCATGCTTGAGTGATAATATGAAATGCTTATATTCCATTATTATGTGTTATATCATGTTTTACTGGTTTTATCATTTTGATCTATGTTAGATACTTTTAGTAACATGTTACCATGGTGATAAAGCATTGGTTTCATTGGATAAATTTATTTGGTTGCAATTATGACAGAATCGGTTTCAATTGTACGGTGTATGAGCACCTTATAACTGTGAAAAAGGGTAACCCGTGTATTCAAGGAATCAAAAAGGGATGATAATGTAAAACTGTTAAATGAAAATTGGATATCATAAATTGGATCTAAATTGCAGCATTATGGTGTATAGGATTCTTGTCTACTACTAGATGCACATCCATCTGACTGAACAATATAACCATATTATATTTCAAAATGATAATGAATGAAAAACTACTTATTTTTCATTGTAATTAATTATTGTGGGGTTTCATTATGAAGGAACAGTTTTGAATAAATGGGACCATTGGAGGTCACCTTTTCTGTAAAAGGAATTTAGATGCTAGATTACCTATTATATTTTACTAACAGTATATGTGAAAAGTTTAAACTGGATATTTTTTATATCATGTCTGTTTTTCTGTGGGGTGTTTATTTAAAACCAAGTGACTTGTAATGAAAAATTACTTCAATTTTTATTGAAATTCATTCAAATTTTGACATCTTGAAATGAATTTATTAAAATGGATAAAATTAAAAAAGGGGTTTTTAACCTTCTGATTTCAGTTCAGAATGATCAAGAGAGAGGGCCGATTTTTATGTTTCGTAAGGGGCTAAACCATGGTAGGTAGTACCTTTATAATTTTTTTGAAGTTAATGTGGGTTAGTAACACTAATATAGATGAATATTCGATACTCGAGTGTTTTAACACGACGATAGGTTTATGTTACGCATTCTAGGATCAATGTTTGACATGGTCATTCTGGTTCTAGGAAAATCACACAAATGAGTTAAATTATTCTGAAATATCATGTAAGTGAGTGGATGATCTTTTATTTCGATTTCATGGAAAATACTAATGCGGGTTGTGTCGCATCAATTTTTGTAAACGTGTCAGTAGGTGACACCGAGCATTTATGAACGGAGTCGTCTAGTAGTAGTTCAGCTGAACTTTTCAGTGACCTGGGTTTTCTCTTAATGCACTCTTCATAATACGACGAGCATGTCCCCTATCTTGACTTCTTCATGGAGACACTAATATTTCATCGGTCTTACGTCATGCTAAATTTTTAAACGTTGTTGGGCTTAATGAGTGGTTTTTATGTATGTTGTATGCAGGATGTAGGGTTTCATTAGGTTATGATTTCATTCCTACTAGGGCATGATTGTTTTTATAAAATATCCATTTGATGGATTGACTTGGGAATACGATAGGTTGTCGGGTAAGGACATCAGTGTACATGCAGGTTGGTGATGAGATAGTTTTAAAGGCACACTACCAGTTTAAGGGGGAGTGTAGGATTTGGGTCCACGATGTCTTACGAGGAAAGCATACACAAACAAATTTTACTGGTTTAACAAGATTCAATCGTTTTCATAGATGAGGTCCCTTTAATGGCCTTGGATGTAATCTTTGTTTTGGAGTTTAGGTTTTAATGTGATCACTGGATCATTTTTTAAAGTCGTTGGGTATGTTTAATGGTTAAATGAGCGTTTGGAGTTAGGAACACAACCCGTCAATTCTAACAATATTAAATTACCTTGGTAGGTTGGTTGTACTTTAAGTTGTTCCTGATGGCTTCTCAGAGATGGGATGCTATTAAGGTGGGATGTTTTTATGAACCCATTTTTTTTAACCCACTAAAATTCTAGGTATTTTTTCAGTAATTAATGGATCAAAATATTTTAGGTCATAAATTTGTAATAATGTTCCGCACATGGTACATTTTAATTCTTTAATGTCGGGTTGTGCACGGGTAGTCCAACCATGTGATTCAACGATGCGGTATACCCCATGTATCTATTAGAGAATGCATGGGCTTTGCAGGTTTAGTAAAACCATACCGGTCAAGACATGTGGTTACCCTATTTTTAAAATTTGTTTTTATTTAATTTAAATAATATAAATATTTAATAATAATAATGATTCTATTATTATTATTTTTTGTTTATATAATTAATTAAAATTTAAAAGAATAAAATTAAATGATTAAATGAAAAGTTTTCGGATTAATTACGAAACAATTGTCTAAAGAATAAATAATGACGAAACATTATATTAAAGGAGTATGGTAATAATACTTAATGTTGTTATTATTATTATTAAAATAATTCATTTTAATTATTAGGTTTTTAATTTTTTAGATGTAAAATGAAGGGAGAGGGTAATAGGCTAGTGCGTGAGCCCCCTGATTTTCTTCCTCCTTGTGCGACGCATAGGGGTTCTAACCTCTTCAACCGGAGCTCCCACATGTCCATATTCTCTTTGGTATAGCCTCTTCTCCTCCATGGAAGAACTCCCTCACAGTTGAGGAATCCCTTAGCCCAGATCTATAGCAGCGTGCCACCCCCAGGGAACACCCTTGTAGCAGCATGACCCCAAACGTTTTAGTGCCACCCCCTCTCTCATACTCCTATTTTTGCGCATAGATTCATCTCAGAATCTTCATAAATCTTTTCCACCTTGTCAATGTGATTTTTTCTACGTATAACTCATTATTCACATTAGCCTTTTGACTCCTACATCAGTTAGTTTTTTTAGATGAAACTCTGAGGTTCACTCTTAATCTCATTGTTGGGTTCCTCTATTTGTAGGGACTACATTTGTTGACTCCAGACCCATTGGTCTATATTACGGTATCCTATTCAACAGTAGAGGAGGATGGAATCTATTCACCTTCTCATCATTTCACTGGGTAAGGTTTATATCTTTTGTTTTAATTGGACCATGTAAATTAGTGTCTGACAATTTATTGGAGTCCATGGTATATTACTGTAGGTGTTTTGACCATTGCTGCAAACTTTTTTTCTAACATTTATAGTGTTTATTGATCAAAGATACAGTGTATATATATATATATATATATGTATATAAGGTGTATGTGTGTGCGATTGTGGACTGGAGATGTTGTCGATTTGTGATGAAATGCAGCATGTTTTGGTTCCACCCTGAGGTGGGGTCTTTTTCCAAGAGCTCAATATTAATTAATGCATTAATAAAATGATTTTTACTAGTTTGAGATTTTCATATGACTTATTTTTAGTTCTGATATATGATATATTGATGCATGACCCTTGATGTTATTAAATTATGATGGCCACATGAGATAAATGAGGACATGTCTATGTGTTGGTTTTAAGAATGATTCGATGAAATGGTTAAAGTAATATTAATAAATAATTAAATTATGTTTTTTTGGATATATAAGTTAATTAACCTTTTATATTAATTATGTTCCTTGAGACTAGATATAAATAATTAATAAAAGGATTAACCATAATATTTTGATTTAACTAAATGAGATAATTTATTCAGAGATTAATTATTATATGTTGTTTTGGATAAGTGGAGATAATTAATTATGATTAGATTTCAACCTATTAATAATGTGAACGGCCATTGAGTTATTTAATTGATTAAAGGATATGATTAAAGTAATTAATTTCTGAATTAATTAACTGGAATAAATTAAATTAACTGATGAATTGATAATTCTCAAAGTTATATACCATGATGTTGATTTATGATTTTAAATTGTGTGTTCGATTAAGAAATGTTGCAATAATAATGAGATAATTATTTTTTGGAAAAATTAATTATGGGATGTGATTTGTGCTACAGAATAGTTAATTGATGGATTAATTAATGGTAATGAGTAATTTTTAAATGGTTGTGTTAACTAAAAGATTTTGTATTTTTAACTAATCAATTGGTTCACTAATGGAACTATGTAAATTGATTTGTAAATTAATTATAATGTTTTGAGTAAATGAATTTGTATAATTAAATGTTGAGTTATTTATTTTGCTGACTTGGTTGTGGTTACGAATAATTAATTGTTTTGTAATTATTAACTATTGACATGTTGAATGGTTAATTAATAGTTGAATTATTTGATGGATGGTATATGTTGTTAAATAGTTGTTTAATTGATTAACCAGTTTGATTAATTAGCCGATGAATTAATTAATGGATAGTTTTGGGATGTTAGACATGTTCTTCTACACCAATGATAAATATATATATTATTGTAAAATGGGTTGTGAGATAGGGACTAATGCTCTAAATACTCACAGGGTTCTAGAAATGGAATTCAACACCTAGATTACATGTAAATGTTCTTTTATTGGATTGGTAATGATGCTCTAAATACCCATGGGTTGTGAGACCAGGACAAATGATCCAAAACCCCACGAGGGTGTTAGACTTGATGTTTTACATCCAGTAATTGACATTGTACTTTAAGTCCAATTAGTCATACATTAACTGAATTAAATGGTTTAAAAAAGATGGTGTGGTGTAATTATTTGTGATTGAATATGGGAAATAGTTCAGACCCAAGAACAATCTAGTCGGGTCCTGAGATACTGGTTTCTAGGGGAACCCATGAGCAAATCACAATCTATAGTGGATGGGATCATATTTTGGTATTGGTTTGGAGAATCTCTAATTTTAGTGGACAAGCTCGAACATAGTATATTAATGATTAAATTTAATATTGTTTGACGCATTATCTAAGTGAAATCAAATGCTTGGATATGATCTGTACATTGATTTCAAAGATTCTCTTTTGATTCATCTGTAATGAGGGCCTTATATGGGGGACGTCTGCCTTAGGCTGGATCTCAAGATTTATATAATTTAACAAGGATTGAATAATTGATAAATGGAAATGATAGTGTGAAGAATATTTTGTTGTCATCGAAAATATACAACACGGGTTTAGACACCATCTAAGTACTAAAGCAGGTACATGGGTAGACAATTACATTGTACTGCTTACTATATTTATGCATGCTTTCACACTATTCAAATTATTTATCGAATGTATAGATTTGGGGTAGACACTGGTGGTCTCTGACTACTACGATTTATATCTTACACCCTACTCAGGCCACCATTTCACTTCGGTACATGAGTAGATTCTATTTTATTGCAGGATTGATCTGTTAGCATATATTTGCGTAATATGAGAAGGGGACTGATCGGAAGCTCAGGATGCTCGAGGAAATATCCCATGGGAATTTGATTTATCTTTTATTTATTTCATTGTTTATATGTAAATAATGATTTATTTATTACTAATTTCCATGCTGTATCGTTAGAAATTCATGTATACATCTTCTATATAAATGGGGGTTTTCTACTTTTGTTCAAGTTATAAAAATAATCTGTATTCCTCTAATTTGTCCTTTATTCACACTCCTTTCATGATTTACTGATATTGTCCACTTTTGTTACTCTAAAAAGAGTTTATAGTCTCCCCACTGAAAATACCTAAACCTTCCCAGTTATTTGGATGCCTCTAGAATACGGGGAGACAAGCTTGAGATCATGTGGTGACTAGTCCATCCACATGTTCATGGATAAGCTGAGTTGGGATGTTACAGAACTAGACCAATAATTTTATCAAAATTATATAGTTAAATCATATGTTATAACAAGTTACATAGGAACTAAAATATGTAGTGAGACAAATATACCCTCAAATTATTTTGTTTGTGTAATAAAATTTATAGGGAATTTTTTTTAATGGGTGAGAATGAAACACATGATATTTTAAGCATGAAATTACATTTTTTAATTCCCATCAGTTGAATAACATGCCTTATATGAAATGATATGAAAAATGGAAAATTTATTTATTTTAAATTTAAATAATATCATATAAAAAGAAAATTTTAATATAATACAAATAATCTACATAAAGTTATTATTAAAATTATAAAATTAATAAAACGATATGATAATAAAAATATGTTTATCTTACAATGTTTATACTTGTGTTCACCCTTTTTTATTATAATTCAACATATATAAATATGAATAATACATAACAGTAGAGAAAATGGATTCATTTATTAGAAGGGAGAATCAAGGGAATCGTTTTGTATAAGGATCTATGTAATCAAGTTGTAAATGAATTAAATATGAGGATTATTTTTTGAGATTATTAAGGAGGTAGTGCCAAAATGGTTTTCCCGTGATCGATACCAAAAATATCTTCAATAAGTACAACATGATAAGACTCATCTATTTTTTAATGTAATGGTCATAGAGTCATTATGAGATCCCTGTTAGCTGAATCACCACTCGTTTCTATCCCAATTAATTATCTCACCAAGATATATTATGAAAATACGTTAAGGGGTTTCATATAATTAAAATTTGATATGTTATCATCATGTAATGTAAGACATAATATTTTTTAACTATATTTATATTATTGGTAATAATTTTCTATTTTAATATATTCTTTTTTTATTAAATATATAGAACATAAAATAATTATTTTAATTAAATTTATTATTTTCACATTTAATAAATTTAAAATGATGAACTACTTAGTATTTGGTAGGAATTTAGATTAAATTATTTTAATGTTTCAAAAATAATATTACAAACATATAGAATTATAAATTTTTTATATTATATTAATTTTTATCCCTTTTAAAAATTGAATTTAATAAAATATATTTCATATTTTGAATCGGTATATAGTATATAGAAATAGTTCTAGTAATAATATTTTTTCATAATGATAACATCCAAAATAAAATGTGATTTATGATGATAAAGAATAAAATGAGATAAATTTATTAAGAAAACTTGTTGGGGGAGAAATATTCTATAATCATTGTCAATAAATTTCATTTATAATGGAATTAATGAAATGTCCACATCATTTTCTCTATTTTAGTTACTTTTATTGAAAATTACATTCCTTAGACTTTATAGAATCGGAATTTGAAACAATTTCCCTCACACCCATCTAAAAATAGTCCCATCATCCATGAGGTTCAAGACACAAATAAGGTTTTTTGAACTAGCCTCAAACAACCCATTTTTCCTCTCTAACAACCTTATCTCACTTTTTGGAGTTTGAATTCACAATAATTTTTCTAAAATATTTCATTTCAAATATTGTATCTAAGTGAATATTTTACTCATACACATATGTAGTATATTATATATAATTGTTTTCATCTTATTATTATTTAACATGCTTATGGATTATTTTAAAATATTACATAACATGTAACTAATATAGTTTTTTCTCTATTGTATTTATATTACAGTAATATAAAAAAATAATATTACTCATTCATTTGTTATACTATATTACTATTTCGGTCTATTTAACCACTAGAATGAATGGGAAAAATACTATTTTCATATTTAATAGTTATCGAAAAATTAATATTGGTAAGAAAAATCTATTTTAGCCACTATTATGAATAGTGAAATATGATTTTTATGAAAAAATTATATTTTCTTTAAAATATAAAAATGGTATTATATATTAAATTACATTATTTTTTATAAAAAAATATTCATTTTTAGTGTGTTTGATAGAGTGATTGTGGGGGAGTTTGAATAATTCCTAACCATTCCAATCAGATTTACCATTTTTGAATGTCTTCCAAAAGGATTTGTTCATGGATTTAGAATCAACCAATGGTTCCCTTATTCAATATGTTCTAAAATCCTACTTTCTAAGGAGAGGATTTTATTTTTATTTTTCCTAAAAACACTTAGGGAATCTAATTGGTCTAGAGGATGATAGTTCCGGCTCATCGTCCCATTTTATTTGGATTTATTACCTACATCAATAGTATCCTAGTTGTTTAATACATATTCATTAATCATTCACCATATCCAACACATAACATGTATCTCCCTATAATTAATAATAAATTATTATCCTGGATTAACATCATAATCATATGTGTGTATGAGAGGTTATTTGGAAATGTAGGCATCTGTATGTATCTAAAATCCTCTATCGATGGAACCCTTTTTTTGAATGGATTTGATATTATTTTTCCCATTATTATCAGGATTCTAGTTTCAATCCACACAATAAGGTGCTCTAGAATTTATTATCATCTAGATATATGAGATTTTTCATGATTTTGGAATTGGGATCATTAAATGGCCTTTCAACATATCCTTGTGGAAGGAATAAGAACCCACGTGATTTGGTTCCTATTATCAAGACACATCATAACTTATATGGTCATGTTAGTAAGACCAAAGTGTAAATTTTGACATCATAAAATAAGTAAATTAAGGAGAAAGGTTCCCAGTAAATGGCCATAGTGGTTATTTCATTGAAGTGAACTAGAAGAACATAGATGTATATAGTCTCTAAGGATGGGGTATTGAGCTTACTGGGAATGTAGTCCAATAAGGATGTTGATGAAAGGCACCCAAAAATAATATGTACCTTTTGTATAGATATAACTCTATAGGGTATGTATCATGGAGAGCATTTGGGTAAATTTGGGGTGTAGGGTTTTGACCACTGGGAGTCTTCCTACACATCCCATTTATATTGGAATCGAATCCCACGTAGTTTAGATAAGGTAGAGGACATTTGCTTGTGAGTGTCTTCTAAGGGTTCTTTATGTTGGAAATCTTGCCCATTGAGAGGATTATGTAGTGTATTATACCAAATATGAGGACCTTTTTCTCACATGTAGGCCCTTTTTCTCACATGGTAGTAGTCCTTTGAGATTGATACATTGATATGAGGACCCAATTAAATGGAGGAAATTTGAAGGAAGGAGAGAGGAAGATCTGGGAAATTATTCTCCACTAATATATACAAATAACATTATCGATGCGCTGATATTAGATTTCCTGTAAGCCCACATGAGTCATGGATGGATGTGAAAAACAAGTGGAAAAGGAAGATCTGTTAAATCTTATAATAATTTTTCTTCTAGTGGAAGAATCATGTGATATGTGGGAAGAAGAAAGGGAATTTATGAGCCCATGTGCTCTTTCATTTTTGTAAATAGGATACTCACATATGAATTGCCTTCTGGCAATAACCTATAAGATTGCATTGGGTATTACTATATGATGGATTCCTTGCTCCTAGTTCTAGGAGTGGGAGTTGGATATTCCAATAATCATCATCAAATGAAAAGTAAGATGGACCACCCGTCAATGTCTAAATAAGGTCCCCAGTCATATATATGAAGAGATAAGAGAAAACCCTAACCCATGTGTCTATGAATGGGAAGTCGATGATGCTTTCCTTAGGTTTGGGGTCTTCTTAACTCAAGGGATGTATAACAACACCCACATCTAGGACCCTAATAACTATGTAGGATAATTTTGGGACCCAAATAAATGAAGGAAGTCATAACTGAATGGAAGATATGTAGGGGTCAGTTCACTATTGTTTTGAAAATATGGGGTCTTAAGTGGATGAATTGATGTGGTTTCCCACATATGAGAGTCATGAGGAAGGATGTTCCATTCATTTTTTTTCATGATTACTGATCATAGGATTCTTTCTTATGAAAATGTTGTGTGATTTAGAGGTTTCTTGTGAATGGTAGGGCCTTTACGGATCAACATTTCTTGCTACAGCGTAGGCCTAAACAATCATATAAGTACTTATGGATAATTTATAAGATGGAAAAAACATGTTTGAGGCCATATCCTAGGCAACATTGTCTTCATCAAGTGTCTCTTGATGGGCCTCATATTGGTGATGGGTTTTTGGAGGGGATGTTCTCACTAGTCTATTTTGATTATAAATAATATATCTCGTCACACATGTGTATTGTTTTTGACACCCTATAGGGACATTGAATCATTTATCCCCATTAATTTAATCTTTAATTTCTTCTCAGGGATCTACCAAGGTGGTAGCAATAGTCTACGAAATGAAATAGGGGGATAAAATCTACAATTGTTATAGGGTTATTGTCATCATGTCAAATAAGGAAACCCAATGGTCCTATTTATTGGGAAATATAGATCCCTAGGTGAATGAGGTTATCCATATAGGTACCTCACACATGTATCTGGAATAATATTTATGTGAAGTTGTGGCTACCTCTCTGGGATGCACAAGTAGGTCCTATATGAACCTCAGTGAGGGAAGCTATGTGTTCAAGGGTATCCTGAGAGAACTCCTTAGTTTCATTAACTACATTATTATCATGAGGTATTTTCAATTATATATTTTCACCTTCATGTAACATGATAGAGTTTGAAACCACCAGACCCATCCACTCAATAAATGATCAAACTGAAGGAAGAGTATTTTATCCCGAGGTTATATGATGATAAGATCTATAGTGGTGTGCCTATTTTATATAGATGTTTTATGTGCCTTCCATAAGTGGAGGGAGGCTAAATAAATTATCCATGTCTATAAATATAGTTGATCATCTAATGAATATTTCATCCATTCATTTTTTCTTCTACTCTTGTCACACAATCTATCCATGTTACTTTCTAATGAATTTACATGAAAAAGAACACGGTATACCCACATGAGTGACCAGGATTCTTGGGATAACATTTCCTACTGTCATTTGAGGGGGTCACAGGCTTAAGAGACCTATGAGTGGAATTTGGTCAACTGTTAGGTGAGAGGAAATTGGTTGAGTATCGTTTGTGAGGGATTTCCTTTACCAAAATTTTAGACCTTTCAGAATTTTTGAAAAATATCAATGCCTCTTTATAGATTACCAATGGAATATTAGATTTTTTCCCATGAACAATATTATACACATACTTCATAGATGGTTAAAATAGTCCGACCTAGTTACTATAACATGTGATAATCCAACCTTATGGAATTAGAAAATCACATGAATAATTATCAAAATGAATACCCACGAAGTGATTACCTACCACTCTATAACCATGAGCTTCAGATATGAAAATTATTCTTGAAGATCAAGTTTTACTTTGTGATCTAAGGGTTCCAAGAATATAGCAACAACCTTACATTAAAAAAAATCCTCCAGTGGTTTATTTATCAAGGATGGCATAAATATAATAAAAAGATTAATGTATTATAGCATGTGTTTCCTAGAACTGAAGCCTCACACTCTGGAACTAAAACATCATTACTACCCTTCAATATTTCGTGCATAAAAAAAGACAAATTACAATTCCCTAAGTACAAAAAAGTCATCTTCAATAGAGGGGGGTCTGAATATAATGGATGTGGGTGTTTTGGGTATTAAAAAAATTAATGACATTATGAATGACCTATATAATTTTGGAATTTATGTGGTGCTCCAGGTAGCATAGATGTATGTTTATATAATCCCATACATCATTCTTGAACTAATATGTCGTGCAATATTTCAAAAGAAAACATTAGCTCTGATGCCAGTAGAAGTTGGAATTATCATGTGGGGAATTTAAAATATCTATAGAGTTATATCCTTGGATGTATTTATGATGAGTTCATTCGACCAAATTTGAAGGGTTATGATGAATAATGGATGCTATATTTGGTCCATGAGAATATAAATAATCCTTAGAAGGTGAGAAAGAAATACCCCCTCCTAAGGGGTGATATCCATTCATAGGACTATAAGACGGTCTTCTTGGAGATGTGGAGAAAAGGCTCTACTTGAAAGCGCTTAACCGGGTTACATTAATTAGAGAACCTTATATTCCTCATAAAATCTTGTCTCATATTAGAGAAAGGATAGTATAACTAGTGGGGATATATGGTCCAATCTGAGGTTCCTCCGATGAATCATAGGGAGGGATTTCTTGTGATGGGGTTGAGAACCAACCTACTTCCAATCTGTAAATATAATAAAATCATTTGGCTGATGATATTGATGATTGTGGAATCATTATAAAAATATAAACATAAGGTTATACCTTCCTATTTTTTTGAAGTTCAACTGGTGTTTAGTAAATGTGTACACCATGAAGAATCCATATTTTATTTTAGGTATATTTCAAGTGTTTGGGGGGAGAATTGAAGAGCTCTTCAACAATTTTTCCATGATGAGTGGAATTAATGTCCCTTAAATCCGGTTTCACCATTTCATTTAGGATATTTCTAGTATCGAACATTTTCCATTAATGAACAATGAAGTCATGGAGGATTTGATATTTTTGGGAGTGTTTATATTCATCCTAGGTGCGGATATTCCTACTGGTATTTTCATTGATAATATCCATGATAATGGTAATTTTATGAAAAACAGGATTTCATTTAGAGATATCATACTTGTGGTCCGCATTGATAGTGAGATTGTATGATATGCCTTTATTCCAAATCAATTTCCACACCAGTTAATGGTTCTAATACATCCAAATGACTCTCCCAAAAAAATTGATTTGAGAAGCATATGATGATTTCGTTGAAATTTTGGGTCGTCATAGCTTCGAAAGGATGCAAAGAATCTATCAAACTACCCACATCAAGTGCCTCAATCATTATAGAAACTAGTTATTCCAATGAATTGATTTATTCCTTCCCTCAAAGGTCATCGATATCCAGTGTCCCTCATGTCACTTTAATGATGAATGATGGAAGTTTCATGCATGACTAGATGGTTTGACTATATGATAATGCGGATAAAGCTCCAAATCCCTCATAGAGGTCACAAGAATGATCCACTTAGATTTCCAATCTGACAAATACAATGTATCCTTGGCCAAGGCTATCATGAATTTTTTGAATTGTGGAGACCCCAACACCATCCATTATGTATCCTATCAGAACATAGAGTACTAAAAGGGATTTAAATTCAAAGGGTGTCAGATATTCTTCTCCACGGTCCACATTAACATTGGATTGCATTAAAGGTGTATATATCCAATCTTATAAGAACATGACCTTGGATATCAGAGATTTTTTGATATTTCTATATCATGGAAATTTCATCCCACAACATGGGGACATATGAGTGCACTCTGATCTTATACTCAATAGAAATTCTAATGTGGTGGGGAAATACATCAGGGAGGTAGAGATGTTAATATATGACACATATGATCAGATCCCATCTACAAATAAAATAACTAATTTTATGGCCAAATATACAGTTTAGGGGATATCTACCAGATTTGATGAAGAATGTGATGACATTGTTGAATCTAGTGATGTAATTTTCCTGTTTCCCTACTATTTTCCTCTATTATATATCATCATTTTTTTATTTATGTTTAGTTGGTAGAATAAAAATTATTTTAATGTGTGGAACTTGAGTCATCAAAATATGGGTCATCATGTACTCATATCAAAGTGAGTGTTGAGTCTCCAGAGTCCTCAGAGTTATCCTTAGGCAAAGAATGATGGTGGATACAATGGAAAAAAGATCCATTTCTGTAGAGACCCCCAAACAGAGGGTTCCTAATGAGACATGATATACATAACATTTCATTGCATCATTACAAATTAAATATCATGTCCCATTACTATAGAAGATCGCGAGGCTCATGATTATGGGAAAACAGCTTCTTCTGATTAACTTCATTAGTACCAACCATGCTTGAAAAATTTTAAAAAAAAATGTAGGGTGAGAAAATATGCCCAGTAAGGGGTTTTAAAAACTTTTTAGGAAAACTCATTCTCAAAGCAGTCCTTTTGAAGAGAATAAAACACTTTTATAAAAACCAAGCATTATCTTTTCTTAAAAACATGGAATCCAACATTTTTTAAAGAAAACACTTGCACAGAGAAGTACGTACTTGAAATAAGCTTTAAAGTAAACATGATCAGAGAGCGCAACATATGAAGAATAGAAAATGCTTAAAATTCAAACAAGGTTACTTAAATTCTAAAAATAATTCTGTGACTAAGCAGGGAAAACATTCATAACATGATTCTTCAGCATATACAGTTCTTCTAGTAGTTTACCACATGAAATTCAGTTCTTGACACATAATTACATTTTCATAGTTATGGGAATTTTCAACTAGGGGATGTCCTGTTAGTTGAACTAACCCCTGGTTGACCAATTATCATCACATGTAGAGGGAATGTATAATTCCGGACTTTGTCAAGACCGTATAACATACATAACAGGTCAAGGCTAACTGCCAATCCCGTTTCCATGGTTACACAAGCCAGGGCTAACTGCCAAGACCGTCGTACAAAACGTCTCATGAGACTCTTGCTTTGCCCAATGCATTGGAGCGCTGTATAATTCTGGGCGCACCCGTCACATTTAAGTCCAATACATCCCTCACATATCATGACATTGTCTATCATTCATAGGGTTTCATGCATTCTTAATCAACCCCCTTTTCACTTACATATTGATAACTTGAAGACAATTCAATCATAAATAGACTGAGACATGCATGCTAAAATCCGTACACCCAAGAAATTATCTTAACAATTAAAACATGGGTTTTAAGGAAATAAACACAAACACCTAACATTCCATAACATCATATTACCCAATTAAAACATGGTCGTTCATAACTTACACATATGCTGATAAATGGATATTGTGGGTGTTTAATACATGCAGTTGGGGATACAATGTGCGTAATCAGGTCCTTCTTGGGGAAATCATGTATATAATTGTGTAAATACTATTTTATTAGCACTTTAAATAACATGACCCCCTTTTTGAAAACATCATAAAGAACCTGTAATTAATGACAACATAATGATATATATACCTACACATATGCATGTGTTTACCACATTAAACCATACTCAAAAAATATTTCCCAAGTTATACATTAAACAAAATCAATGTTTGACAAACCGAGTGGGGTTCTTTTATATAAAAAGAAATGAACTTAACTTTCATAAAACCCTTATTGGCATAAAATCAATCTTGCATGCAACATGGTCGATCCATAAACATGTGTACATATACATGAATACATGTATATAAAAGTTTAAATAATTCTTACCATTTTATCAAAACCAAAATCCTGATTTATCAAGAATGATGATAAATAAAAATTTTCAATTGAAAGATATATTTTGATATCAAACTAACCCATAAACTTCAGCATACATATAAATTTGTATATAAATGGTTTTTTGGGTACTTTTCTTGAAATAATATGCTATTGAGTAAATAATTTATCATGTTATATTGTACAAAACGAAAGAGTCAAATTCATCCCTTATGCACATTGATGTACATGTACATCTATATGATTACTTGTACATATATATCTTTATGCTCCATGTAATTGCATGATTTACATGTTCATGCAATTTTTTGACAACTGCATTTTTCATAGGCGAAAAGATATTTAGGGTTATAAACATGTGAATTAAGGGTGTACATATGCATGTATCATATTATATATATGTATGAATACATATATATATATATATATGTACACACATATGAACGAAGTGTATATGCGTATAACCATGTATATTCACTGAAGTAGGTGAAAAATTAACACAAGAAGACCTCCCCTACTCAGGTTCGATCCTCGGAAGAGGTAAAACAGGTATAGATAGGTTCATATGGTCCTGTATAATCTTATACACTTTTATATAACAAGTGTATATAACTATTTAAAGCTTATAGAAACGGTAGGAAACAAAGAAGAGGATTTCCCCATACTATTATTCAGTTCTTCAAGCTGAGAGGGATATCTCATGGTTTGGGTTTGCACCAGGTTCATACACACCGGAAATATATACATATAACATGTATATATATATTATTTTATATAAACTGAATCTCAACAAAACCAAACAAAATAAAACATTTTCCCTTACCTTATCTTGGGGAGGAGGTGAGAAGGAGGCAATGAGGAAAGTGAAATCAGAGGTATAAACACAGAAGGTTTACATATACACATAACACATATATATATATATATATAAACCGAAGCTCAAACAAAAACCAAAACATGACTTCTCCCTTACCTTAGCTCAGAGAGGGGGTGAGGAAATGATGCAGCGACGCTGGACCGGTGGTCAGAAGGATCAAAGAGGATCGGGTGCAACACTTCCGGCCTTCGGTACAACTTGGGGTTGAAAAAAAACACAGAACTCAATATGAAGACGTCGACCCGAGGTATCCGATGCGAAGTCGGTGTCAACCTGTGCAAAAGAGGGGAAAAGTGGGTCCACTCAACGACCTAGACGAAGAAAACGAGGCCCTACACCCAACTGGTTTAGCAGCGTGGTGATGAAGACGAAGGAGGCGCGGGGAAGAAGAAGCTGTGGTGTGAGAGACGCGGAACAGAAAGGACGGCCATGATTACACCGAAGTCGATTGAACGGCGTAGATGTAGCACGGCTTAAAAAACAGACGGCCGCGATCAGGGAGAACAGATTGGACGGCCCCCGGTTGAAGCGGTGAAAAAAAAGAAAAGAAAACACACACGTGGGTCTTCAGTTTAAATAATAAAAAAAATTTCTTTATTTATATTATTTTCTATTATATTATTATAACATTGTCTTTTATTATTAAAAAAACATCAATTATTAAACTAACTTTTATTATCTTAATAAAAGTCATTGGTTAATTGATTTAATCAAAACATATTATTATATATATATATATTATTATTTTTAAAACATCACTAATTTTTATTATATTATCATTATTATTATTAAACCATAATTATTTATTACTTAATATTACATTATGAAAGGTCAATGGTTCATTTAATATAAAGAAAACATTGCTTAATCAAAACATATCATATATATATATATGTTTTAATTTCCATTATTAGCTAATTAACTTAATTTCCGTAATTAAATATTAATATTAATTAAACATTAAACGTAAGTACATTCAATCACACATATAAGTGCGTTGATATAAATATAATCCCCAAAAAACACATAATTAAAAGAAATCATAGTTTGACGTAGTTTCCAAAACAGTTTATCCAAGTTATAAACATTTGCATTAATATTAGCACTTATATTTAATTTATAGAAAAAGAATCATTTAATTTGATGCAATATATATATATATAACTCAAGTGTTAGTTCATATTTAGACAAAATAATAAAAAACCATCAGATTTAATATAATTACAACATAAAATTTTAATTGCTCAAATTAAGAAAGTAAGTGTAGTGAATAATAATATTAATTTTCACTGTTTTGAAACAGAAAACATAATTCACTTTTTTGGGAAAACAAGAAATAAATTAATTAAATTATCATTGATGTCATTCTTTAAACATTAAAGAAAATTTCATAATTAATATTCCGAACCTTTTGTGGTACGCCATTCTTATCTCCAATGGTCAAAAACAAAACATAGTGGATATGAGAATCCAACAGTCATATTTATAGTCGTTTGGGTTCAACGGTCGGATTAGTGTGCTTATAAAGGGTCTGGTCTCGGGGTGTCCCTCACTCCATGTGACAGAAGGAGAAAGTAAGAGATGGTTCATGTGATTCTCTTGGTTCTCAGCACGGGTGTAGTGGCTTCGGCCATCCTCATGTTCATTCTGATGGATGTCAGAAACCCTTACCGCCTTCTTGGGGTCTTGGTGGTTTTAAGCGGTCTCCCCATCATTGTAATCAGGTTTTTAATTGGGATTTTTGGTTAGCTTATCTTTTTGTTAAGTCAGTGGGAGTTGTAGCTGAGATGTTACTTATTTGAATAAAGGAGCTTTCATTCATTTGATGCTATTTTATTATTATCATCTTATAAGATGTTTGTTTGTTCACTTAACGGGTGACATTGTAAATCAAACTTGTCAAAATTCAAAACATGGTTTTCTCGGTTCGTTACATTACTTCCGCCTTCAAAGAATTGTGCCCTCACTATTCTATCATAAAAAAGAAAAACTGAAACCCCACATGTACAACATTACCGAAATAGTGGATCTGGCTCGGTTAACGGGATACCAAAGTTGGCACATAGCTTTTCTGTTTCCCTATCCCATATACACTTCGAGCAGTACTTCTTGAAATCCTGCTCATGCGTACTGCACACGGGCTTCCAAAGGGAGGCTCGTGCGGTGCAAAGCTCAGAAATGTCCAAGTAGATAAACTCCTTGATAACTCTTCGGGCCACATCACACTCGAGGTAGTCGAGAGGAATGATGCGGTTGAGGAGACTGAAATTCAAGACCTGGAACATATAGGCTGCACTAAGCTGGCCATCTTGTGCAGCTACGAGGTAGCATGCTCTGGAAGAGAAGTTATGTGCCAGTGTAAAACACTAGAATAGGCCTTTATAGTACCTTCCCCTTCGGATGTAGCAGGGGAGTTGAGCAGTGGCAATGAGGTGAAAAACACGATCATCCTCTTGACATAACCGAAGAATCTAAAGACCGTTTTCTAGATCAAGCATGCACTGGCAAGACCCTCACAGATGGAGAAAGGATGGATAATCCACCGTGCATGCCCTGATCAAGATAACCTCTACTAGCTCATCGGGTAGTGATGAGTAGTTCGTTTGACCAGCCATCTGAAAACAAACATCGAAAGGAAACTCTTAACAACATTGATAAGGTAGAGACATGAAAGGATACATGAAACTTCCGTTTATGCAAAAGTTTACAAGACGAAGCCTGATTTTACTAGACGTACGACACAAAGAGTGGAAAAACTCCCTAAGTCTCAAACCACACACAGGCTGAACAGACATGACTAAACTCATGGGAACATCCATTACACCTCCTAAGTTTAGTATGATGGGTATGGAGTTAGGAAACATAAGTATACACTTCTTCCCTAAGAGAAAAATGGGTGGACTCATCTTCCAACACTCCAAAGTCCATTAACTGGCCCCAGAAGCCGTAGTGAAAAATCTGGCATAGGTAAGCCGCTCGGAGGTCTCCGGCAGCATCAGCTTCTTGAAAGGGGTTATCAAGCATCGTGCCAAATTCCTCTCCAGTTGTGAACACTCGGAAAAGTCCCTCGTGATACATTCCTCGACATGCATAACAGGGAAATTGGTTCATCATCATTAGGAGATAATCCATCCCCGATCCCCGGTGAAGACTAAGCACCCTAGGCAAGTTTGACATGTTATACAGGTGCTTACACGTCATACGAATCCGGGCATAATTCAGAAAGATCACACAGATAGCTAGAGATAAAATGTTCTCTAGAGCCTCAGTGGGAAGTTACAGTAGGTCGGTAGGTAAATCAGCCATCTGAATGTTATAAAATTTTTACTCAGTTAGTCATATAAATACATTTATACCGCCTGGTTTTCCATAGTTTCCTGAACCCATCCTCTGATACCAACTGTAGCGACCCCCAAACCCAGGTTGCCTAATAATACATGATATACTTAACATTTCACTACATCATTACAAATTAAATATCATGTCCCATTACTACAGAAGATCGCGAGGCTCTAGATTCTGGGAAACCAGCTCCTTCTGATTACCTTCAGTAATACCAACCATGCCTGAAATTTTTTAAACAAAAACGTAGGGTGATAAAATATTCCCAGTAAGGGGTTTTAAAAACGTTTTAGGAAAAATCTTTCTCAAAGAAGTCCTTTTGAAGAGAATAAAACACTTTGCTAAAAACCAAGAATTATCTTTTCATAAAAACATGGAATCCAACATTTTTGAAAGAAAACACTTGCACAGAGAATTAAGTACTTGAAATAAGCTTTAAAGTAAACATGATCAGAGAGCGCAACATATAAAGAATAGAAAATGATTAAAATTCAAACAAGGTTACTTAAATTCTAAAAAGAATTCCGTGACTAAGCCGGGAAAACATTCATAACATGATTCATGAGCATATACAGTTCTTCTAGCAGTTTACCACATGAAATTCAGTTCATGACACATAATTACATTTTCATAGTCATGGGAATTTTCAACTAGGGGATGTCCTGTTAGTTGAACTAACCCCTGGTTGACCAATTATCATCACATGTAGAGGGAATGTATAATTCCGGACTTTGTCAAGACCTTTCTTCAAGACCGTATAACATACATAACAGGTCAAGGCTAACTGCCAATCCCGTTTCCATGGTTGCACAAGCCAGGGCTAACTGCCAAGACCGTCGCACAAAACGTCTCATGAGACTCTTGCTTTGCCCAATGCATTGGAGCGCTGTATAATTCCGGGCGCACCCGTCACATTTAAGTCCAATACATCCCTCACATATCATGACATTGTCTATCATTCATAGGGTTTCATGAATTCTTAATCAACCCCCTTTTCACTTACATATTCATAACTTGAAGACAGTTCAATCATAAATAGACTGAGACATGCATGCTAAAATCCGTACACCCAGGAAATTATCTTAACAATTAAAACATGGTTTTTAAGGAAATAAACACAAACACATAACATTCCATAACATCATATTACCCAATTAAAACATGGTCGTTCATAACTTACACATATGCTGATAAATGGATATTGTGGGTGTTTAATACATGCAGTTGGGGATACAATGTGCGTAATCAGGTCATTCTTGGGGAAATCATGTATATAATTGTGTAAAAACTATTTTATTAGCACTTTATATAACATGACCCCCTTTTGTGAAAACATCATAAAGAACCTGTAATTAATGACAACATAATGATATATGTACCTACACATATGCATGTGTTTACCACATTAAACCATACTCAAAAAATATTTCTCAAGTTATACATTAAACAAAATCAATGTTTGAAAAACCGAGTGGGGTTATTTTATATAAAAAGAAATGAACTTAACTTTCATAAAACCCTTATTGGCATAAAATCAATCTTGCATGAAACATGGTCGATCCATAAACATGTGTACATATACATGAATACATGTATATAAAAGTTTAAATAATTCTTACCATTTTATCAAAACCAAAATCCTGATTTATCAAGAATGATGATAAATAAAAATTTTCAATTGAAAGATATATTTTTATATCAAACTAACCCATAAACTTCAACATACATATAAATTTTTATATAAATGGTTTCTTGGGTACTTTTCTTGAAATAATATGCTATTGAGTAAATAATTTATCATGTTATATTGTACAAAACGAAAGAGTCAAATTCATCCCTTATGCACATTGATGTACATGTACATCTATATGATTACTTGTACATATATATCTTTATACTCCATGTAATTGCATGATTTACATGTTCCTGCAATTTTTTGACAACTGCATTTTTCATAGGCGAAAAGATATTTAGGGTTATAAACATGTGAATTAAGGGTGTACATATGCATGTATCATCTTATATATATGTATGAATACATATATATATATGTACACACATATGAACGAAGTGTATATGCGTATAACCGTGTATATTCACTGAAGTAGGTGAAAAATTAACACAAGAAGACCTCCACTACTCAGGTTCGATCCTGGAAAGAGGTAAAACGGGTATAGATAGGTTCATATGGTCCTGTATATTCTTATACACTTTTATATCACAAGTGTATATAACTATTTAAAGCTTATAGAAATGGTAGGGAACGAAGAAGGGGATTTTCCCATACTATTATTCAGTTCTTCAAGCTGAGAGGGAGATCTCATGGTTTGGGTTTGCACCAGGTTCATACACACCGGAAATATATACATATAACATGTATATATATTTTTTTTTTATATAAACTGAATCTCAACAAAACCAAACAAAATATAACATTTTCCCTTACCTTAGATTGGGGAGGAGGTGAGAAGGAAGCAACGAGGAAAGTGAAATCAGAGGTATAAACACAGAAGGTTTACATATACACATAACACGTATATATATATATATATATATATATATATATAAACCGAAGCTCAAACAAAAACCAAAACATGACTTCTCCCTTACCTTAGCTCGGAGAGGGGGTGAGGAAACGATGCAGCGATGCTGGACCGGTGGTCGGAAGGATCAAAGAGTATCGGGTGCAACACTTCCGGCCTTCGGTACAACTTGGGGTTGAAAAAAAACAGAGAACTCAACATGAAGACGTCGACCCTAGGTATCCGAGGCGAAGTCAGTGTCAACCTATGCAAAAGAGGGGAAAAGTGGGTCCACTCACTAGCCTAGATGAAGAAAACGAGGCCCTACACCCAACTGGTTCAGCAGCGCGGTGATGAAGACGAATGAGGCACGGGGAAGAAGAAGCCGCGGTGTGAGAGACGCGGAACGGAAAGGATGGCCAGGATTACACCGAAGTCGATTGAACGGCGTAGATGCAGTGCGACTTAAAAAAACAGACGGCCGCGATCAGGGAGAACAGATCGGATGGCCCCCGGTTGAAGCGGTGAAAAAAATAAAAGAAAACACACACGCGGGTCTTCGGTTTAAATAATATAAAAAAATTATTTATTTATATTATTTTCTATTATCTTATTATAACATTGTCTTTTATTATTAAAAAAAATTCAATTATTAAACTAACTTTTATTATCTTAATAAAAGTCATTGGTCAATTGATTTAATGAAAACATATTATTATATATATATATATATATATATTATTTTTAAAACATCAATAATTTTTATTATATTATCATTATTATTATTAAACCATAATTATTTATTACTTAATATTACATTATGAAAGGTCAATGGTTCATTTAATATAATGAAAACATTGGTTAATCAAAACATATCATATATATATATATATGTTTTAATTTACTTTATTAGCTAATTAACTTAATTTCCTTAATTAAATATTAATATTAATTAAACATTAAACGTAAGTACATTCAATCACACATATAAGTGCGTTGATATAAATATAATCCCCAAAAAACACATAAGTAAAAGAAATCATAGTTTGACGTAGTTTCCAAAACAGTTTATCCAAGTTATAAACATTTGCATTAATATTAGCACTTATATTTAATTTATAGAAAAAGAATCATTTAATTTGATGCAATATATATATATAACTCAAGTGTTAGTTCATATTTAGACAAAATAATAAAAAAACCGTTAGATTTAATATAATTACAACATAAAATTTTAATTGCTCAAATTAAGAAAATAAGTGTAGTGAATAATAATATTAATTTTCACTGTTTTGAAACATAAAACATAATTCGCATTTTTGTGAAAACAAGAAATAAATTAATTAAATTATCATTGATGTCATTCTTTATACATTAAAGCAAATTTCATAATTAATCTTCCGAACCTTTTGGGGTACGCCATTCTTATCTCCAATGGTCAAAAACAAAACATAGTGGATATGAGAATCCAACAGTCATATTTATAGTCGTTTGGGTTCAACGGTCGGATTAGTGATCTTATAAAGGGTCTGGTCTCGGGGTGTCCCTCACTTCATGTGACAGAAGGAGAATGTAAGAGATGGTTCGTGTGATTCTCTTGGTGCTCAGCATGGGTGTAGTGGCTTCGGCCATCCTCGTGTTCATTCTGATGGATGTCAGAAACCCATACCGCTTTCTTGGGGTCTTGGTGGTTTTAAGCGGTCTCCCCATTATTGTAATCAGGTTTTTAATTGGGATTTTTGGTTAGCTTATCTTTTTTTAAGTCAGTGGGAGTTGTAGCTGAGATGTTACTTATTTGAATAAAGGAGTTTTCATTCATTTGATGCTATTTTATTATTATCATCTTATAAGATGTTTGTTTGTTCACAAAACGTGTGACATTGTAAATCAAACTTGTCAAAATTCAAAACATGATTTTCTCGGTTCGTTACATTACTTCCCCCGTCAAAGAATTGTGCCCTCACTATTCTATCATAAAAAAGAAAAACTGAAACCCCACATGTACAACATTACCGAAACAGTGGATCTGGCTCGGTTAACAGGATACCAAAGTTGGTACATAGCTCTTCCTTTTCCCTATCCCAGATACACTTCGAGTAGTACTTCTTGAAATCCTGCTCATGCGTACTGCACACGGGCTTCCAAAGGGAGGCTCGTGCGGTGCAATGCTCAGAAATGTCCAAGTAGATAAACTCCTTGATAACTCTTCGGGCCACATCACACTCGAGGTAGTCGAGAGGAATGATGCGGTTGAGGAGACTGAAATTCAAGACCTGGAACATATAGGCTGCACTAAGCTGGCCATCTTGTGCAGCTACGAGGTAGCACGCTCTGGAAGAAAAGTTATGTGCCAGTGTAAAACACTGGAATAGGCCTTCATAGTACCTTCCCCTTCGGATGTAGCAGGGGAGTTGAGCAGTGGTGATGAGGTTAAAAACACGATCATCCTCTTGACATAACCGAAGAATCTAAAGACCGTTTTCTAGATCGAGCAGGCACTGGCAAGACCCTCGCAGATGGAGAAATGATGGATAATCCACCGTGTATGCCCTGATCAAGATAACCTCTACTATCTCATCGGGTAGTGATGAGTAGTTCGTTTGACCAGCCATCTGAAAACAAACATCGAAAGGAAACTCTTAACAACGTTGATAAGGTAGAGACATGAAAGGATACATGAAACTTCCATTTAGGAAAAAGTTTACAAGACGAATCCAGAGTTTACTAGACGTACAACACAAAGAGTGGGAAAACTCCCTAACTCTCAAACCGCACACAGGCTGAACAGACATGAATAAACTCATGGGAACATCTATGACACCTCTTGAGTTTAGCATGAGGGGTATGGAGTTGGGAAAAATCAGTATACACTTCTTCCCTAAGAGAAAAATGGGTGGACTCATCTTCCAACACTCCAAAGTCCATTAACTGGCCCCAGATGCCGTAGTGCAAAATTTGGCATAGGTAAGCCGCTCGGAGGTCTCCGACAGCAGCAGCTTCTTGAAAGGGTTTATCAAGCATCGTTCCAAATTCCTCTTCAGTTGTGAACACTCGGAAAAGTCCCTCGTGATACATTCCCCAACGTGCATAATAGGGAAATTGGGTCATCATCATTAGGAGATAATCCATCCCTGATCCCCGGTGATGACTAAGCACCCTATGCGAGTTTGACATGTTATACAGGTGCTTACACCTCATGCGAATCCGGGCATAATTCAGAAATTTCACATAGATAGCTAGAGATACAATGTTCTCTAGAGCCTCAGTGGGAAGTGACAGTAGGTCGGTAGGTACATTAGCCATCTGAATGTTATAAAATTTTTACTTAGTTAGTCATATAAATACATTTATACCACGTGGTTTTCCATAGTTTCCTGAACCCATCCTCTGATACCAACTGTAGCGACCCCCAAACCCAGGGTTCCTAATGAGACAGGATATACTTAACATTTCACTACATCATTACAAATTAAATATCATGTCCCATTACTACAGAAGATCGTGAGGCTCTAGATTCTGGGAAACTAGCTGCTTCTGATTAACTTCAGTAATACCAACCATGCCTGAAAATTTTAAAACAAAAACATAGGGTGATAAAATATGCCTAGTAAGGGGTTTTAAAAACGTTTTAGGAAAAATCTTTCTCAAAGCAGTCCTTTTAAAGAGAATAAAACACTTTGCTAAAAACCAAGAATTATCTTTTCTTAAAAACATGGAATCCAACATTTTTGAAAGAAAACACTTTCACAGAGAATTAAGTACTTGAAATAAGCTTTAAAGTAAACATGATCATAGAGCGTAACATATGAAGAATAGAAAATGCTTAAAATTCAAACAAGGTTACTTAAATTCTAAAAAGAATTCTGTGACTAAGTAGGGAAAACATTCATAACATGATTCATGAGAATATATAGTTCTTCTAGCAGTTTACCACATGAAATTCAGTTCATGACACATAATTACATTTTCATAGTCATGGGAATTTTCAACTAGGGGGTGTCCTATTAGTTGAACTAACCCCTGGTTGACCAATTATCATCACATGCAGAGGGAATGTATAATGTTGGACTTTGTGAAGACCATTCGTCCAGACCGTATAACATACATAACGGGTGAAGGCTATCTTCCAATCCTGTTTCCATGGTAGCACAAGCCAAGGCTAACTACCAAGACCATCACACATAACGTCTCATGAGACTCTTGCTTTACCCATTACATTGGAGCGCTGTATAATTCCGAGCGCACCCGTCACATTTAAGTCCAATACATCCCTCACAGATCTTGACATGGTCTTTCATTCATAGGGTTTCCTACATTCTTAATCAACCCCCTTTTCACTTACATATTCATAACTTGAAGACAGTTCAATCATAAATAGACTGAGACATGCATGCTAAAATCCGTACACCCAAGAAATTATCATAAAAATTATAACATGGGTTTTAAGGATATAAACACAAATACATTACATTCCATAACATCATATTACCCAATTAAAACATGGTCGTTCATAACTTAAACATTTGCTGATAAATGGATATTGTGGGTGTTTAATACATGCATTTGGTGATACAATGTGCGTAATCAGGTCCATCTGGGGGAAATCATGTATATAATTGTGTAAAAACTCTGTTATTAGCACTTTAAATAACATGGCCCCTTTTTTTGCAAACATCATAAAGAATCTGTAATTGAAGACAACATAATGATATATATACCTACACTTATGCATGGGATTACCACATTAAACCATACTCAAAAAATATTTCCCAAGTTCTACATTAAACAAAATCAATGTTTGACAAACCGAGTGGGGTTCTTTTATATAAAAATAAATGAACATAACTTTCATAAAACCCTTATTGGCATAAAATCAATCTTGCATGCAACATGGTCGATCCATAAACATGTGTACATATACATGAATGCATGTATATAAAAGTTTAAAGAATTCTTACCATTTTCTCAAAACCAAAATCCTGATTTATCAAGAATGATGATAAATAAAAAATTTCAATTGAAAGATCTATTTTGATAACAAAATAACCCTTAAATATTATCATACATATAAATATGTATATAAATGGTTTTTGGGTACTTTTTTTGAAATAATATGCTATTGAGTAAATAATTTATCATGTTATATTGTACAAAACGAAAGAGTCAAATTCATACCTTATGCACATTGATGTACATGTACATCTATATGATTACATGTACATATACATCTTTATGCTCCATGTAATTGATTGATTTACATGTTCAGGCAATTATTCAACAACTCCATTTTTCATAGGCAAAAAGAAATTTAGGGTTATAAACTTGTGAGATAATGGTGTACATATGTGTGTATCATCTTATATATATGTATGAATACAAATATATTTATGTACACACATATACACGAAGTGTATATGCGTATAACCATGTATATTCACTGAAGTAGCTGAAAAATTAACACAAGATGACCTCCCCTACTCAGGTTCGATCCTCGGAAGAGGTAAAACAGGTATAGATAGGTTCATATGGTCCTGTATATTCTTATACACAATTATATAAAAAGTGTATATAACTATGTAAAGCTTATAGAAATGTTAGGAAACGAAGAATAGGATTTCCCCTTACTCCTATTCGGTTCTTCAAGCAGAGAGGGAGATCTCATGGTCTGGGTTTGGACCAGGTTCATACACACCGGAAATATATACATATAACATGTATATATGTATTTTTTTATATAAACTGAAGCTCAAAAAAACCAAAAAAAATAAAACATGCCCCCTTACCTTAGCTTGGGGATGAGGTGAGAAGGAGGCAATGAGGCAGGTGAAATTAGAGGTCTAAAAATAGAAGGTTTACATATACACATAACACGTATACATGTATATATATAAAAACCCAAGCTCAAACAAAAACCAAAACATGACTTCTCCCTTACCTTATCTTGGAGATGGGGAGATGAAACGATGCAGTGACGCTGGCCTGGTGGTCGGAAGGATCATAGAGGCTCGGGTGCAAAACATCCGGCCTTCGGTGCAACTTGGGGTTTAAAAAAACACAGAACTCAACACGATGACGTCGACTTGGGGTATCCGAGGAGAAGTCACTGTAAAACTGTGGAGAAGAGGGGAAAAATAGATCCACTCACCAGCCTAGATGAAGAAAACGAGGCCCTACACCCTACTGGTTCAGAAACGCGGCGATGAATATGAAGGAGGCACGAGGAAGAAGAATCCACGGTGTGAGAGACGCGGAACGGAAAGGACAGACAGGATTACACCAAAGTCGATCGAATGGCTTAGATGCAGCGCGACTTAAAAAACGGACGATCACGATCGGGGAGAACAGATCTGATGGCCCCCAGTTGAAGCGGTGAAAAAAAAGATAACACACATGCGGGTCTTCGGTTTAAATAATAAAAAATTTCTTTATTTATATTATTTTCTATTATCTTATTATAACATTGCCTTTTATTATTAAAAAAAATTCAATTATTAAACTAACTTTTATTATCTTAATAAAATTCATTGGTCAATTGATTTAATTAAAACATATTATTATTATATATATATATATATTATTTTTAAAACATCAATAATTTTTATTATATTATCATTATTATTATTAAACCATAATTATTAATTACTTAATATTACATTATGAAAGGTAAACGGTTCATTTAATATAAAGAAAACATTGGTTAATCAAAACATATCATATATATATATATGTTTTAATTTCCTTTATTAGCTAATTAACTTAATTTCATTAATTAAATATTAATATTAATTAAACATTAAACATATCTACATTCAATCACACATAAGAGTGTGTTGATATAAATATCATCAACACAAAACACATAAGTAAAAGAAATCATAGTTTGACGTAGTTTACATAACTGTTTATCCAAGTTATAAACATTTGCATTAATATTAGCACTTATATTTAATTTAGAGAAAAAGAATCATTGAATTTTATGCAATATATATATGTATAACTCAAGGGTTAGTTCATATTTAGAGAAAATAATAAAAACCCATGATATTTAATATATTTACAAGATAAAATTTTAATTGCTCAAATTAAGAAAATAAGTGTAGTGAATAATAATGTTAATTTTCACCATTTTCAAACATAAAACATAATTCGCATTTTTGGGAAAACAAGAAATAAATTAATTAAATTATCATTGATGTCATTATTTAAACATTAAAGAAAATTTCATAATTAATTTTCCAAACCTTTTTGGGTAAGCCATTCTTATCTCCAACAGTCAAAAACAATACTAGTGGATAGGAGAATCCAACGGTCATATTAATAGCCATTTGGGTTCAATGGTCGGATTAGTGTGCTTATAAAGGGTCTGGTCTCGGGGTGTCCCTCACTCCAGGTGACTGAAGGAGAAAGGAAGAGATTTTTCGTGTGATTCCCTTGGTGCTCAACATGGTTGTAGTGGCTACGGCCATCCTCATGTTCATTCTGATGGATGTCAGAAACCCTTACCTCCTTCTTGGGGTCTTGGTGGTTTTAAGCGGTCTCCCCATTATTGTATTCGGGTTTTTAATTGGGATTTTTGGTTATCTTATCTTCTTGTTCGGTCAGTGGGAGTTGTAGCCGAGAGGTTACTTATTTGAATAAAGGAGATTTCATTCATTTGATTCTATTTTATTATTAGCATCTTATAAGGTGTTTGTTTGTTCACTTAACGGGTGACATTGTAAATCAAACTTTTCAAAATTCAAAACATGGTTTTCTCGGGTCGTTAGAATATCAAATCTCACCTCCCAAATTATTGATATATAAAAATGATATTGGTTCCTTGATAGGTCATGGGAAGACGTAAATTATGGAAAACATGTTGGCATATATTTTGTACGTCATTAAATCTATTAGTTTTCATTTAACATTATGAATTTCCTGATGTACCCATTTGACCAAGCTTTCCTAATGCATATCATCTTATCTTACCTCCCTCAAGGGTTATTGTACTAATATATTGATGATATAGGAGAAATTACAAATGATAATAGAATTACGATGATGAATCCATCCCTTTTAAGGATAAAGTTCCATGAGATGATTCCACATCATCCCCGATTATTATAGAGTGGAGGGTCAGATTAATTTTTGAACCATATCATAACTTTCCATTTTCTGGTTACTAACATTATTACTCATGATATTTTAGATCCATCATATACACTAAATGACTATTCAATAACCACCACCAGCAATTTTTCTATCTGAGAAGGGGTTGATAGGGATCAGAGGCTGTCTGATGAAGGTGTTGTTGTTGATCCTGACATTGCAAGGTTCTATGATTCTATCACTGTAGATAGGTTAGAAAATATAACATACAAAGGATCCAACATAGTTCCGGACCCACGCATCTCATATACCTTTATTGATGAAGATTTTATGATACTTAGAGAAATATTTAATAAATAAAGGAACATGTTTATAGATTAAAAAAATTAATATACTTTCCTCTCTTGTGTATTTTAGAGACAACGAGAAGTAATTTCATGGAAATTAGATTTTTTTTCATGAATTTTCAAACTCAAACAAACTCCTTTATTTTTATGCCTTACACCATTACTCAACATTTTCATTTTTTTCAATGAAAATTATTCCAAGGTAATTCTTATACAAGGTATCCAACTCCATATTATCGTATGATTGAGATAATAACTGCTAAAGTACCAAAATTGGTATTTTTGTAAGGGTTTCCATATAAGTTTATTAGTGAACATACAAGGTTATTCCTTTCTAGTAAAACCCATTTAAAAATATTTGTGAATGGGGTTGTTAGAGAGGCTTCTATTCATTCTTTAAATCTAACAAGGGGTGAGTGGTGTCAACTATTCTGGTTTTTTCACCACTTGTATTTTCTATTAACCACTAGATATTAATGTGGGTTTCCATCTATTATCTAGTTATATCTACATTTTTATCCAAGTATGAGTGGAAGTATTCATGGATGACTTACACCTTCAATAAAAGGTGGGATTGATGTAGCCATATAGGGAGGAGAGCAGTTTGCTGCATCGGTTTCTGTAATCCTAGAATACATCTCTCCCTATGAAGTGGATTGTAATTCAGACATGATGATGTAATATTATGTGGAAATTAAAAATGATATTATCCAGTGAGAAATTAGGAATATTTTCTTAAATATTCCCTTCCATGACCTGTCATTTTCACTTCTATAATCTTAACCTTGTTTTCCTTTTTGAAGTATGGTGGGTTTGATAATATCAAAATCCACCCGAATATGAATTTGAAATTTTCTAAACAAGAATATGATCAAAGGATACATCAATATGAGGATTAATTTGTGGGTCGGTGAGTTGAATAACATAAATATTCTTTATTATAGGGAGATCTCATCCATGAGAATGAGGTAGAGGAGTATCAGTTCAATATAAACAAGAAATATCTCCAATTTTTATTCCTTTGTGTAGAACAAATTCCCCGAAGTAATAGACTATGCAAATCCATCATTCCATAAAGAGTTTCGTGGTATAGGGTGAGGATTATGTGGCTTTCATAGTAGAAGAAACATTATTTTGTTGAAAATTCCTTCACCACACACCATTTTGGGATTCAAAAACCTATATAGAATTCTCGAGAGACAATACAATATATTATGGCCTAAGAAAAGGAATTTATTTAAACATTGAGGGATAAAATCCATCTTATAGAATCTACACCACATTAAAAAATTAATTAAAAGGATTTCTCTTATCTCTTGATCATCTATTTCTATATTTCTTTCCACGTCATAATCATAAAAAAATAATGAAAATGAATCAGTTGATTCAATTTTATTTTTTATTAATGCTACAATCATTGAGAAATGGTTGAAAATAATCTTATTTTTTATCTAATTATTTTTGACCAAGAGGTAATAGTATGACTATTAATAGGGTCACATGAAATACCATTTGATGGTTGTGTCTCTTATGTCATCACCATGGTTTTTTGGTTAAGACAAAATGAATGTAACCTAATGAGAAATAATTTTATTTTTCATGGGCTTCCCTTTTCTGGTTTACAGCCAAACCTTTTCCCCACTCATTAAATCATCATTTTAATTGTTTTCTTAAACCACATGGAGTTCAGTTCTTCCGTTATAGTAATTCTATTTTACCTAGGGGTTACATTTTTTGGTTTTTTATATAGTGAGTACTATTTTTATATTGGTGGAAGTTTAGAGACATGGAACCCATAATAATGTGACCACTATTTTAGGTCTAACGGATTTTCACATGAGTTATGGAATGATTACCAAGGAAGGGATGCTGAGATATGGATGCTCTAAAATTCCTCATATACACAAAGGGTGATTTTGAGTCATTATTGTCTGATTTCAATATTTTGAAACATGATTTGAAATATTAATACAAGTAAATAGAATATACCATACTCAAAAACAGGTTTCTAGAATGACGTTTTTGATCGGGATTTTGGGTATAGAAGAGGTCTCCAATAATGATGGATGTGCATGTGGTTTACAAGACCATTCACTTTTAAACTTATGAAAATCACACTATGTAATTTTAAAACATATCCCAAAAATAGTTTCTTTCATGAATCTAAATATTAATTAATAATGGTTAGGAGGTTTGTGAGGATCTAGATTTTTGAAAAACTCAAAGGGTTGCTTATAATGGGAATGTGTCGGAGAGTGGAGAGAAATTATTTATTAGCAATTGAAATTAATGGTAATCCACTCCTACACAAATTTGGTCTGTTTAAGGGTGGGTTCATTCTATTGAATGTCCAATGTCATGATGAAAGAACCATTCCTAAAAAGGTTTGAAGTACCATGTCATTTATTTCATCTGATCAAGACATGGAAAATATATTTTTTCGTCTTATAGAAAGGGAATCCATGGATATTTTTTATGTTTGTTTAACATTCACTGGTAGATTAATGATTTTCCAATTCATGATAATATGTCCAATAATTTTAAATCTTACTCAGGCATGAAGGGGAATGGTTCATAAGTTGTAATATTTGAGTTTCTGGATCCCGTGATTAATATGTGAGAAAATATTTTTTTGATCTGATGAAGATAGTATAGTTATCTCCCAACCATGGATAGACCTCCAGAACAAAAGGCCTTTTAGTGGGAGACTAATGCAATTACAAATAATTTTTATTACTATATAGTAAAATAATGTCCCTCTCTATCAAATAAGTTGTTTTGGTTGGGTGAGTTATCAAAAGAAAATACAAATATAATATTTCATTTTCAAGCAAAGGAATCATATTGAATCTGACATTACAATACCATTGGTTGGGGAAATCTTATAGAGATTTGGATTTTCTGAGATATAGTTTTTTGGTGGAAAGAAACTGATTAACAATATAAGGAGCATTTCATATCAAAATTTCCCTATAATGGGGAGAAATTCATTTCCAAATAATGTATGACCCGTATTTGTTAAAAGGAAATATATTTTTACATAGTCGGGCCCAAGACATAGGATCTGGGTGTCGATGCATATATCATCAATGCAAGAATCAAGACATATATAGATATAACAATATTCCCCACACTTATTTAATTTTGGTGTGGGGAGTTGACTTTTATTAATACTATATAAAATAAAGAGGGAGAAGTCATATTGGATTCTCATATACAGATATGGATCATACTTAATAGTGTGGCTGATTTTTTTTATTTTTTTGTTATACCTAGGATTGATCATTAGAGCATCACTATTTATACTAATATGGAAGGAATCAATCCACATATATTTCAACAATTTCTTTCATTCAAGATAGGTTGACCATGTAGTCTAACATCATATGGTAAAGACGTATGATGTAACATTTAATTTAATTTATATAGGAAAATATTACTCTATGAATGAATTTATATCCATTAATCATGTTGGTAATCCGTTATCAATACTCATAATACCACATGAGCTGTGATCAGTGTGAGAAGAAAGCAATGGAAAAGGATTATTCTACCAAAAATGTCTGATAACAATTAAGGACAAGGTAATATTGATATTATGGGAACTGGATAAGTATATTTTATTTGATAATCCTTATGAATCACATTATAATGAGAATAAAACCATAAATAGTTCTCAGAAGACTGTGTATTCTAGTGTTATGTTGTATGAAAATGGATTATGCAGTTTAAAATCTTATTGTAAGGACATAGGTGAAATTATGTTAAAAATAAATATCACAGATGGGTACAATACTTATGATATGGGAATCCCTAATTATCATATTAAAGAGAGAATAATCCACACATAGTTATTATAATACCATGCATCTTTAGTGTCATGTGGCGAGGACATCACTCTTGAAAATGATGAATATTGTAAGTCTATGATGGAAATGATGCCCTAGTATGTTTCATCAACAAGGATGGAAATCATAAACCATGATCTTTGTGTTATTAGATAAGGAAATTTTTTATGGAAGAATGTGAAATGGATTATCATGGATTAATGTTCATAAATCAGGTTCATAACATATTTTTTAGGCTTACGACAATTGAATACGTCTCTTCATCTGTCCAATGGGACTCCAGTATATTGTCCCTTTTGGTTGGTGACATATGAAAAGATATCATAGGATTATAAATTTATTTGTATAAAAAAATGAATTAATTGTCTAATAGGCCCTTTTTGAAGGGTACATATGTTGACCCAATGAGGGTGTGTAGCTACATCATCAATAATAGGTGTCTTTAGATATCTGACATCCAATTATCAATGATAAAAGAAATATTATGGGGATATAATACTCCCAATAAATAATTATATAATGTGTTGAATTCATATGTCCAAGAACAAAATAATAATTTTGACCACAATTTTCAATGTCATTTAAAGTTTCCTTCACAGATCCTTTTTTTTCTACATGAAAGGAGGAACATTTTTTGTCTTTCTTTTTCTGCCCAGGACATAGGGTCTATGAATATATAAATATCCCATTTGGAGAGTGAATCAAGTTGAACATTTTTTTAACAATTATATTCTATGTAGGTTTGATATGTACATAGGGGTAAGGTATTTTTATGTTTCATCTAGGCTACTAATAGAGATTTGGGAATCACAACATATTTTGAAATGGAAAGAATCAAGTCACACGATGTTCTGGAAAAATGGTTTGGTTGGACAAAATCACCAACACTTATGATATGAAAAATACTAGATTGAAATGACACACAGTTTACATCATGTAATGAGGACATGAACAATGATTTTTTATGTTACATGCCAGGTTAGTTTTCATGTCATTTAATTTATTATGACTATGTTGTTAGTCTGTATGTTTTTAATGATTACATCTCATTATATTTTATCATATTTTGTTTAAGTCATATTACCCAAAACATATGTAATTCTTTTTAGGTTTTTCCATAATGGACCATGATGTTATGTAGTTTAACATCATACGATGGGGACATTGATTTCATAAAATTTAACATCTAACAACATAGACAGTAGTGGTTCTCAAGAATCTAACAACATAGACAGTAGTGGTCAGACAGAGCGAACTATACATACATTGGAGAAAATGCTTGGTTCTTGCATCTTTGATTTTGATCATAGTTGAAAGGACTATCTTCCACGGGTAGAGTTTTTATACAACTATAGATATCATTCGATAATTGGTATTTTATGGTTCGAGATTTTTCATGGGATGCTTTGATGATCACCTATATGATGGAATGACCCATGGGAGTCAAAAATCATGGGTCTAGAGATGGTATGTGCTTACACTGACTAGGTGAAAATCGTCCTAGCGCGGTTGAGAACTGCATAAAGACGGAAACAATCTTAAGCTGATTAGAGGAGGAGTCCCTTGAAATTTGATGAGTGAGACTATGAGTCATTTTGGGATGAACCCCAATGGGGATTGTGAGGATTTGGAGAGGGAAGAATGTTACATCTGATGTTAGTCAGACCATTCTAGATTCAGAGCGGAGTTTGCAAGGTGGTTTACTACATAGTTATCCCCCAAAAAATTCACCGAGTGAATGATGTTTTCCACGTGTCACATCCGAGGAGGTATGTTGATGATCCCTCACACATCATCAACTGGGCCGAGCTTGAAATTGATGATGGAGAGACATTTTCGGACTTCTTAGTAAGGATAGTCGATCAATCGGAGAGGTTCCTTCATGGATAGTCAATTTCTTTAGTGGAAATTTAAAGGTAGAATGAGAATCTACATGATAGCACATTGGAGCGGGAGGCGCAAATTCATGCTCAGTTGCTACATTTGTTTGTTTAGCCCTTTTTTGTATTTTGGGGAAATAAATCCCTAAAGTGTGATGAATGTAATGTCTATGAAATACCCTGTATTTTTTAAAATTATATGGGATTATTGCTATACCAAACATTCAGACAGCACCTGATTCAATGCCTAGTGATCCCAGAATAGAATTATGAACTTTTTTGAAATTCATTTAATTAAAAGTGCGAGCTGGTTTTTCAAACATTTAAACTGGGGATCAAATCAAAAATATGAGGGATCCACTAAACTCAAAATGTCTGGATTTATCTATAATGGACTGAACATTGACCAGAGAGGCTCGACCAAAAAAGTTAGTTTTCAGATTTTTTGGATGAAAAATTAAAATAACATCAAATGTTATTTTATTCATTTCCTTCACCATTGATCACTAAAACATATGTACTAAAAAGTGAAGATGAGGATAAAATGAGTCACAATAGGTTAATCCCTTTAACATCTCATTAAATGAAGTGTAACTGATTTTTTTTATAAATGAAACATTGTAATGATGTGATGACACAACATAAGAGAAATGTTGCAATGTATTTATCATTTAATACATTATTGGGGTTGGAGAAATGGGGTAAAAACATGTAATTCCTTTGATTAATCGAGGGCATGTTATCCCCTCAAACGAATTCTGGCGAATCACTAGTGACATCGACACTCCTCGAAGAACAAGAGTGGTGAGTAATGAACGCTGGCAACTTTGAACACTTGAATTTATGTAGTTGGATTTGCACCACCAACGATTCTCCCTCTAGAATGAATCTATCCAAGGTAGGGGTTTAAATTTTTGTTTTTAGTTTCCACGTTTACATTACAAACCACAAAACGTGGATCAGTGCAAGAAAAGGTTGATCTGTGTATCGATTGTTCTTGCACGAGGGTGATTTTTCATGGATTTTTGCACCAGTTTCTTTTATTTTATGATGGAATCTAGATATTAAATCCCCTTTTATTAAACTCTAATGTGGATGGAGTAGGCTAACATTAACAATCCATGAGACCATCCTCCATGTATGTTTTTGTGGAAAAATTTTTAGTTGACAACAATGTTTTTTGGAGGCCATAGTAGGGAAGGTGGAACCACATAGAGGACGGAGGAGAAGACGATCTGAAGAACAAAACACTATACCATACCCAGTGGTCTGCGGAAAACCCAGCCAGCACCCTGTAACTTGATTTGGCTGCGTGTGGGTGTTTTAATGAAATGACAACACACCGATGGGGGTGTTGTAGCCAGCTCGAGCTGTTGTAGAGCAGTAGGAAAAGTCGGTGCTTGGGCCCACTCCTGGCAGAGGTGGGAGGCAACTATCCGTCTGAGTTGGAAAGGCAGCATGTGATGTGTGGGTGGCAATGCAATGGCACATGTTCCAGCAAGGGCTGCATGCGGGAGGAAAGGCAGTGGTCTCTTGCTGGCCGCGTGCAGATAAACCGAACGCCCGACGGACGTCTGGTATTGAGATGATAGGTATGCCATGTGGGAAGGGCTAGGGGAATGAACAGGGCCCTAGAGAGGCCCAAGCTACAGTAAATCCATCCTGCTATTGTGGACCAAGCCTGGAGTATAAAAATGTGCCTCTGAAAGAATAAAGGAGGGAATTAACTGGCCTGCCAGTTGCGGACTGCGCAGGATGGAACCGGATCACTTGGAGACCATGTAGGCTGGACCACCAGCTGATGAGGATCAGGTCCAGTAATGCACAATGTAACTGGAAGGACCCAAACCGAACTGGGTCATGTCGGATCAGTCAAACCATTCTGGGTCAGTCGGGTCGGTTCAATCGGGTAGTCCCGGGCCCAAACATGACCAACCCTCTATTAATAAAATGAAAATATCATTCAGACCAGACATCTGATTGTCGAGTTGTTTATTGTGTTGGAACCCTTCTAACAAGGAAGTTCATTTAGCATACTAAAATGAGGGTTTCATAGAAGTTTCAATGTGACAAATGGATTGAGGAGTAGTTTCTCCTAGAATCAAGCACACTACATACGAGAATCATCTGTCTAACTGGGACTCGATGAATTGTGACAAGAGACCCAGTTTGGATTAGCTACAAGGGACCATGTTTGTATCAGCTATGATGGCCCAGTGGGAAGCGTCATTGTGTGAATTAGAAGGCCCATTGTGAGGAGTGACTCTGTGAGAACCGGAAGACCCACCATATCCATTAGGGATGAGTTCCTCAACACGGTGGACAAGGTGGGAAGTAGCTCTGTTTGGCCTGGCATACCCATGGTTGGGAGAGGAACTGTGTGAACTAGTGTACCAACAGTACTCATCAGTGATGAGTACCCATTCATTCAAAAGTGTTCAATGTTAAATCTAATGTTCTTGGTTTCTATACTATAGATTATACCTAAGTGAGTTGTCTTGCTTCATGATCATGCTTCGTGATTTCCTTTGTGGATTACTTCTTGCTCATTCTTTTGTGCTTTGGGATCCCTAAATATTGTTTTGTTACTCACCCCTTCATGGGGTTCACCCTTATGTGTTGTTTCTTGTGTAGATGATCGACGCCGAGATAGAGGTCTTGGTGGCCTAGGACCCGGTGGTGCCCAGTGAGATCATGTGGGCAAGGTGTGCTTCTACGGCTTCTGGAAGGTACTCTATACTTACTCATCATGTGGGTTTTTTAGTGGATGCATTTTTTTAGAGATATTCTATAATTTACTGTTTTTTAGATTTTTATTTTTTTGGTTTGTATTCTGTCCCATTTGTCCTACATCATGTACTTTTACTCAGTGGTGGTTTAGTTGCATGAATTTTTTTTACCTTTCACATTATTGGGATGTGGTTTTGTGTGTGTGCATACAGGTACTTAGAAAAATGCCTCAAATATGTAGGTTGATTCCTTCCACACTATTTACCAACCCCTAGCCTTCAGGAGGCAGGTTTAGGGATTCACGACATAGGGCCCAGGTGATGGGTCGTGACATGGTGCAATTTTAATTCTTGAATGTATGATGTTTTTATATTTTAATTTGACTAGAGGTAAATGAACATCTTTGATACCATGAAACTCAATCAATAAAATTCTCCACACATATTTTGATGTCTAAATAGTCCATTCCAAGTTCCTATTAGTTTTAGGATGATATGGTTTCTTCAAACAAAGCTCAGTTTGCAGATCCTTCTAAGACTCTTATAGAATTTTTTTTAAACTATAGATCATGGTCATATAAAAATGGAGGAGGTGTAAACTGAAATATTAAATGATCATAAATATTGATTTGTGCATGGTTATTGAGAGTTTTATCCTCCCTTGTAATGAGGAAATGTGAAAAAAAATTATGGAAATAAAAGATAACCAAAATGGAATCATTATTTATTTGAGTCTTTGAAAATACATAGACATAGTCAATGATAATATCATCCCATTTCTACACATGACTTTCTATAGGCTGAATAACTCCTTTTTTGATATTCCCACTATAAAATTACCAATTGATAAATCAAAGTGTCTAGAAACTTATTATATAATTTATAAATTCAAATTATCCTACAAAAAACATTCCTTCATATTTTAATACAATTTGGTACTTAAACTGTATGAATATAAATTTTATTCACAGGATTATTCTTAAAAATTATCTCTTCATTTAAGTTGTGGATATAAAACATTAAATGATTCATAATTTCATCACACCATCTTCATAAAATGATCAACCAATTTTGCATATTCAAAAGATTTATTATACTTTTGTATATACTTATCATCAACCTGTAGTATATTACATTTTCCAATAGTGATATTTTGGAAATAATTTAGAAAAAGTGTTATTTTCCCAATACATTATTAATTCATATATATTTCTTTAAAATTTCCATTAATAATGAATAATTATCAATCATCATGTTAGTCAGAACTCCCTTATCTTTTCCTATCAACACACTAGTTACCTTATTAGCCTTCCCAGGGTGGTAGTGTATTGAACAATCAAAGTACCTGAGTAGCTATAACCATTTACATTGCCTCATGTAGAAATATATCTATGAAAATATATATATTTAATGATTTATATATATATATATATATATATAATTTTCATCCATATCTATAATTATTCCATATGATCAACGAAAACATTATTGATGCCAACTCTCAATCTTGAGATGGAAGGTTATGTTCCAAGATATTCATCTACCTTGAAACATAGGAAGAAATATTTTCTTTATACATAAGGAAACTTGTAATCCTTTTCATTAATGTGTCAATATAAATAACAAATCCGTCCCCTCTTGATTGTAATTTCAAAATAAGCTCATTGATGGAAATACTCTTTAATTTTTCAGAACAATAGTTACAATCCTCTATACAAATTAAAATGAAGCCTTTACATTTCAATTTTATTAATTGTTTTTATAATCTAGAAATATAATAAACAAATCACTGATAGTAACAAGCTAATATAAAGATAATACATAACTCGATTATGTTTTTTAGTGTACTAATTTTTTAGTTTCATTACTAATTGATGAATAAATTTATTCTATATCCATAGAGAAAATTTGGAAAAGAAAAATAAATTCCTATATATATAGTTCAGAATTTTTAAATTTCCTATATAAATATTTTTATCTAATATTCTCAATAATGACTCATAAATTTCTCTTATTTTTTCATAACTTTTGATTTATACCATGATCTAAACAAAAAATAACACAATAGAGTAACTAAATTTTATAGAAGTCACTATTTAAAATATCCCTAAAAATAGATGGTGCATTAGTCAATCTAAATGGAATTATTATAGAATAAAAATTCTCATAAATCTTACAAATTTTCTTATTTGTAATATCATTATTCCTTATTTAGGATTCATGATACCCATAAAACATATCAATATTTTTAAAATATTTTTATCTATAAATTTGATGCATAAATTCATCAATACGAGGTATATGATACATTTTGTTCATGGTGATTACATTTATTTCATTGTAATCAATTTACATCCTCATATGCCTATCGTTTTTTTTCACAACCAAGATATGATCTCTAAAATGAGAAATGATTTTTATTCTCTATATCTTTTCAAAAAACTCATAACTATTTTTCATTAACTCCACTACCTTTACTTTGGACATTTTATAGGGAATTCTAGATAATGTTTCTTTATAATGGATTAGTTCAACTTAAAAAAAATCTTTAGTGTCAATTGGATGCCTTGGTAGTTCATTAAATAACCAATAAATATATTATTTAAAATTAAGAAGATAGTCTATAATAGGGTTACCTTTCCCATCCATAGTGTATTTCTACACTTTTCATCTATAATTCCACAATGGGACCAGCTAGGGTAGGATCTAGGAAAGATTTAGATAATCATTTCTGTATTCTAAAGACTTGGAATTCCAAATCATTTTAACAAATCATACTCTCCTTATCCTAGAAATAAATTTTTATCCATTATGTATTAATAGTGAATCCACATGAAATGATTATATAAAAATATAGAATATATATAATAATAAAATTTATCAAAATGGTATTTCGATGCATCATAATGGATGTTTAGTAACATATAATTGTTGTAAAAATATTCCCTTTATGTAACACCCCGAGCTTCCACGATACACTTCTCATTCAATAATGCAATAGCTTGCATTGTACGCAACTTCGAGTTCTATCACACTGCGACTAATCAAAGAAGCTGTTATGAATAGTAATACCCACTTTTTAAAATTATAGAAATGTTATATTTCGAAATGGACTTCATTTTTTTATTCATAATATCGAAATTATACTATGTTAAATTTTTTGTAATTTTCTCAGAACTTCAATTTTTTATGAATACTGAAAAATACTTAAAAACAACTTCTGTAATAAAAATAATTTATAGTTATAAATTATACTATTTAGTGGTTTTAGAGTATAATTAGAATATATTTTTACCATTTTATCCCATGGTGGTCATTAGAATTAATTTCACTTTGAAATTGGACATAAACAATTTTCAATCTTTTGATATAAATTGTTTCTTAAAAACACGCTATTTGTTGTGGCAGCGGGAATTAATTATAAAATTAATTAAAGCAACTTATATGATTGGAATTTTTTAAAATAGACGTCATTTTTGAAATCATAATATCAAATATTTATTAGGGTGAATTTTTGGTATTTTTCTGAAAAACTTCAATTTTTGATGAATAGTGAAACCACTAAGTTGTACTTATAAAAACTGATTTTTCATTTAAATAAAATTTTACCACTTCTGTGTTTTGAATTTCAAAAATCCAACATACATGGATTTCATTAAGAAGTAAAATGTGGTTCAATGAGATTAAAATAATTTTTTTGGTGAATAGTAACTTTTAAGTTCTTAATCGCGATTAGAGATAATTAGTGTAGTTTAAGGTAAAAATAATGTTTTAATAATATGATATGAGCTTGACAAATGTCCTACCCTCATTGGATGTGCCATGGCCGACCAAGAAAATCCATGGGTCAACTTGGGGACCCCATGGATCCACTTTAGTTGGAAAATGACATAAATACCTTTTATTTAATGTTAAAGTAAAAAAATGACACAAACATGAAATGTTTTACTAAAACAATTTTTACATGGGGTTATACAAGTCATATTTTTTACTATAAATAGTCATTGGAAATCTAAAAAGATTTCCTACATCATAGTAGTTTTTTTTATAATTTTTAGACATTAAATATATTAAATTATTTATGACATCATGATGATGCAGTGATGACCTCATTATTTAATGATTTAAATAAAATAAAAATATAATGTAAAATACAAGGCTTACACTTGTCCAAAACCTATTGGATGAGTATATTTCGAACCCTTATCACCTTAGACTCGAGTTATATAAGTGTGGGACCTCTAAAATCCGAAACTCATTTTATAATAAAGTGACTTTTCTTTACTTTCCAAGAGTGCCCCTCCTCTCCACTTATAAAAGGCCCCCACCTCTACCACATCATTCACACTTTCAAGACATTTGGCTCGGCCAACCTCTGTCCAAATACTCTCCCAACTTACCTCCCTTACTCCTAGAAGCCTCAAATTGGTCAGAACTCTTCCCAAGGAAGCCTTTGGCTCAAATCAAAAAGAGTTACCCGATTTTAAGGTAATATCTTCTCTAATGTTGTTTTGTTTTATTTTTCTTCTCCAACCCCCTAAACACTTTTTATTCATTTATTTTGTAACAAAAACAGTATTCTCAATATACTTGGATGTTGTTATAAGAAGGATTCGAGCTACACTTACACACACCTACATCTAATGGTTAAAGAACATACTGTTTCTTTGGATGGCGAATTTTTGCCTCACAAAACGATGATTGTTCAACACTCATATAAGACCTATAATGGTGGCCATTATGATGAAACTATTTTTATATATGATATATATTATGTTTTTTTTTCTTATGATTTTTTATTTTTAATTTATGGCATACCTTTAAGGTTTCCATTATGGGTAAACGCGATATTTTCATTTTAGGAAGTGCGGACTACCGCCCCCTCAAAGTGATTTGAATTGTTAATACCATATGTGGGATGTATAAAGGATGGATTAAATGGTATTATACACTATATTATAATGTAATTATATTATACATTTATATCATTATGATTTCAGTCCATTAAATACGAAATAGAAATGAAAGTAGCGTTCATGCGTACGTACGACTTACCATCTCCATGAACGGTGCATTTCATTTCATACCTCTAAATGTTACGTAATATTATGAATGAATGTATATACTGGATATATATGATATATATGATATCTACATAATGAATATAGTTCTGTATATAATGGATATTTCACCACATGAACAACTTGTAATTATAAGAAGTTTATTTTTGACTCAAGTACCTAAGATCGACAAAACGACCATTATAAACTTAAATAAATAATGTTCATGTCATGGTAATAAGTGACATAAAAGGAATAATGAACTTTAAAAATGTTATTAAGAAGGTAGATATTAACTCTAGTTTATTATTCAGGAGGTTAAAGAGCGGTTGAGTCAAGTCGTACACGAGGTAAGGGAACTTCTTAACCCAACGTCGATTCTTTGGGGTAATCTTCTTCTTTCAAATTATGTCATGATATTATTATGTCCTATTTTTTATTTTTACCTTCTTCATGTGTACCTACAGTGAATACACATAATAGATCAATTTTATTTTAAAAATGATCTTTTTAAGGACTTCGTCTCAATCTCCTTTCATTGAGGCATATTTGGTTTTATACACAACTTTATTTTATACGGTGTACAAACCCCTTTGACTTTTACGTTTATTCAAAAGGAATCATTTTTTATACGAAGCGTTTTACTAAACGACAAAAAGGGAATGTTTTTCTTTCTGTAAATATGCGGCGATAATGACTTCTCCGCCATCGTGACCATTATTTGAGTTTCGGCTTCCTCTACAAGCCGTAACTTTTTTTTATTGAAAAATAAATACAAAGTTTTAACATTCTTTTATTTTGGTATTGAAAATGGTTTTGAAAGCATTTTTACTATATCAATGTGTTGTATTGATATCTTGTGATTGAAATGTGGAAATGTTATGTTTCCTTTATGCATGTTTTATGTGATACAATTATGTTATGGTTTATGATACGTTTAACCCTATTCATATGAGGAATGCATTGGAATTAATAAGTGGCGGGTGGAGCCCGCTATAGCTCCTCGATGCATCGGCAGGTCTCATGAGACAAACTAGTGTCTTGGCACGAGGCCTTGAAAAAATCTTATTTGTGGTCTTGGCACGAGGCCTTGGCTACTTGGTTATGATAGTCTGGCATTATGCATTCCATCATTATGAAAGTGGTTATTGATATTTCATGTGATTATTTGACCAGTAGAATATCCATGTGAATAAGTAAATGGCGTTATCTCATTTTACTTTTCCCATATTATGTTGAAGTTAATGTTTAAAAAGCTTTTGTTTTAGTTATACATTGCCTTAAATGTTAATGTTTATTTATGAAAGCTTCTGCTATATTGTTATCCTTACAGAGCATCTGAGCTCACCCCTTTCAATGTTTTAATTTTTTCCAGGATGTGAAGAAGTATATTATGAATGACTTGCAGGGATAATATAAGGGGATATGAAGAGAAGTTTTTGTAGTTTTGTTTTACATCATGATGTAATGTAATACTTATGAATGTATCTAGTGTTTCCAATTCTAATAAAATAATCGGTCTTTCGAGACACGATCTATTGTGATCATGCCAATGTTACGAAGTAATGCACTGACTCTGGGTAGCTGGGGTCAGGGCGTTATAGTTGGTATCAGAGGCAGTTTAATACAATCCTTGGAAGCTAGATTAAGATAAACTCTGATTAGAGCACATGGCCCAAGGATAGACTTTGAGGATTAGTATAGAATAACTTCATAGAATTTTGGTGTTATAGAGATTTTTTGAGTTTTCCAAGCAATACATCCCTGTCTGGATACGAGCAGGTAGAGGCGGCTCTGGAAGAGATGTACCTAGGGGTAAAACATGAAAACACCTCTTTGAGCTAGACTCGAACGGGAACTGGTGCACGACAATGGTCCTTACTGAACTCTTGGTTATGACACTCCCGGGGGATATGCATAGGACAATTCTCATTTTCTTTACAAACCACTGTGAAGGGTTATGAGTATATACTTTCTCAAATAAAACATTTCTTTTTATGATTATGGATTATATCCATAAATAGTTCAATTTATGTAAAGTGTTTTACAAATATGGAATTATGTATTTTAATTCATAAAATAATCTAGTTTATGCCATTGTTTAGAAATGGCGCCTAGTGGATGGAATGGAAACTGTATCAATTAATGCACTCCATGTAGGTATTTCCCTCTTACTCAGGATAATTATTGTGGATTTGGAGATACAACTGGTGCTGATCAACTTATTACCATACTGGGAAAACTCACTCAGGTTATGAATAATAACCTTAGTCGTATGGATCACCTTGATCCACAACATATAAGATCAATGTTAGACCGCTTCATGAGGCAACAACCGCCAACATTTAATGGGGGTACAAATCCATTAGTAGCTGGGCAATGGATAAACTCCTTAGAGAAAATATTCCATGCCTTGGGGAGTAGCGAATGGGAGAAGGTTGTCATGGCAGTTTATCACCTCACTGGAGATGGCGATCAATGGTGGTCATTGATTCAAAATACAATGGAAGATGAAGAAGTATCAAGTATGGAATGGAAAGAGTTAAAATATCTTATCTTAGAAAAATACTTTCCACATGACCATCGAGCAGATATGGAAAGGCAATTTCTGAGTCTGAGGCAGAAATAAGATGAGAATGTCGCAATGTATGAGGATAACTTTACAAGGTTAGAGAGGCATGCTGCAGATTATATACGTAACCCAAGAAGTAAGATTGATCGTTTCTTTGATTGGTTAAAACCATTTCTCCGTCGAGCTTTAGTATCACAATCCTTCTCATCGTATAAAGATATTGTCTCGTGTGCTATCAAGACAGAAAAGGAATTCTCTAAATATTATAAAAATAAAGTAAAGCAAGAGAAGAAGAGAATGGTGGAACAAGAGATAGATAAAGGGAAAAAGGGAAAGAAGGATTTTCCAGTATGTGATAATTGTGGGAAGAATCACCCTGGTACTTGCCTAAAAGGAATGGGAGTTTGTTACAAATGTGGAGAAAAAGGTCACCAGGCTCGTGATTGCAAGGGAAAGAAAGGGCTATCAATGTTGAATGCTACAATTGTAGGGAAACGGGGTATTATGAAAATGAGTGTCTTAAGCGTCAGGGAAACATACAACAGAAAAGGCCAAGGGATGAAGGCAAATCTTATGCTATTACTACAGTTGAAGTTGAATAATTAATGTATTGGTGCTTTTGGACTCAAGGATTATATTCTGGTTATAAGAATAATGTGATATATATAAGGATTGTACTGCAGTACATGTTGTTTTCATTAAGGATTTAATATGATGAAGGTAATCATATTTTTAGTATGTGACAATAAGAAAAACATTACTTTGTTTGGGGAATCTGAGGTTACAATTGATTTTGGAATTTATGGACCTTTTAGAGAAAGTCTGGATGAAGGTATTTTGGATAACTATAAAGGTTGGAATGGATTAATTTGATCATTGGATAGTATTGTTTAAGGTTAAAACATTTCTGAAGATTATTTTTGGAATATTATTATACTATAGTTTTAGGAAAAGGACAACCTGTAGGGTGGGGCATAACTCGTCGCGTCGGACAAAGCTGCAGGAATCGAACCCACAACCATAGTGCGACATGCCTTTATTTCCTACCACTAGCATATAGGAAGTCCCTGGTTATTACAAAATATTTTTCCTAATCTAAATGGTATGTGTTAATATTTGGAACCTTCTACAATTAGTATAAATTTAATATTTTGAGTTCTATTACCTTTTAGAGTGATAGATGGGTTTGTGGTAAAATTTATTAAAGAATGAAAGTCTACATGACAAGTATGTATATTCCCTTACGTTCTTAGTTAATCTTCTAAATAAATTCCTCAACATTATAAAAGGTATCTTAAAACAAAAACGTTGCCAGTTAACTTTTCCAACTCTGGAATCAATGATCGTTTAACCAATCACAAGTTTGTGATTTTCTTATAGTTAACTTTCTCCTAATTCTGTTTTCTACAACTCTCCATCAGACCTTAATGGTTTGTTTCTCCTCTATATCCATATTTTCATAGAATCCTAGAATGGGCTATCTCGGGTGACCATTGTACTTATCTTGCTTTCTTTTAATGTTATATTTTTATTAACCTTATTTCCGATGTGGGTTTTCCACAAAGGTATTTTCTATTTTCAACATTTTATTTTCGAAGAAAAATTTCAAATTGCGAGGACGCAATTTATTGAAGGAGGGGAAAATTTAACACACTGAGCTTCCACGATACACTTCTCATTCAATAATGCAATAACTTGCATTGTACGCAACTTCGAGTTCTAACACACCGCGACTAATCAAAGTAGCTGGTATGAATAGTAATACCCACTTTTTAAAATTATAGAAATGTTATATTTCAAAATGGACTTCATTTTTGTATTCGTAATATCGAAATTAGCCTATGTTAATTTTTTTGTAATTTTCTGAGAAATTCCATTTTTTATGAATAGTGAAAAATACTTAAAAACAACTTTTTTAATAAAAATAATTTTATGTGATAAATTATACTATTGAGTGGTTTTAGAGTATATTTAGAATATATTTTTACCATTTTATCCAATTGTGGTCATTAGAATTAATTTCACTTTGAAGTTGGACATAAACTATTGTCAATATTTTTATATAAATTGTTTCTTAAAAACACGCTATTTGTTGTGACAGCGGGAATTAATTATAAAATTAATTAATGAAACTTATATGTTTTGAATTTTGTAAAATAGACATCATTTTTGAAATCGGAATATCAAATATAGCTTAGGGTGAATTTTTGGGATTTTTCTGAAAGACTTCAATTTTTTATGAATAGTGAAACCACTAAGTGGTACTTATAAAAACTGATTTTTCGTTTAAATGAAATTTTACAACTTATGTGGTTTGAATTTCAAAAATCCGACATACATGGTTGTCATTAAGAATTCAAATGTGGTTCAACGAGATTAAAATAGTTTTTTTGGTGAATAGTAACTTTTAAGTTCTTAATCGTGATTAGAGGTAATTAGTGTAGTTTAAGGTAAAAATAATGTTTTAATAATATGAGATGAGCTTGACACATGTCCTACCCTCATTTGATGTTCCATGGACGACCGAGACAATCCATGGGTCAACTTGGGGACCCCATGGAGCCACTTTAGTTGGAAAATGACATAAATACCTTTTATTTAATGTTAAAGTAAAAAAATGACACAAACATGAAATGTTTTACTAAAACAATTTTTACATGGGGTTATACAAGTCATATGTTTGACTATAAATATTCATTGGAAAGCTAAAACGATTTCCTACATCATAGTAGTTTTTTATTATTTTTAGACATTAAATAAATTAAATTATTTATGACATCATGATGATACAACGATGACCTCATTATTTAACGATTTAAATAAAATAAAATGATAATGTAAAATCAAAGGTTTACACTTGTCAAAAACCAATTGGATGAATAGATTTCGAACCCTTATCACCTTAGAATCTAATTATATAAGTGTGGGGCCTCTAAAATCCGAAACTCATTTTATAATAAAGTGACTTTTCTTTACTTTCCCAGAGTGCCCCTCCTCTCCACTTATAAACGGCCCCCACCTCTACCACCTCATTCACACTTTCAAGCCATTTGGCTCGGACAACCTCTGCCCAAATACTCTCCCAACTTCCCTCCCTTACTCCTAGAAGCCTCAAATTGGGCATAACTCTTCCCAAGGAAGCCTTTGTCTCAAATCAAAAAGAGTTACCCGATTTTAAGGTAATGTCTTCTCTAATGTTGTTTTGTTTTATTTTTCTTCTCCAACCCCCTAAACAGTTTTTATTCATTTCTTTTGTAACAACACCAGTATCCTAAATATACTAGTATGTTGTTATAAGAAGTATTCGAGCTACACTTACACACACCTACATCTAATGGTTAAAGAAAATACTGTTTCTATGGATGACGAATTTTTGCCTCACGAAACGATGATTGTTCAACACTCATATAACACCTCTAATGGTGGCCATTATGATGACACTATTTTTATATATGATATGTATTATGTTTTTTTCTTATGATTTTGTATTTTTCATTTATGGCATACCTTTATGGTTTCCATTATGGGTAAACGCGATATTTTCATTTTAGGAAGTGCGGACTACCGCCCCCTCAAAGTGATTTGAATCGTTAATACCATATGTGGGATGTATAACGGATGGAGTAAATGGTATTATACACTATATTATAATGGAATTATATTATAAATTTATATCATTATGATTTCATTCGATTAAATATGAAATAGAAATGAATGTAGCGTTCATGCGTACGTACGACTTACCGTCTCCATGAATGGTGCATTTCATTTCTTACCTCTAAATGTTACGTAATATTATGAATGAATGTATATACTGGATATATATGATATATATGATATCTAGATAATGAATATAATTCTGGATATAATGGATATTTCACCACATGAACAACTTGTAATTATAAGAAGTTTATTTTTGACTCAAGTACCTAAGATCGACAAAACGACCGTTATAAACTTAAATAAATAATGTTCATGACATGGTAACAATTGATATAAAAGGAATAATGAACTTAAAAAATGTTCTTAGGAAGGTAGAGATTAACTCTAGTTTTTTATTCAGGAGGTTAAAGAGCGGTCGAGTCAAGTCGGACATGAGGTAAGGGAACTTCTTAACCCAACTTCCATTCTTTGGGTTAATCTCCTACTTTCAAATTATGTCATGATATTATTATGTCCTATTTTGTATTTTTACTTTATTCATGTGTACCTATAGTGAATACACATAATAGATCTATTTTATTTTAAAAATTATCTTTTTAAGGACATCGTCTCAATCTCCTTTCATTGAGTATTATTTGGTTTTATACACAACTTTCTTTTATACGGTGTATAAACCCTTTGACTTTTACATTTATTCAAAAGGAATCTTTTTTTATACAAAGTGTTTTACTAAACGACAGAAAGGGAATGTTTTTATTTCCATACATATGCAGCGACAACGACTTCTCCGCCGCCATGACCATTATTTGAGTTTCGACTTCCTCTACAAGCCGTAACTTTTTTTTAATGAAAAATAAATACAAAGTTTTAACATTCATTTATTTTGGTATTGAAAATGGTTTTGAAAGCATTTTTACTATATCAATGTGTTGTATTGATATCTTGTGATTGAAATGTTGAAATGTTATGTTTCCTTTATGCATGTTTTATGTGATACGATTATTTTATGGTTTATGATATGTTTAAACCTATTCATATGAGGAATGCATTGGACTTAATAAGTTACGGGTGGAGCCCGCTATAGCTCCTCGATGCATCGGCAGGTCTCATGAGACAAACTAGTGTCTTGGCACGAGGCCTTGACAAAATCTTATTTGTGGTCTTGGCACGAGGCCTTGGCTACGTGGTTATGATAGTCTGGCATTACGCATTCCATCATTATGAAATGGTTATTGATATTGTATGTGATTATTCGACCAGTAGAATATCCATGTGAATAAGTAAATGGCATTATCTCATTTTACTTTTGCCATATTATGTTGTAGTTCATGTTTAAAGGCTTTTGTTTTAGTTATACATTGCCTTAAATGTTAATGTTTATTTATAAAAGCTTCTGCTATATTGTTATCCTTACTGAGCATCTGAGCTCACCCCTTTCAATGTTTTAATTTTTTCCAGGATGTGAAGAAGTATATTATGAATGACCTGTAGGGATAATATCAGGGGATATGAAGAGAAGATGTTGTAGTTTTGTTTTACTTTATGATGTAATGTAAGACTTATGAATGTATCTAGTGTTTCCAAGGCTACTAAACTAATCGGTCTTTTGAGACATGATCTTTTGTGATCATGCCAATGTTACGAAGTAATGCACCGAATATGGGTAGCTGGGGTCGGGGCGTTACACTTTAGGTGTCTTATAATAACACCATCCATTGTGTGCTAGAGAAATATTTAATTTTCATGGAACTAATTGAAAATAAAAGTGATTAAAAATATAATGAATTGAAAAAAACATTATATAAATTTGAATATTTCACCAAAGTATACACCACCACAACACTATGTAGTTAAAATCCACCTGTAGTTATTGAATAATCATGAACTTCTCACTTTGGATTATTAAGTGGTAAGTTCCCTTGATATTTGGAATATTTTTTGGTATATATCCCCACCTCCTTAATGTTTAATCGTTATACATTGATGGATTATCTCTATACATAAATTCCATATATTTAGGTTATTTCTCTCTATACATGAAACAAAATACAGTTCTATTCATACATATACTAAGATTTTTCCTTCCATAAGTACCCCATGATGGAAATTTAACTCTTCTCTTCTTCTAGTTTTCCATTTTTATTTCATGAGCTTCTCATTTTTCCTATACATCTATTCCAAACCTTTAATGTCACAAAATATGGGAAATTATATCAATATTTTGATTGAACATGATATTATATCCTCAAATGATATTATTTTTAGGGGACTTCTTAACTTCAATGGATTTTGATTAACATAGTATAGAAATGATCAATCTTACTCTTTTGATTATGTGGATAGTCTAAAGATTCCCTTTCAAACCATATAGAGTTTTCTTCCTGCATAGAAACATTTTTCGCTTCTATTTGTCATAGACATAGGAATTATCCCTCCATATCTTCTCTTTGTTTTCATGGAAAAATATTTTCCCATCAAAAGTACCTTGAATTACTTCCACACCGTGTACATTATTTTTTCCATATCTTTAGTGTTTTGAATCAATGACCATCGTTGTTCTACACCACCATTAGATTATAAACATCCATAACACCCATATCTCTCTAATTACTTCCCAATGATATAAATAAATATTTCGATAAACATATCCATTTTTCATCTACAAATGGATTTTATGTTCAATTGAATGATGAAGTTTGTTTTCACATTAAATGGTCGAACAGTGTTACAAAAAATTTTAAATCTGATGGATGCTACATATAAGAACTGTAATTGGTCATAACTCAGTACGACAAAAAATGATTTTTTTTATACAGGTTATTTGCATTGGGATTTATTCCCATCACAAATAATCTGTCAAAGAGGTTATTTGCAACAAGAAAATCAACACGTAAGAATAATTAGTTATTTGAGAAGGGGCTTGGGGTCCAATCACAAATAGAGACACACTGTTTGGCGCGATTGGCGAGCCAAACCACGTAGAAGGGTATTTGCGACGGGGGAATTCCCCATCACAAACTGTGCATCCGCCGGAGGGTCTTTGCAATGGGTTCCATCGTAAATACCTGACAGTGGTAAACACTATTTACGATAGGATGTTGTCCCCATCGCAAATATTGTGTCAGCAGGTCACTATTTGTGACAGGACCTGTCTCAAATACCCGTTTAACCACCGACAATAATTAATGCGGCTGAAGGTATTTTTGACGGCTCTCGTCGCAAATAGTTCTATTTGCAACGGGTATTCTGTCGCAAATATTATAGTCGCAACTAATCTAAACTATATATACCCCCCACCTATTTTTCCTTACTTCCCATCAATTCCAATATTCTCTGTCTCTCTAAACTCCAATTTAGGGAGAATGTTTTTTGGAGTAAGTTTCTTTTTTACGAAGAAGTTGTGAATCCTTCTACAATTATAAGAGATCAAGTTTAAAGGTATTTATGTTTTATTTAAGTTAGTATTTATTTCATTTTTTGATTTTAAATTATTGTCGATTATTTGTAATTAAATTAGATGAAATTGTTTTTTGTCATCAGTATATATTTGTAATAATATATTGAAATTATTTGTACAAATTCTTAGTCATTAGTAATAATTAAATACTATTAATGATAATCGGTAATTTATATAAATAATTAGCGGTAATTAGTAATTATTAACTTTAATATATAGTAATTAATAGTAATTAACACTATTTAGTATTAATTACAGAAAATAGTAATAATTATGAAAATAGTAATAATAAGGAAAAAATTGTAATAAATATTTACATTTATTAATAAATATAAATAATTAGAACTAAATACTAATAATTATTAATAAATGCTAATAATTAGTAATAATTGGTACTAATTAGTAATAAATACTAATAAATGTTAATAAATAGTTTTAATTAGTAATAAATGGTAATAATTAGTAATAAATAATAACAATTAGTAATAAATAGTAATAAATAGTAATAATTTGTAATAAATAGTATTAAATTGTAAGAAATTGTAATAATTAGTAATAATTTGTAATATTTAGTAATAATTAGTAATAATTACTAATAAGTAGTAATAATTAGTAATAAATTTTAATAATTAGTATTAATCAGTAATAATTAGTAATAATAAGTAATAACTAGTAATAAATAGTAATAATTACTAATAATTAGTAATAATTAGGAATAATTGGTAATAAGTAGGACGAATTAGGAACAATTAGGAATAATTAGTAATAATTAGTAATAATTAGTAATAATTTCTAATAATTAGTAATAAATAGTAATAATTAACAATATTTAGTAATGAATAGTAATAAATAGTAGTAAACAGTACTAATTAGTAATAAATACTAATAATTAGTAATAATTAGTAATAATTAGTAGTAATTAGTAATAATTAGTAATAATTAGTCGAAAATTGTAATAATTAGTAATAAATAGAAATAAATATTAATATATAGTAATATATAGTAATAAATTGAAATAAATAGAAATAAATTGCAATAAATAGCAATAAAGAGCAATAAATACAAATAAATATGAATAAATAGGAATAAATAGGAATAATTAGCTATAATTAGCAACAATTAGCAATAATTGGAAATAATTATCAATAATTAGCAATAATTTGTAAATAATTAGTAATAATTAACAATAATTAGGAATAATTAGGAATAATAAAATATATCTAAAAATAATTATCAATAATTAGAAATAATTATGAATAATTAGGAATATTTACGAATAATTCGGAATAATTCAGAAAAATTAGGAATATGTAGGAATATGTAAGAATAATTTAGAATAATTAGGAATAATTAGGAATAATTAAGAATAGTAATTATTAATAATTAATAATAAATAGAAATAAATAGTTATAAATATTAATTAATGGTAAAGAATATTAATAACTAGTAATAAATAGTAATAAATAGTAATCATTTGTAATAAATAGTAATAAATACTAATAAATATTAATAATTTGTAATAATTATAAATAAATAGCAATAAATTTCTACAAATAGAAAAAATAACAATAAATAACAATAAATATAAATAAATAGCAATAAATGGAAATAAATGGCAATATATTGTAATAAATATCCCTAAATAGAAATAATTATCAATAATTAGGAATAATTAGGAATAATTAGCAATAATTAAGAATATTTAGGAATAATTAGGTATAAATATGACTAATTAGAAATTATTAGGAATATTTAAGAATACTTAGCAATAATAAAGAATAATTAGTATTAATTAGGAATAATTATGAATAATTAGTAATAACAAGGTGTAATTATGAGTAATTAGGAATAATTAGAAATAATTAGGAATAAGTAGGAATAAGTATGAATAATTGGGAATAAATAGGAAAAAGTTAGAATTAGTAAAAATATATTGGAATAAGAAGAAATAAGTTAGAATAATTAGGAAAAATTATGAATAATTAAGAATAATTAAGAATAATTAAGAATAATGAGGAATAATTAGGACTAATTAAGAATAATTATGACTAATTAGGAATAATTAGAAATAATTAGGAATAACTGGGAATAATTAGGAATAATTATAAATAATTTGGAATAACTAAGAATAATTAGGAATAATTTTGAATAATTTTGAATGATTAGGAATAATTGCGAATAATTTGGGATAATTAGCAATAATTAACAATAATTAGGAATAATTACGAATAATTATAAATAATTATGAACAATTAGGAATAATTAAGAATAATTAGGGATAATTAGTAATTGTTAGGAATTATTAGGAGTAATTTGGAATAATTAAGAATAATTAAGGATAATTAGGAATAATTTTTTAATAATTAGGAATAATCAGGAAGAATTAGGACTAAAATTAATTTTAATATATTGTAATAACTTGGCACAATTTCTGATGGATTGGCGGCACTCCTTTTTCTTGATGACACTTCTCTTTTCAACTCTCATCGACTCAAAACATTATAATAAATCTACTTCTACAAATGCATATCCAATCTCGTATGCATGAGTTTGGATATGCATTTATAATACCACATTTTTCATAATGTTTTCATGTGCTGACAGTTGCAAGGAGAAGTGTCTTCGATGAAAAGGGGGCTCTTTTCTCCGACACCTCATTTACTTGCATCAGTCTCACACTAAAATCACAATTCAAAATCTACTCTGATGTATTCTTATACATTATCATATGCACGAGAATGGATATTATCACAACTGAGCAGATTCTTCATTGTGATTTTAGTGTGATAAATTTGCATGTAAATGTTCTGTCAGATAAAAGGGTAGCCGTCAATCTACTGGAAATTATGTCACCCATAATTAATGGTAATTATTAAAAAGTAGTTGTAAATTTTTATCTTCTTTTTTGGATAGTGTTTTTCTAATTTCCAATTATTCAAAAACAATAATGATTTTATATTTTGTAGAAAAATATGAAACAAGGAAGTCGACAAAAGTCATTATTAGATGATAATTCTTAGATAAATCTTTATAGAAATTCAAATTGTTCTGGTTTAAATTTTTTATATATTGAGGGTGTTGATGCTTTCTTATCATTTGCATCATCAAAAAAAGAATTTTTTTTAGAATGCATAATTAATTTTCCTTGTAAAAAATGGGCTTTGAGAATATTTTACTTATTTTACATGGTTGAGGGACATCTCCTGGGTTATTATTCTCAACCTGATTAAGTTTTTTGGTATCAACACGGTGAACAAAGTTCTAGTGATGATACTAATAACTTGATTCCAGATCCATCATAGTTTAAAATTTTAGTACATAATGTTATAGGTTCATCTTTTCAACAAACTGAATCTCTGGATGATGTTGATTTAACTCCTAAGTTGGCACCATCAAAATTTTTTGAGTAGCTAAGTTTTATGTATGATGAATTATATCCTTGTTTCAATATAATAGAATTAGATGCATTTGAAAAATTTATGGACATTAAATCATATAATACAATGTCAAACAACTATTTTGATCAAATATATTATTTTTTTAAAACATTGTCACCTGAAAGAAATGTTTTACCTATAAATTACTATAAGAGCAAGAGGCTGGTTTATAATCTTGGCCTAAGTTATTGGAAGATTCATTTATGTGAAAATTATTGCATCTTATATTCTGGTGAAAATGAGTCGTTGGACAGTTGTCCCACATGTAGAAACTTATGGTATAATGAATCTTAACTGGGGAAGCATGAATCGATTCCTATAAAATTATTTAGATATTTACTCTTACAACTAGGTTTTAGCATGTATTTATATCTCATAACATAGCGTCAATGATGTCATGGCACAAAACCAAGATTTCTAATAATTAAAACTTGAATCATCCTTCTAATGGTGATTCATGGAGGCATTTTGACCAACGACATCTGTCTTTTTCTTTAGAATCTCAGACGTGTGCTTGGTTATTTATACTGACGGTTTAGATCTGTTTGGTTCTTATGATAGTCAGTATTCATTTTTCCCATATTTATATCTCTATAAAACTTACCTTTGCGGATCTTGATTAAGGATCCCTATATATTTTTGACCTAATAAATCCTAGGACATCTGAAAAAAATGTTGATGAATATTTGAAACCATCGATTGATGAGTTAAATTCATTGTGGAGTAATGGTGTTAGTACAAATTATGTTGATGCCAAACAAAATTTCATATTAAAAGCTGCATTAATGTGGACAATTAGTGACATCCCGACATATGGAATGTTATTTGGTAGGATACACATGGTCTAAAATCATGTCCTTATTATATGAAAGACAAAAAAACATTTATTCTCTTCAATGGGAAAAAACCTAGATATTTTGACTGTAATCTCATATTTCTTCCAACCGATCATCCTTTTCGAAGGAACAAATATCATTTCAGAAGAGGAACAATTGAAAGGGATGAACCTACAAAAATTATCTATGGTACAAAGTTAAAATTAGTTGTATTTTCATTACCTCCTATCACATTTGGTACATTAGCAAACCAAGAAAAAATTCATGGCGTTAGGAAAGAACACAATTTGATAAAACTGATCATTTTTTGGATCTCCCATATTGGTCTAATTTGTTGGTCTACCACAGGATGGATGTCAGGAATAATGAAATGATCTGTTTTAAGAATTTGTTTCATACTGTTTTGGATACACCAGGCGTGACCAAAGATAATGTAATGGAACTATTAGATCTTTCCCAACTTTAGAGGCAACTGAATGTAGAACTTTTTGAAAATGTCAGACCAGAAAGGCTAATGAATCAAAAATAATCATATACACAATCTAAGGATATCGTCTTATTATTTTTTCAGTGGATTGCATATTTGAATGTTCTAGATGGAGATGCCTCTAATTTTGGAAGATTTTTTAAGAATGGTCATATTACCAGATTAAAAATTCATCATTTTCATGTTATAATGTAAAGAATTATGCTGATTGGATTCAGAGGTTTGTTGAATGCTATGATTTGAGATTCGATAAAAGACATATCATATTTTTTTTGATAAATTTTTTTCATCCACAAAAAACAACGATGCACAATGAGAACTGGATGAAGATGTTGTTATAATTATATGTAAACTAGACAAACCTTCCCACCAGTGTTCTTTGATTCAATGGAACATATAATATTACATTTTCCACAGGATTCTAAATGTGTAGGTATGGTATAGTTTTTATTGATGTACCTATTCGAGATATGAATGCTGAAATTGAAGAAAAAAGTACGTAACAAAGCATCAGTTGAAGGATCAACTGTTGAATCTTTTTTGTAGGAGGAGATTTATTTTTTCTTCTCCCATTATTTTGAATCTAAATATCCCTCAAAACACAACAACATGTGATATAACGGGGGGAATTTTGATGTTGGAATGGACAAGCAATTGTCATTTTTTAATCAGCCAGAGATAGGCGTCTGTGAAGTTCATGAATGATGGCTTTTAGATGATGAACATCACAGAGCTCATACATTTTTTCTGCTCAACTGTGAAAAAATGACATCACGTGTACTGTGAGTGATTCAATAAAATATTCTATAATTTATGTTACAGTAAGTAAACTTATTTTTTGTAAGTTATATGATAATCAATCAGGAAACAACTTTCACAAATTATAGTAGCTGCTCTTGATGAACACCGACAAAAAAAACTCTCTATGGTTTCAGAAACTGGCCACCAAAATTGTTGATGGTTTAAAAAATCAATTTAGTTTATTATTTATTATATTGTTAATTGTTTTAAAAATTTTCACGTGTCACAACATGCCGATTAAATTAATAAGTGACTGTGTATATTGAGTAACCCACCATCCAAAATGGTTAATTCTTCTAATATGTATGTGGTGAATGGTTTTCAATTTCATAAACATGTATATGGGGAGTCAAAAAAACAATGAACATAGGAGTTAACTTGAGAGGATCAAATCAAAGATAAATTGATGTTCACTTTTACAGCATGATGGATGAAATTGTTGACCTCTGTTATCTTTTGAAAAATTACATAACGATGAATAAATGTCAGTGGTTGGATACTGAGAGAGGCTTGTGTGTTTATCTGATTTATGGAATTGTCGATATTAGATATAAAATTATTCTTTCTGTAAAAGAACTAAATTTTACTAGATCAATATGCACATCAAATATATTACGCAAAGTATTGTGCAACTTCTATAGACCTGAGTGATTGGTGGAGAATAATAAAAATAAAATCTCTAGAAAATCAGATTACTCAAACTGAATGAGGTTCCATTGAAGAACAAAGAATTGAAATTTTTCAAGAGACTAAAAAAAATCCATCTTTTTCCCAAAGATAAATGAATATCAATGAGGACACAGAAAATTTATGGTTCGATGGTGAAGATGATGTTAATGATGTTACAAATGAATTTGAAATGGAAAGAGATGATGAAATTGAAACTCATATGGATATTGAAAATGTCGAGGATGAATATGAATACATTGACATTATCAGATTTGAAGATGACGATAAAGGGGAACATCCATACAGTTAAAATTTTTTTATAATCAAAACACATATATGTCTATATGTAATAGTTATTTTCAACTATACACTAATTACAATCATGTATTATTTCAGATGGACCCAAATTTACATGGTTATTTTCATGAGGCTGAGCTACCATTGGATGAGGAGGATTTGGGATCATCTGATCCAAATCCTACTAGCAGTTTAGGGGTTATGAGGAGGGGGTATAGTATTGCGCGACTGAGGATTCATGACCCTATCCCCGAGCGATGTCCGCGTCTTGGATTCGATCCATACATGAAAAGGAATGGTAACCTGTGTATTTTAGTTAGATTTCATTAATTTAATTATATAGTAATTGTTTAATTATTTATTCTTTTTTAACAGACTTGCGCATGTAGGTTTTGGATAGGGGAGAGCTATCCTGTGCAATTTTTTTTCTCAGCCATGTATCACAAAGGAACCGATTCTCATTGATGTGCATCTCTTCATGTTCAATCATTGTCCGGTACATAAATAATTATTATTTATTTTGAAATTTATTTCAATAATAACATGATATTATAAATTATTTTTATGGTTTATGGTATCCCATCAATTATAGCATGCGTGATTCTAACCACATGTCATGGGAGGTGTCTATTCATGAGTGTTTCCGTTAGGTTTTCACATTTTGAGAAGGAAGACCATTACGAAAAAAGGTGTGACAATGTTAGATGAGTTTTGTAGATCCCACAGACCAGATTACATTTAATCTCACGTTTGGAATGTATTATGTTCAAACTATTTCAGTGGTAGATTTCAGAGGAGATCGGCATTGGGCCGACAGAACCATGGCAGACAGGAGGTGACACATCGAGCTAGTATCTGTATATTTAGTACGCATAGAGAGCATCTGGTATGTATATTTTTTAAATATTTTATATAATATTAAATATAAATAGTTTATTTTATATTCATATAGGTAGTCTAACATCCCAATACTATAGAGTATGACATTTATCGGAGGATATACGGTGATCCAGCCACTGGAGAGATTAGAGGTGATCGCCAACCTCAGATTGTGGTCAATATTATTTTTTTCATTTGGGAAATTTAATGCATATAATATTTTCGCTATTTTAATTTAAAATTGGAACTGAATGAGTTATATAAGGCCGCAGCCTCTCAGACACAGGCTAAGAGTTAGTCTGAGATAGTTGATCAGACTAGTGCGCACTATTTCGATGAGGCGGCGTGGATGAAGGCGACCTGGTATGGCTTTGAGAAGGGTTGAGTAGTTGGTATTGTCTCCCATTTGAATCTTGGGACTTATTACAGTACGATTGTGATATCTTCGTCCAGCTCAAGAGGATCTCGTGGAGAGACATAATCTTCTGGATCAAAGTATCAGGAGTTGTTGTGATCTCAGACTAGTCTTATGGAGACTTTGTAAAAGAAGTAGGAAGAGATGTGTCAGCAGCAACAACAATAGTAGCATTACGAGGAGAATTTGTGTCGATGGAAGCAGCAACAGTTCAAGGAGGAGATGTGTCGACAGCAGTAGTAGCATCATGATCAGATGAAGTATATGTGTCGTCTGACTCGTAGTTTAGTGATAGAGATTCCTCAACCATCTCTTTCAGCTCCTCCACCTCCTCCAGAAGACTATCCCCACAATGATTTTTCTATTATGTTAATAAAATTTGAATACAAAACTTACTCTAATATGAATTATTTGCAGTTTTTTGTTTTATATTTGTTTGAATATTGAATAATTTTTTTTATTATTTCTAATATTTTATTATTTATTATTAGTATTATATTTTTTAATGTGTTATTATTATACTATTAATAATAATAATAATATTTTATGAGTATTTTATATTTGTTTTGCGAATATTTAGAATTTTGATATTTTTTTCTTTTATTTATTTTAATAATATTAATATTTTTTTTTCATTAATCATAATTTTTTTATTTTTTTATTTTATTTTATATTTGCGACAGGGCCTTTTGCGATGAGACCCCGTCATAAATAGTTTATATATATATATAGATATTTAGTAAAATGGTATTTTCAACGGTAAAAGAACCCGTCACAAATACGTTTTTGTGATGAGCCCATCGTAAAATTTTTAGGTATGTATAACATATATAAATGGAGAACTATTTGAGAAAAGACAGTAGGCCTGCCGCAAAAAATACTAGTTGCGACACCATTTTCTACAACGGGCTATTTGCAATGAGAACCCTTTTCAAATATATTATTGCAAATAAATTCTAATCCAATAGTGGTCCTTTAGTAAGAATCTACAATATAAATCTAATTTGTCCACTTCAAGTCTATATATTTCTCTAGATTATTTTTCCTATCCAGTTGGTAAATCCTGACATTGATTATGTGCATTGATATATTTTATATTCCTACCAACAATAACAATTTCTTTTCAGTTGAATACATTAGAGTATATCATAAAATTATAAATCATAATTTATAATTATGAAACTACCGAAACACATATCATAAATTATAAATATTTCATGGCTAATATCCTAATTATATGATTGGTTTTCATGGGAATATTCTCAAATAAATAAAATATTTTCCAAACATCTATAAAGGTTTTTATTGAAAATTTGAAATAAACTAAGAATATTCCCCAGTATCTTCCAACGGGGTGAGCTATTTGGGAACATTAACCATTCAATTGACAGATGGTCGATATAAATGTGGTTGAATCTTATCTGGATTATTAATAGTAGATGTGTCTATGATAAGGCAATATCAAATTTTAGTATCCCTAAATGGATTTATTTTAAAGAAAATGGAATAATACTATCCATACTAAAAAACAACGTTATACTATCCTATAATTATATAAATCAACAAATTCAGTTATTGGTTTATTCTAACTTATCACTTATTTAATTAATCTAGTTCCCAAGTTATGTACTAAAATTCCACAAATGCGACATGTGACAACCCCAAATCAATTGGTCCAGAACTAATGGTTATTTTATTGCATTTTCACTAAATACAAGTGATCACATCCCAATGGGTTAAATATTTTAGTAGTGTTTCATTGCCAGATACATGGCTGAATCTCTCATTAAATTTCAAAACATAAAGTAAACCATGACATTTTACACTTCTTGAAATCTTAGTCACTGGAAAAAAAAATTATTAATCTCATATGATTTGTAACAGAATGCATTCTATAAAATCTATTAGAGAATAAAAAAGAAGAACAATATATTAGATATAAATTATTAGAATGTAATTATACATCAATAATCATATGATATTTAAAATTAACCATGGATAACATAACTATTTTAATAAACATATAGAGATCAATTACTGGATTAAAAAAATGGAATACCAAATGTGGGACATCTAAAACATAACGTTGAGGCCCTATTCCAAGATGTATTATATAAATGGGTAAGTCATTTTCAAAATTTTGAACATATTTTTTTCATAAATACGTCCAAGGAGTCAAGGTGAACACTTATCTTAGGTCTATCTTACATCAAAAATGTCTTTAATTACATATATAATAAATTTAGAATTAATATAATTATACACAAAAACCATAAATATAATTCTAATATCATATATTATCCACCTATATAATTTCAACACCCATTTATTAATAATCATTTATTAAAAAACTATTTAGAACATAATTTTTTTATTTTTATGCATTTTTTAGTTTTATTGTATTATTCATACATATTTTTCATGGTTCCATAATATCCTTATTTTTAATGTTTTTTTTAATCCAAAATATTCACTATATTTATATTTATAATCATCCTTTAAAATATTGTAGGAAAAATGAATCAAAACACATCAACCTGGTTGTAGTGAAACCCTATTAAAGAGCATTGTAATCATTCTTCAACTAGTGGAAGTTTAATAAATTAGAAGATATATTACTATTACAAAATAATATTTATGTCTCAAAATTAATATTAATTCATTATTTAAATACTTATGAGCATACAAGTAAGTTTATAATTGAAAATTAATTAAACCTCTTCATGAAGACAATAATCTATACTTACACATGAGTGCTATTTTAATTATTCATATAATATAAAGGTCATAAATGTAGGTTGTTAAAATAGAATAATAATAAAAATTATATTTAAATTAACAATGTTGTTATAAGACTTTTTTGTAAAGAATATTTTAAGGATATGGTGGAGTAAATAAAATGAAAATAGTCACTTAAACATTTTACCACTCCATCAGAAATCTACATTTGGAATACACAAAACTCTTTATATTCTGATAATTTTATTATCTTAGAACCTTTAAGTAATAGAGAATTATTTTGTTGTTTAAATTTTATATTTATTGGTGGATATTAGTGTCTCAATAGTTGTTAATAAGAGATGATAATTCGTTCCCTTTTATAAGTGAAGGTAAAGATACATATGAAATTACTTAAAATATTTATATAATATAAAGTGTTTTTCTTGTCAAAGTGGATCCATATTATCGATTAATCCATTATGATTCGTTTTATGTGAACATAAAAAAAATTATTTTTTGAAATGTTTATGTGGAAATTTGACACTTATCTATTAGTTTAAACTCATTAGGCAATCCAGTTCTAACCCACACCATGGTAAATGTTTTCTTGAATTTTTTTATATTCAGTATGACCAAAAATTATGTTAATATTTTAAGATATAAATAATTATTATGACTACAAATATAGTGTCAGGTTTACAAAATTCATTTTTTATAAGTGGCATAAAATAATTTTTCCACATGTGCACAAAACACAGAAAAACAATTTTTATACAAAATATAGTTTTAAGAATCAAATTATTATAAAGAAAAATAAATTAATATGTTCATAAAAATTGATTTAATTACATTATTTTGAATAAAAAAATTTTTATATTTCATTAAAAAATAAACCTTAAAAATAATTTATTACAGTTAATTAATAAAAAATTACTTATTTTGAAAAAACATTACTGAGAATTCTAAAATGTATAATATATATATCTAAGTTCAACATTATATTATTATATGAATTATATTTATTATAAATATATAGTTTTAGAGATAAAATACTAACAAATATTCATGATATTCTTATATCATTATAATTTCATAAAACTGATAGTTTATTGTAAAAGAAATATTTTTCACTATTCACAAAAAAATCCTCTAATTCTAAAAATTCCAAAATATTCATCCTATGATTATTTTGAAATGTTGAATTAAAAATAAAATTTATTTAGCTATATTAAATTTATAAATTTAATTAATTTAGTTTTTAATTATATTGTTGAATGAAACTAGGTGTATTGTGATATTATTTCTCTAGAAAGGATAAATTACTATATTTGAATCTCTTATAATACAGTAGCACCAGAATTTTCGAAATCAATTAAATACAAATGATGTTTCAAATTTTGAATAAGGATAAATACCAAATACCATGAGTTCCCCTTATAGTACTTTTGTATAATATGATCATTGACCCCTAATGTTATGTTATCCTCTCTGACATATTTAGTATACCCATTTACTAGAATCTCTTAATGGTGAATGGGATAAACCAAAACTTCCATTATTTCATAGGAAAATCATTTAACCCTAAATTTAAACAAAAAACCCCGCTTTTTAAAACCATGAAATCCAATTTTGTGAAAATATATTCATGATATTTTTCATTCCTTATAAATCTAGAAATTCACAATATATTCTCTCATGATTTCATCAATCTCACTTATCTATAGGAACCTTCTTTCATGAAAAGATCATAAATCATATTTCAATTCCTTCATTAAACAAATATATTTGTTATGGAACTCTATATATAGATTTCATGCATTTCCAAATAGGATTCTATAAAGAGGAATCCTTGGTGTGATATTATATGTAGTTTTATAAGACCAAAAATCCACATCCAATTTTATTGATCATTCATTCCAAGATCCTCAAATTGTATTTTTTAAAAAATAAAATTCTAAATTTTAATTTATCTCAAAAAAATTTGAATTTGCAGGGAAGATTGTTTAAGATCTTTGACTACACTCATATTTCCCTTTTAAGTCACTAAAACTTTAACTCTTGAAAAGTGTGCCAATTTTATTGATGATAACCATGGGATCTCCGAACCATCCAAATATTTGTTTGTATTTATCTCTAAAACACTATAAGAAACATTTTTGGGGAGTGTCCCAACCTTAACCCACTTGTAAAAATAGTTTACAACAAGAAGTATATAATCATTCATAAAATATTATTTATGTGGTACCTTAAATTCCAATCCACACACGTTGAAAATTTCAACAAGTGAAATTATTTTTTTGGATGATCAAAAATTCTTCAATTATTTTATAGACTATAAAAATTTTCATGACCTACCATAAGACTCATAGAATCCAGAAAAAATGTCCCAATGGATGAAATTATATATGACCCCTTGCACATTTTTCACTCCATACGATGCACACTCGATGGTGATGAATAAGAAATATTAATAATGGGAATCATCTATTCTTATACCACAAATATTTTCATAATATCATCATTATGTATCCTAATATGTATGGATTATTCCAAAGGATGATATTTATACATATAAATGAATTTATACCTTTTTTTATTGTTATTTATGATTGACTCCAATACATAGAAAATTGTAAATTTTTCTCAAATAAGTAAACTCATTCACTATGGTTGAAAAAAACTGTTCATTTGGGAATAAAGTTTTAATTTCACTAGTTTCTTCACCCAGGGTGCTGGGAAACCTTGTATATTATTCTACAGTGCTATTTTTATATCCTTTTGTATCCTTTTATTTTTCTAAATCAAATTAATATTACTAAATTATTCAACATATAATTCTGGGTATTGATTATTTCTTAACAATATTGTATTTTAATGAACATTTTTGTAAGAAAATTATGACATTGGAAAAAATGAAATACATTATATACATGTCTATATGAATCATAATCGTATCCAAAACCATATTTTTTTACACTATTGAATCTTTTAATCATCTAAAATTTTAAGAGTCAAATATATTTCACACCACCTATTATATTCCTTATCCTAAGAACTAATGTCATAACAACATCACTTAAATCACTAATAACCTCAAAAAGGTAGTTTCCAGTCTGTGGTATTGAAAATGGTTAAGTTTGTGAGTTTTTATAAAGAATGATAGATTAATATAGAAACCTACCATCAATCCAAAATGGTATATCCTTGAAAAGTAGTAAAAAAACCGTTATGATTTTTGAAAATTCCTTGATAACTATCTGGTAGAACCAAGTATGACCAAAAAATCCTCTAATTCTTCTAACATTTTAATGTGGTTTAAATTATTAATAATATTAACCATATAATTTATAACTCCAACTCCTTTATTTGAAACATTTTACAGTAAATAAATTCCCTCAGTGACTATGAATTAGAATACTCCAAAATGAAAAATTTAATTTGTGAAATAATTTGTCTATATTAAATTTTATATATTTAATTTTTTTTAAAATGACCTCTAATAATTGGGAAGTAATCCATAACAACCTAAATTATCCTCTAAAAAATATTAGAAAAAATGATGATTATAATTCTATTTAAAACTAGGTTAAACCACACATAAACCAAATGGAATTCACTGACAGAAAAATGTCTCAAATTAGGAAGTGAGTGTGATATTGTCGAGAACTTTGGGGTCTATGGAGATAATTTTGTAACCAGAGTACCCATTAGAAAAACATAATTTCACATTACCATCCAACATCTCGTGAATTTGATCCATGAATGGAATTTAAAAATGGCCATTCCTATTTTCACCATTATAATTCCTATAATCAACAAATAATATACATTTATTTGATATCATAACTTGAACATGTGCATTCATTTCATTTAACCCAAATGCGACTCCATTATGTTTTTGGAGAAAATGAACTAGTCTCATCCATGGGACATATAAAATGGAAAATATAATCCTTGTATCATGTTATATAATCACATCATCCATGAAAATATATATCATTTTGGGTTTTGATATTCTACACCCCTCACCTCTTAGATTGTATCCAGTTTCCATGGGTTTCTTATGGATGATTTTTAAAGGAATAATTAATTTTTAATAATTAAAAACCATCCAATAATATATTTTATCATCTTTTCATCATTCATTATATGTATTATGCATTTCCTCTAAAATTTATGGGTTTATAAAAGTAAGTGAAGAGTGTCTTCCAAATAATTTATATATACGATATCTTGTAAGGTGTTTGAGATCCATTTGATGAGCCTTCTCTCTATGAGGTTGGCTCTTTATTTTGTGTGACCAATGTATTCATTGTGTATCATAAATTATGGTGAATATTGGGATATTATTTAATTTAAAAACTAGATTATTATTTTTACTCGTGGTTATCCAATTTGGATATAAAACTTTTTTAGGTGTCAATATTGTGTTTAAAAATAATTTTTTTAATAAAAAATATAACTATTCAAATAGTTCTCCCTAAAAAATAAAAAATGATTTAAACTCCATGTGTGAATATTGGAAATTATCTTCTAGTTCACATAAAAGTTCACATTGATTAGAAAAAAAAGTATTTTTATTCCAAACAACTCAACACATCAAGGATTTAACTGCTATATTTCCAAAGAAAAGTGCCCAAAAACATTATTTTAACATTTTGAATTTACTAGGATGATTCATTTAAATCATCCATAAGTAATAATTTATCCATATATTTCGTTCAAAAATCATCAATATTATCAAAAAACTCCTCAAAATCCAGCTCATCAACTCTTTAAAATCTCTCTCCTAAGGAGGTTCCTTATCCTTTTTGAATAAACTAAAATCCACTATTTTCTCTAAAAATAAAAAATGATATTTACCTTAAGAACTTTAGTGTCAACACCTCTTGTGGCTATGAAGGGATAAACCAGAATAATGGGTTATTTCATGTAACACTAAATATCAATAATGATATAATTAGTGTGGGAGTACAACTTTACTAACATCACAATCAATTCATTAACTCTTTTAATTGGTTGTGTAATAGATCGATCAACTAACTATTAGAAAACATTGCTGCATTGTGGTTCTCCTCACATGATGAGGTAGAAAAAATTCAAGATAATAAGATTAATACTAACACAATGGTTACATATATAGTTCATCATACCATTTTTACCTAGTTTGCAAGGGATGAAAATGTTTCCAAGATTCTAAATTTATGGAGCTATCCAATGTCGCAATATAAAACTACCTATACAGTGGTTCAATCCATTCATACATATATATTACATCTTTTATGAAGAATATAAAATATATACCAATATGATCCATGTCATAACCATAATGGTTTTGAGAATTTGGAGACATGTTATACAATACTTTTATTTTATGTAAGAGTTTCACAATATCTAATAAAGATCTTCCCTCATAGTACAATTCATAGGCATAACCTTCAAAAAATAGTCTTCATTACCTTAGGAAATGAAACATTAGAAAAGTGTGATCTTAGATACTCATTATTGGTATTAATCAGAAAAAACATTCAATGATCATATTAAATATTATGTTAAGAGTAGGGGTTTGAGCTTATGAATATAATATAACAAATTCATACCCAATATTAGAAATCTCCTAATCATGACTTATGGATTAAATGATTATAATTTCAAAAGATAAGAGTCTTACGAGTGAAAACTAACTAGAACTCCACCAATAATTATATGTTCATAACATAAATATGCACGCAGAATCAATATAAATATCTAACCCATTTAATAATTCAATGATAATTATAATGACAATCGGTTTATTCCCCAACAACTATTTCCCATAGTGGATCAACCTCATAAAATTGTTTCCCATAACAGATCTATCACTTTAACAATTTTCCAACAAAAATATCATGAGATATAAAACTTTACCCATTGAAATGGAGGGATATATAGGTCCAACCTATCATATAATTTGGATTTATAAACATTTTATCATGGCATAAACCATGAAACCATATTTTATATGCATTTTTATTTATATTCATAACATTATATAAAAAAGGACAATGTCATTGAATAATAACCCTATTAAAAGATAAGTAGACTAAATAAATTTATTCAATAATGAATATAGATACCATTGAAATATCATTAAAACTTTCTTGAAACACATACCCTTTCAAATTTAAAAATCAGTTATCAAAATCTAAAATCTATGAAATTTATATGGAATATATTTTAATTGAAAATATTCATGTTAACTTGTAATGGAATATTTAAATAATTAATGGACCCGAAGAGTGATACATTCTGTTCATTCTGTATAGGTTAATAAAACATTCTTTATAAAAAGTTATAAAAATTTGAAAAGTAACTTGTTCATAAAATTACAGTAACATTCCTTTTACAAAACATTATAATGATTTAAAGAAAGATAACAAATTCTTTTAATAATAATATTGTAATAATAAATTCATCCTTCAAAAACATTTTTGAAAATACAGATTTGGAAGAATAATTATTTTAGGCTGATGAGATAATTAAAGTATAATTCCCATAAAACACTTTTTGATCTATTGAAAAACTAGTAGGAAAAAAGGAATATATTTTATCTAAATAAATTACTAAAGGAGAATAAAATGATGTTTTTTCATCATATAAGGTTTACATAAATTAGTTAATGTAAATTTATGTATAAACAATACTTATTAAAAGGGAATTGAATCATAAATCCATTTCCACTTTGGTAACATTTGAATCGGATGACCCATGAATAAAATAACGTAACATGGATTTTTAAATCAAAATAAAACTCTATAGAAGAATCATAAAATAAATTCATGGGAATTAAATACACCACATAAATGAATCTAGTGGTAAATATAGCATGTGTCCCATAGAAAAACATAGGATGAAACTCTCTTGTATTACATTTTACTTTCCACAAAAGCACTATATAATATTCTATAATTAATTATAATTAATAGTTATTATATAAAATAGTAATTTAAAAATTTATAAATTAATATATTTTTCGTTTATAACATTTCAACACTCCTTTTATCAAAAATTATTTTTTAAAATCATTATTTCTTGGGTGTTAACTATTTTGTTTATTAGGATTACTTTCATTATGTTGTTCGGGTACATGTAAATTTGTAATAGTTAAATAAATTATATATTATTAAATAGTATATATTCATTGTATACATAATTAGAGTCATCCATAATATTTATATATAGAAAAATGATTTACACCAATCATGGAGATGTTAGGTCTTACGTATGTGTGAACAGTGTTTCCATTTTTGAATGATGTATTAGAAGAAATTTAATGATAAATAACATTTAAATAATAATTAATAGTTAATATAAGTCATATGTATTCATAAAATGCATCCATATTAACCTCTATTTAGAATATAAATGAAAAACTAGTCACATTGCTTTGTAGTGGTTGTAGTCTACTGATAAGCATGAACAAAATTATCATTTCATAAAGGATTGTATGGTAAGTAAGTATATGTTATATTATAATTCCATATTTATAATTATATCTCAAATATCCTATGAAAATATTAACCCCACCATAAAACCCATGCATAAAATATGGTTATTGAAAATTTAATTTTACCAGTATATGGGGATGGTAAGTCATACGTATGATCAAGCAATAATTTAACATATTTTTTCGATGGGAAAGAGGGTTTATAATATTTTTTTGATAATCATATATAGAAAATTTAATTTATTATTTTATTATAAATATGATAGATTTAGATGATTTTAGGATGAGTACAAAAGAAAATTATCATTTAAGGTGATTATATTATCTTTGAATGATCATTGTTCAATCTATTCTTAAGGACAACATATTTTGTCTTAGAATAAGACCACAACATCAATATTGTGTTTATGGAACTGAGGATGCTAATTTTTTTTATAATTGTCAAAAATTATGACTTAATACAATTTTATAAAGATAAAAAGAGACACCCTTTTAAAAGAGGGGGGAGGGGAACTCATGGAATTTCTTAAATGATTAAAATATAATCAAGTCAGTCTCAATCTTAAGGATTAAAAATGACTTATAAATGGGAAAGAGTTGTTATTTTTGATCATATTTTATCTAATTTTTTCTATTTTATTATTTTTATTATATTAATGTAATTTAATAAAAATATTATTCTCATAAAATATAATTATTTTCAATTTAGACACTATTCACATAATTTTACTTAAATGAAAAAAAATGAAATTATATTGTTTCAAATATAAAATTATAAAACTAATAAGATTTTTTATATACACCTATAAAATTAATTTAACATATTAAATTAGTCTAATTATATTAAATTGAATATTTTTGAAATCATTTGTTATTATTTTTGTATTAATTGGATAAATAATACAACGATGTTGCATATGAAATTAGTGTCATTATATAATTAATAAAAATTAAAAAAAATATAACAAGAAAATAATTTTATTAAGTTGAATATAGACAATTATATTCATTACTAACACACCTTTTTTCCCTTTTTGAACGCATCAATTATTTTAAAACAATTAAATTGACATTTTGTAACATTCAATTATTTAAATTATATATAAGTCATTTTTATGTAAAAGTGTCCACTACAATAATAAAATTACACCCCATGGTTATATGGTTCTTATTTCATAAATTGAATAAAAAATATATTGAAATTGATTTTCAATATCACTTATTTCTTATCATGATTTTCCCAATATAACCTTTACCAAATTGATAAATTTTAGAATTATTAGTATTCATAATATGAAAAAAAATAAAAAGGTAATATTTAAATAAAACATAAACCTACACATTATAAATATTAATTAAATTTTATGATGCTTACATTCTAAATTTTTTTAAAATGAAGCTTAAAATAATCACGCAAAAGATGACAGAAACTATTTTTTAGAAAACAAAAAATCTTTTAAGCATAATAGTGTATTTGATCTTATTCTATGCCTAGAAAAATATTTGAATAATGATTGAAAATTTAATCATGTAACTAAGATATTCATTTCACTGAAATAATTCCCCAATAGGGATTATTTTAATTTGTTAATAAAAAATAAATTGTGCGCATAAATACATTTTTACAAAAAAGGTTAAATTTTTTTAAAAAATATATTTTTTCTCATTTTAAATAATATGATAACTAATAACTTGATTTTATAAAATTATAGGAAAATAATTTTCCATAATTTATTTATTACTTTTCATACCCACCAATCTAGCTTTTAGGCGACAATAGACACATTATCTACAAAGGTCGCTTAATCTTCTTGTTTTGTGTAATGTAAGGTATTGATGAAATAAAATTATTAAAAAGATAAATATTAAAATATCATGGTGTTAACATCTACCCACTATAAATTGAATTATCCTTATAAATTCATCATTTTATTACCAAAAGATGTTCATAATTATACCTTATCAAATCTTTGTGTTCCCACATAGCTTCCTCAAATTGGTGGTTTCACCACAAAACATTATCCAGTTGAGTGGTCTTGTTTTGAAACACTTTATCTATATGATCTATAATATCTACAGGCATTTCATCATAATAATGATATTATTCTATTCATATATACTATATATTGACAACATCTTTAGGATAATGTATATACATAAACATTATTGATACATGGAACACTTGATGATCTTGATAGAGTTTTGGTTGAACCCCCAAATTGATAATCAAACATCCTTATACGATCGTGAATTTCAAAAAGACTAATATACCTAGGGATTAGCATACCCTTATTCATAAATATCGTAAACATATTTCATAGGGTAATTTATATAATAACCTTCTCACTATCTTCATACTACGGATCTCACTGATGACTTTCATCATAACACTTTTTTTACCTTGAAGATTCTCTTATGTGATGCTAAATATATCTAATATCCTTTACCATTTCTTAATATATATTTCGTCCCAATAGATATATTTCTCCAAATTAATTACATCAGGTTATATTTTTTTACTTCTTACTATATTTTTCATCATTAGGATACACTAAAATATTGATTGAATTATATTATTGAATGAATATTCTATAAAAGTAATGTGTTGATCCCCACAACATTTGGAATCTCTAGAGAAAGATCACAACTTTTCTTCTAGAATTTGGTTGGTCCTCTCATACTGACTATATTTATAAATAAGATAATGATTGTGGAATCATAACTCAATATCCTATTCCAGCCAATTACTTCTAAAATATAATGTGGTAATCCATGGATCCCATTTAGATAAATTTTATATTGGTACACCATGAAATCTTAAAACTTCAATATTGTATAACTGAGTATGTTTATAAATAGAGAAATATTTTCTAATGGAAATTATGTGTGTTGACTTCATATGGTGATCAACTACAACCCATAATGAATTATTCCCTTTAAATTTTTTGGTGAGTCTGACAGTGATATCCAAGGTAAGTGTATCCAATTTTAATTGTAGTATACATAATGGTTGTAACATCCCATTATAATTTTGTGTCACATTATTAACGTACTAAAATACCAAGAACAAAGAAACATACCCTATAATATATCTTTTGATTCTATATCAAAATAAATACTATTTTAGGTATCTATATATATTTTTTCCAAGATGAATAGATAATAATGAACTATGAGCCTTATCTAGTATATATTTCTTAAAATATAGTATGGGTAGGACAAAAACAATATTCATAAACATTATCATTCCCTAATAAACAAGGTTTAACTCAAAAATACTTGTAAAGTTATTTTCTAGATCCACATATTATTTTTATTACTCCTTAATCATAACATAAATATATAGTTGAAAAATTATTTGATAAAGGTATGATTACTCCCATTCCTTCCCAATTTCAATATCTGTGTTTTTACAGTCCATAAATTTTGAATGATTTGTGATCTTCACAATCGATAAGCTAGCATTATACTTTTCTAATCAAAGAAGACGCCCCCATTTTCACATTCATAGGGGTAATGTGATGAGTAATCATACTATTTAATTAGTTATAGCCCTATTATTTTGTGAAGGTTAAGATATTTTTATGTGATTCTGTACCTTAATATATACTGATCCATATAGATATCACACCTTTCCCATTTAAATAATTACCAAATATCATAACTGCAAACATAACCATAAATAACTATTAATCATGATTTGGGTAATATTTTCATGGACCTCAAATTTTCATGAGCCACAAGATATAAGAATATTATTTTTCATGGGGACGCATCCCAGAACCTTCATTGATGAACTATTATAGATCAAAAACAATTTAACATTACATAGTTGTGTAAGAACATGTTTTCTAACTATATTCTTTTAAGTTCAACAATTAATTCCTCATATTCATTAGTCTAAATGATCCTATATCCCTTTCATGTTAACATGGATTGTGGAATTGATTAATGAGAAAAAATATAAATTAATCACTGATAGTATCCATCCAATCTAAGAAAACTATTGATTTCATTTACCATGTTTAGTCTAGTCCATTTCTAAAAACATCTATTTTTGAATGTTGTATTGATATACCTCACTTGGGATTATAAGACCCCATAATGAATCCTTTTGAATCCTGAATTCACAATGGTAAATTATTATAATGATTATACTTCCCCAGGGTATTCAAAAAAATCAGTAAGTGATTATCATACTCCTCCTAGTTCATTGAATGTACAAGAATATTGTCAATAAATACTACCATAAACTAATGAAGGTAGTCTATAAATAATCTATTAATTAAATGTATAATTTTATTGGGGTTCTTAGTAAGACCAAAATTCATCACTATAAATTCATTATTGTACATACCTTCTATGGAATGTCATATTGGGTATATCATCTTTCTTGACCCTTAACAGATGATATCCAGAACAAAGGTCAATATTTTAAAAGTGTTTACCTCCATGAATTTGAACAAATAATATATCATTATGAGTGATATGATAAGTGTTCATGATAAATATATTATTATGTTCTCGATAACCAATACGAATTCCAAGTTTTCTATGTTTATTATTTAGAAATGGAATAAGTTCACAATATAGTGATACAATTTTCTGATTCAATCCCATGTCAATATTTTCCAACAGTTTTCTATTCAATTATTGTGACTCAATTTGTTCCATTCAATATGTATTGATTGAATTATTAATTGAACCAATATGAGTTATATTGAAAACTCAATTTCACGATTAAGTAGAAGACCAGAAAATTATTCAATAAATACATCAAAAAACACATGTACAATATCTGTATCCTTAATGTTGAGTATCTCCCATTACATAGGAGATAAATAACCGTAATATATATAAAATAAGACCCATAAGATGTATGAAATTCCCATTTGATGTCTATATTCATCCTAACATCGAATAATGAATATATGATTATTCAGTTAATGAAATGTGACTTCCCTTCCTCGATAATTGATATGGGATCCATATAAAGAAATATAATTCATTAAAATAATTACATAAAATTAATGTAATGGGAGAAATAAAATATTTTAATGAAAAAAGCTCCATTAAATTGTAATATAGGAACTATCAACATGATATATGACCGCTGTATGATTATGAGTTTTCACAGCTAACTCGATATCTAATCATGAGGTGATAGGGTGATACCCATTGATATATTTTTAGAATGAAAATAATGGATTGATCTAGAATCAAATAATATGTTAACTATTTTTTATGTGGATGATATGAATAATATTCACAACATCATTCTCATAATCCTCATTGTCATTCGTGATCGAAAGAAAATTTTTGTTGTCTTTCATCATAAGATTTAATTGATGGTGATCATAAGAACCTTCATATTCATACACAAGATAGAATAATAACCATATTCCATTCATTTTAAGGATTTAATGATATGTTCTGAATTAATTGAAATATTCTATTCCTCTATTTCATTAAAATACCAATTCATTTCATTTCCACACTAATAGATTCTAAGACTCACCATTACACATTTAAAAATTCTTCCAATACCTTTCAAAAACATTCCTTGATGTTTCTTCCCACATTTATGGCACACTGATGTCTTTAATTGTTTTCCACCAAGTGATTTATTAAAATTTTAGGAATCTCGATCATTATTTTCGTATGAAAACCAATATAATAGTGGGAGTCTCCAATTAAAATTTTTACATTGAGTGAACATAGAATAATTTCTAAATAATTTGGAAGTATCTAATAAAAACAATTTATGGGGGAATTGTTTTAAATCACAGATGAATCAAAGAATTTTAATTTAATTCTTGATAATTAATCTAGAGGAATACATTTCAGGACATGTAAATTTTTCTTTAGAGTCAATGATTGATTCATTGTCCCATTTCTTCATCTCAAGATATACCTCATTTTTAATTTAACATACAGTACATCGATAATAATTATTGAATAATATCCCATAAAACCCATCCCATTAAATGGATTAAATTTCGTTCTCTTGATTGGTATTCTTGATTATATTTCAATTTTTATCTACTTCACCATCCAAAAGATAACCAGTAATGCCTATTTTTTTAATTTTTTGAGTACTAAATAATGGAAAAAATTTCTCAATGTTGGTGATCCATCACTAAACTGGAAGTGGGTTATAATATCCACTAAAAGAAAGTGATTTTTTCCTAAAGACATGTCCAAGAAATAATTTGTTCAATATTTTGATCATTGAAAACCTTAGCATGTTTCATATACCGAGATAATTTTGTGAGTATAGCAGTATGGCAATGCTTTCCTCCTCCTATTAAAATTGGTTGATCCGGTGGAATATTATTACACTATCCACCATATCCATCATGAATAAGATTCCGTTGAGTTCTATGCATTAAATAAAACCATGAATAAATTTTATAAATAATATTCATATTGAAACACCGCAAAATTATAAAGAATAATTTATTAAATTTCTAAATCAAAAAACCTTCTTATATGAAACATTATGTTTAACATAGGCCATTCATGTATTTTTCACTGAAATTTAGGATGTTATCCTATACGTAGACCTATTAACGTGGTTTTAATAAATGTTTTATTCCCAGAATAACCAAAAATTGAAAAAATATTTCTATAATACAAGTTGTAGTGTCCCAAGACATTTATACATAAATATAACATCACATTATATGATTAATCAACACATAGAAATAGGATTTATTCCGAAACCATATTGGATTCAATATTATGGAGAATAAAAATAAAATCTTAACATTTTATGAAATATCTTCAACATATCCCATAAATATATTCCTTCATAGTAATCTTCATAGGAATACCATACTGAACGTAGTCTTCATAAAATTGGAAAAGGTAACATGAGAAAAAGTTGATCTCATATGCTTAGTTAGGGAAATAATATGTGATATAAATATATGCTCATATTGAAGAATAAGATAATAGTAAGGGTGTGATTTCATTATAATAACATAAAAAAGTTCACTGATAATCTGAAAAATTTCATAAACGTGCATTGTGGAATAAAGCAATAGCATTTTATAAAACATCTGAATAATAATAATGAAATGTAATTATATCTTAGTAATAAAAAAATGTTCAAGTAATAAATATGTATGTTTCATCTTCATAAGTATTGAGACTTTTGTATAAGTTAATGTTATTTACTAAAACAATTTTATCATGCACCAATACCTCTTTCTCATAGTGGATCAAGTACATCGACATGTTTCCCAAAATAGTTGAAGATTGTAGTCTTTTTTATCATGACTCTCTCATGATACATAATAATTTAACAAATTAATTGGTTGGAAATATAGGTCCCACATATAAAATAATGATAATCATACATGGTTTCACCCCAATATCATAAATTATTCATTATATGAAAACCATGAAAAAACATTGGTTGCATAGTCATTTCATCATAGCATACCCCATAAAAATGGGTTTCCTATATATTTTAACCACAATAATGATCTATAAAAAATGAAAATCAAGTTATTCTTGGATCATAACATCAGTAAAAAAAGTGTAATAACAGTATGTTATTAATGATGCAAGTAAATGCCCTTAATATATTAATAAAACCATCTTGAGGAAAATAAACATTCAAATTTTAAATTCAATTTCCAAAATCAATCCAATAATCATGTAAAAATGTCGCAAATTTATTGTAATATAACCATTAAAATTATACTATAATATTAAAATCATTGATTAATCATTGTAGTGGGAAATTATATTCATTTTTTATAAGTTAATAACATTCTTTCAGATTCATTTTGTAAACAATCGAAATGTAAATTGTTCACAAAAATGACAAGATGATTCTTTATAAATCATTTTTTTAAACTTATAGAAGTGTAAAAATGTATTAAATCAATCAATATATAATATTTAAATCTTTCATGATAACTTTTTTTATAAAATATTGATATGGAAGTAAAATTATATTAGATCGAAGAGATAACAAAATATGATTTTCTTTAAAAATCACTTTTTTGATCCTTAAATATCAAAGAGTAGAAAATGAAAAGAAAACACATAATCTCCTAAAATAACCATTAGTGATTAAAAATAAAGAGTTTCATAAGATAAATCTCCAATAATTTCCTTATTTTATATTCAAGTATTATAAATCCTAATTACAATAATATCAATACATATATCTTGTACAGCTTTGGAAACATTAGAATCAGAATCCATGTGAATGAAATAACCATTTATTTTTTATGTAAATAATTAAAAATTTGAAATTAATTTTTCTAAATGTAAATCATGGGAATTATATATATCACATAAATGAATCATTTTTTGAATATGGAACGTGTCCCCCTAAAATTAAAGTGAGACAAAAACACCTCACATAGATTTCTATATAATTAAAAATCAACGTAACATGCAATATAGTTAACGTAAATTTATTATAATTATCTACGAATTATATTTAATAATTTTAATTCCATATATTACCCCTTTTAAGATTTTACCGCCCATTTTTTCAATATTTATTTATTAAAAAAATTATTTTGGGTGTAAATTGTTTCAATTATCCTGAGTATTTTAGTTCTATGGTTCTGGTCCTTGTACATTCATATTTGTTTTATCAATTATATAGTACTCAAAATGATATAAAAATTATATATATTCACTATATACATATTTATAGTCATAAAAAATTAGAGATAGGAATGATAACTTCATTATTCATGGAAACAATTGGTCGTACGTACTCATGAAATCTATTTTCATTTCTTTACATATAAAATGATAAAATTTTAATAAAATTTAACATATAATGATTCATTATTGTGTAATATAAATAATATATATTCATTAAACAATCCTTATTAAAATATATATAAAATATTAGTGACAAAATCACATTGCTTCTTGGAGTTGGCAGTCCACACATGCGCATGATTGACATTGTTGTTCCCCATAGTATTAGATGGTATGTAGGTAGAGTGTGATATTATAATTTAAGAATTATAAATATAAAATAAATATCATATGAAAATATTAAAAACTTCACAATTACCATCCATAAAATAAATATATGTAAAAATAACTGTATCACTACATGGAGACTATAAGCCTTACATACGCACAACTGATACCTTCAATTCATGTTTGGTTATCAATATGGTTTAAAAAAGGTTTTTGATAAAAATAATATAATTTTTATATTTAGGATATATTAAATATTATTTTATGATAAATAACATTGACATACATTGGTTAATGATGATTATAATAGAATGTGAGTAGTTATGGTGAATACCTCTTCTTAGAATAAACTCCTTTAGATATCTTCTAAAGGAACCTATAGACAGTCTTTTAAAGAGAAAGACACATTTATAATTTGAATAAGGAATTTTAAAATATAATTTTTTTTTGTGTTTGGTTGAGATAATAGGATAAATTGTATGTGAATAAGTTAAAGTAAATTTTCCCTTTTAAAAGAGAGGATAAGGGCACTATTGGAATTTTTTAAAAGATTTAAATTTTATTATGTCAACCTATATCGGAATAGTTCAAAATGTCCTTTAAAATGACATGTGTTGAATTTTTAGACCACATAATATATCATTTTCCCTATTTTAATATTTTATTTTATTTGTAAATGATATATTAAAATTATATTATCTTAATATAGTATTATTTACAATTTAGAAACTATTCACATAATTAGAATTAAAATAAATAAATAAAATGTTTTAATTAGCATATAATATTATAAAACACCCCTAAATTTTTATATTTTCCTATAAAAATAGGGTCACATATTAAATCCCAAAAATTATATTTCCTTTATAATGTTTAAATTTTTTATTATATTTTTTATAAATTGGAGAAATACTACTTCAATGTTGGATAAGAAATTAGGGTCATTATATAATAACAATAATTTAAAAATAAATTTCAACCATGATTTTTTTATTACAAAAAAAAATAGAAACTTATATTCATTAATAACATAATATCATCCCTATGTGGGAACATAAGATATATTAAAAACAAGGAGATTGACATTATTTAATATTCATTGATGAAAATAATATATAATTCATTTTTATGGAGAATTATCAATTGAACTAATAATATTTTAGAATAATGTGATATGTTTAAAATTACATTCATCAAAAAAAATTATGATAAATAAGTATGTCCTTATCACCTATTTTAGACCATGATTAACATGATTTACCATTTACTAAGGTGATAAGTTCTAGAATAATTATTATTCATACTAACCACAAAAGGGGCCAATTCACCATATTTGATTCAGATGATTCCAAATATGGAAAACATTTTATCAAATTAAATTTCAAAACTTTTGAGAAATATATTTCAAAATAATTACTCAACAAGTGATGAAAAATATTTTTTTAAGAATAAATTGAGAATTTTAATTATAATTTGCATAGAAATATATTTTCTCAATGTTTAAAAAATTAAAATAGGTAAATATTATATTAATTTCTTTAAAATAATTCAACAATGGTGATTAATTTATTTTATTAATAAAAAATACATTGTGTGCAAGAAAATATTTTGCATAAAAGAAATAAATTTTATGTTTGAATAATTTTTTATTTTAATTCTAACCATTTGATAAATAATGATTTACTTGTATAAATATTTAGACCAAATATTTTCAATAATTTATTTTTGAATTTTAATACCTTCAAATCCAATTTCAATATGATAACAAAAACAAAATCTACATGTTTAATCTAAACTTTTTGTTGGGTATAACACAAGTAATAAAAAAATTTAATTTTTTGAAGTGAAATATTGAAAATCACTAGGGGTTTCCACAATCCAATCTGAGAATGAATTTTGAAAATCCTTCGATGTTTATTTTTTTGGAAGAAAAATTCCTCACTGATTTTATATAAGATAGACATCCAATTTTGGATTCTATGAAAGGTATAATAATTATGATTTTAACTAAAATTTCAGGAAATTGGAGGTGTTTTATTTCATTATTATAATAATTATTCTTTCAGGGAAATGAATTTTTAGGGGAATATGCTTCACATTTTCTGGAATTAGAAAAATTTATTATAAAATATTTTTCATAATTTTATTATCATTATTTTCAAAATATATTTATGTTGGATTTTTATCTTGAAAAATTGGTTTCATATTATTTTGAATGGTATTTTCTAGAATTATTGATTCTAAATTTTTTCATCTTAGGTTACAAAAACATCTAGATTTTTTTTGCAATATTTAGGATTATTCCTTCCATCCTTGTGGATTTTACGAATATTTATATTTGTGATTTCCATTTAATTATCCATTGTATTATGTTTATTGGTTTTTGGTAGTCTACCCTTCTCTCAACATGAAAAATATCTAGATAATTGAAATAATTTCAACCCGAGATTTTTCAACATTGAAACTATTTTATCCTTATCAGAATCATATTGGGAATTCAATGAATCAAAAATATATTTTAATTATTTAATAATTCCCATGAATTCATCTTTGAAAATATATTTTTCATATTTTCTTTTTTATTTGTACTTGTTTCTTAGGATTTTGTTGAAATATTGGTGGAGTAGTAGGCCTATGAACTCTTTACTCTCTCTATGAATGTTTTGTATTGTTTTTGTAGCCGTAGTTGTAGTTTTTTTTCAAATTTTTATAACTTATGGTTTAAAATATATCCATATAAATTAATGTTAACATTTTCAGGGATGTTAGAAGGCATGAAACAATATGATCCCCAAGATTATGACTGAAAAAACATGAAATAATGGTGACATTTCACTTTATGACTATTTTTTTATTTTCATTGTAGTTACCAGAATCAATGAATTATTCATGGGGAATAAATATATTTTATATACTAACAGTTTGTATTCTAATATAACTATTGTGTTATCAATTTTGATCCAATATGTTTACAATATTTTTGTGTTCTTCAATAGTATTATCACTAAAGATCACACAAGTAGACAGATCCATCAATGTTTCATGGTATGTTTTGAGACTATTGAAAAACATGTACATAAATGTTTTTACAGTGAATTAGAGATTTAGTAATTTTGTTTGAGACCACCATAAATCTATCTACAGACACCTGAAATTTTTTACTTTATTTAAGTATAAATCCAGTCATTTTATTTCTTATTTTATTGATCATTTTCCAAAGAAAAATGTTCATGCTAAAAAATTATATCCTTATTTCAATGTATCAAATATTTTTTAAACTTTGTTAGACAAAACTTCTAGAACTCTCTATGAAACATAATTTCAAAAATAAATTTTTAGTTACTCCTCACATAATTATCATAGTGGTATCTATTTAACAACATAATATAAGTGCATAATTGAGTCAACAGAATCATCATTAAGAATTCCATTGGATGATGGAAATGTATATAGGTGGTATTTTTATGTCATATAGCTGCGAGACTATTTTAAATGAAGATGTGGGGTTGATTCATATGATAGAAATGAAATTTATTGGAGATATTTGGGGTAGCCTATCAATTTTATATTATTATTGAGATTACAAAATTGAATTATTTCACATTGGGTTCACCATTTTTGACGAAGAAGAATTGTTTATTCCAGAGTGTATTGATTGAAAGGGGCTAAATTTTGTGAAATCATTAATGTTTGATGTAAAATCCAAAAATGGTCTGCAATTGGTTTATTTAGGGATCCAGAAACACAATGTGACTCTCACCTAGATCATTCATGTAACTACATTCTAAAGGCAGGCATTCGTTGTGCACATTTTCCATTGGCACTTAAGAAAACAAATTCGTCGAGAGGATGGGAAGATGGGAACATCACAAACCTTTTATGGGGTCTATTTTTCATTATGGTACTATCTTATATATTTATGATATTTTAAGGAATCTTGGGTTCATTACCAAGTAGGAATATAGAGATTACCCTGAGGGAACGATCAATCCTTAGTATGCATGGGAACCAAATCCTCTAGATTCATATAAGGTTATCCATAAATGAAAATAGATGTAGGTATCATGGGATATCCATCAATGCTACCCTTTTATGGAATGATTAGACATTCTATGGTCATTTATTAAGATGAAATTGGTTTGACGAAACGTGGTGAAGTTTTCTGAAGTTTATAGTCTACCAGAGGACACAAGTGGTTTTGATGTCATGATAGAACCCATAAAATATTCTTCAAACATATCCTCATGAGAGAAATCATAACCCACATGGTTGTGTGGGACTTAACAACAAACATTACTTTTTAAGTTCATGTGATGAGGAACCAAACACATTATTTAATAGAATGAAACAATGATGTCTAGGTGGATGGTGATTGCTCATGGATATTATAGGACCTATGATGAGGTGGTATGAGGTACCTAGGAGAGATAGTATATGATGAGTAAATATAACCCTGCCTGGGTTATTGTCAGGAAAACATTAGGGTGGATTTGGGTGCTAGGTTTGGAGCACAGGGAGGCATCCTACGTATTTCAGTTTGTAATAAATCAAATCCCATGTAGTTTGATATGAATTGGTAATACACCTTATATGATACCCATTTAAGGTTTTTTTTGGGTATTATGAAAGCAATGATCACATTTTATGAATTGGGATTGTGTGGATGTGAAGACCTCTATTGACCTCTATGCACATGTCGTTTATGCTCGATGTGAGAAATAATAGGAAGTAGTTAGATCAAATGATCACACAACCACATGGTCTAATGGTGGATCAGATTCTGAATAAAAAATGTAGAGGGATAGGGTGTTTAGTGTACCCTTATCTTATTAAATTTTGATATACAAGATAGTCACATTTTGTAACACCCAGACCCCACAATCCAAGAGCTAGTGCCTTACATTATTACAATATCATGACTATATAGAATCAAATCCTTAAGGTCCATTAATTTTAGAAGTCTTGTAGAATATTTATATGTACATGTAACCCCTTTTTTATATTGGGAAAGGTAACAAAAACAATAAATAACAAAAACTAAAAAATAGCAACAATGGGAACTCAATAAATATTATCTTCTTTATAACCTATTGAAGGTAATAAAATTAAAGGTGTGAAATCAAATGACCAGTAATGGTTACAAATATGAGAAGCATGAAAAATCAAGAAATAAATCTTAAACAAATAGGCATAGTTAATATAACATGGTGAATAAACGAAAAACACGCACCATTAATAAAATGTGATTGAAGATGCATCCATAGATTTTTTCATAGTGAAAATATCATGGATTTAAATAACTGAAAATGAATGAAGAGAATTATTGTTGATTAGAATTCATGTATACGGAACATGATACCAATATATCATTGAAATGGATTAATTATGTGGGTAGAAACCTTTTGATTTTTGGAAACAAACTCGAAGGGTCTGTTGCCAACTGATTTTTCTTATGAGACTTGTCGATGCATCGAGGGGTTGTACAGCGAGCCAACCATAGATGCAAGTCCAAATAATTCTGTAAACATTGATTTAATACAAGTACAATCTACCTTCTCCATATCCTTATAGATTAGAGGATATAGATTCATCAATATTTCCATAATTGAAACAACATTCAAAATTTACAACATACATTAGAGGGAATATAGCTTAAGACAATAATCATATCAATGAAACTAGAATATAGATATATAACATATTTACAATGTCAAATTGTAAATGATATGAAATGGGCGTTGGATACACTACATATGAAAGATTAGGTGAACAATAAAAAGTAAGACCCAATGAAATGGAAATAGAGACAATGTCCCTTACCACGTTGTAATCTATGGATTCGTATGACCAAAAATAAATAACCACTTAATGAATGAAAGAATACCAATAATATAAATGGAATCTATACAATTTAAATCAAATGTATGTCAAAATACACCACATTCATGAAATAAATGGTGAACAATTAAAATCTCATGGAATTAAAAGTGAGATAATAAAATCCTTACAAACATTTCATCATGGTAACATGTGTTCTTTTGGGGGACTTATGAGAGGTAAAGTTGTAGAAATCCATTTATATATTATAAGGGATATACCGGGTAGGTGAGAAAACATACCCAACCATTAGGAGTTAAAAATTGAAGGACACAACATATGAGTAATTCTTGAATAAAAGTGAGAGAGAGAATCACTTACAAAGAACATATCATTACATTGAGGAAAATAAAATGAAATAAATATGTTTGACATGCATAAAACCACAAAATAAAAGTGAATAAAAAGAATAAAAGAGTCATAGGTCATTCACACATATTTTTGGAAAGACAAAAACAATTACATTGATGTTTAAGTCAATTATTGGAAAATGAGTTAAGATATCCCTTACATCGGGTTCCACTTCCTTAAAATTTGTTAAAACCTCTTGTAATATGGTTTGAATTGTTTTATTAAATTATTAATGAACTAAAATAATGTTTATAATACCATACATAATTTTCTTATACAATTTTCCACCCATTTATTAATATTATTTTGTTTTTTCCCATTGTTTCTCTAATGTTCTTCTCATGGTTTGAAAGGTCATTAGATTATGGAATTCCTTGTAAAAAAATAATCCATAATTGATAATATATTCTTTTATTTAATTTTAAACAGGTACATATGATTTTAAACTTTCCATGATTTTGGTAAAGTGAAACAAAAATGCATCATCTACAAAGGGGGTTAATTGACACACCATGGACGAAGATTTTTTTATTTAAGAATAAAATAATAAAATAATTTATTTTCACAGGAATATACCATAAACCAAAAAATATAGTATATATATGTTACTTTAGTTTTCTTGAATCATTGGATAATTTTTAGAGATATTTTATAAGTGAGAATGAATTTGAATGAGAAGAAAAAAGGAATCTTACCTCTTGAAAATAACTCTTTTAAAAAAAACATATGGCTCTTGGAAGTGGAAATTTTATTAGAACAGAAGAATAATAGTGTGTTAATGGGTATTGAGGATGGAATTTCTTAGAGTTTGGCAAAAAAAGAATTCTCAAGGTGATTATTATTTGTGAAATAAAGAGTCTCCTTTTATAAGTGAGGTGGAGGATAACATAGGAGTTACTAATTGTATTAAATTATAATAAATATATTATAGGTTTGAAGACATAGAAATGACTAAAAATAAATTAAATTTCCTTTTAGAATGAATCTTATCATTTGGGGGCTTTTTCATTATTTTTAGTTTTTTTAAATCATTTAATAAAATATTCTATTCAGGAAAAACTATTTTGTCATTATAAAAAATATTCATAAATAAAACATTAAACAGATCACAAAAAAATTTCTAAATAGAATGAAAATATATATTATATTATATAAATTTCATATTAATCTACATAATCCATTAATTATCTTCAAAATATAAAAATATATTTATTTTTCAATTTTTAAAATCACTTATTTTATTTATTCATTAATTAAATTAATACCGCATCGTCTTTGTTGAATCCATTATGGTTTTTATTTGTTGTATAAATATTAAAAATAAAATTCAATGATAAATATAATATTATTAGGGTTCCAAACAATAATTTTTTTTTGAAAACCAATCGAGTAAATACTTACTTTTAATTGTTATTCAATCAAAACTTTCTAATATGGACAACTTGTCTTACTTTTAAAAAAAATCTAATGGTCTAAATGAAATATTTGTGGGTCCAAAGTGTCCCCAAATTGAATAAAAAAGATAATAGTCTAAAATGACTTATTTAATATTTTTTATCCGAAATATGTGTCATTTAATATTTCTTATAATTTTATTTAAAAACATTTTATATAATTTTCATATTCATTCACAAGTACTCCAACAACATTTCATATGAATTAATATTAATTATATTATATATAAAAATTAATAATAAATTAATATCATAAAAATAAAATTCAAAGCTTCAAAAGAATCATTTATATTTAATAATTATGTTAAATAAACATATCTATATCAAAACAAATTCTTTAATTAGTTAATTATCTTATTTTACCCTTGCACAATAATTGCACAAACATTTAGATAAGGATCATGTTATATAACATTCAAATTTAAAATTAACAACCAAAAACATAAATAATATATAATAATTAAAAAATAGGCGGTGGTAAAAATTTGTATCACACAAATATTTTTTATAAAGTACCAAATTTTTCATTGTCAATGTCGCATAGGCACTGCGCCGGCACTGAAAATAATTTTTATACATATCATGAATGAAATTATAGAAGTAATGTTATTAATGATTTAAATAAAATATTAGTCTTATGAAATAATTATTTATCTATTCAATAAGATTACTAAATTTATTATCATGAATATCACTTGGCGTTGTCACAAAAAGTACTCTATTTTTTTAAAACCTGTATTTTTTACTATTCAATAAAAAGAAAATTATTTTAGAAAAAACCCAAAAATTCATCCTAAACATTTTTTGTCGTGTATAATCCAAAAAGATAGTCCATTTTATAAATTGTTTTCCTAAATATGAAAATTTTAATTTTTTAAAAATTCACCATTTAGTCAAAAGATACAAATATTCATATTATAACTGATTTTATAACACTTTGAAAAATTAACTACGATCTCGTAAAATTATCTTATAATCATAGGAATAAAAAATATCAATTCATGAATGCATTTGATGAAAATTAATTATCTTTTAAATTAACCTTTTCATTAAAAAATTGTAATTATTTATTTATTTCTCATTAAAATATTGACACTCAATTATTAATTTTTAAAATATTTACTCTCATTTATTAGTTTCGGAATTCTATTTTTACTGATACTATTAAGGTTAGTATTCATAAGGGTACATTACTATTGAATTTACAATTCATAAGGGTCAATTTACTATTCATACAGAAACATTACTATTCATAAAAAATTATGTTTTTCTTAGAAGACTTTAAATAACATACTGAACGAAACCATGTATGTCAGTTTTTTGAAATTCTAATCCCATAGGTGGAAAAATTATGTTTACTAGCTAGTTTATAACTATATCCTATAACTAAGTGTTGTTTCAAAATGACTCAGTGTTTTATGTATTATAATCTATTTAATAAATTGAAATTATTCATACCATAAAATATTAGGGTGTTATATTCTTACCACCTTAAAAAATTTATCCTCAGAATTTTTCAAGTATAATTCCCTCAAAATAGATACGGGTTGTTATTCTATTATTATCCTATTAGTTTATCTTAGGGTCATGTTCACTAAACTATGTTATCTAAATCTAGTACCTAAAGTATCTACTAAACTTCTCTAATACCAACTGTATGCCCTAACCTCAGAAGCCCAAAGCTGGTGAATTACTTTATTACACTGACATGATTATAAGAAATAAAATCCCAAAGGGCCTTTTATTTAAGTAGTCTTGGAGAAACTAAACACATACGTGGAACCCATTTAACATTGGGAAAGGTAACAAAAAAAATATATAATAAAAACATAAAAATTTCAGCCACAAGAGCTCAATAAATTGTGTCCTCTTCATAACATTTTTAAGGTAAACAAATGAAATGGGTGAGATGAAATGATTAGTAAGGGTAAAAAATAGAGTAATCATAAATTTAAAATAACTTAATCATTAAAAAATTGGCAGAGTCAATATGGCTTGGCGAAGAAATGAAAAACACACGCCATTAATAAAATGACAATGAAAATGTGTTCATAGATTTTTTCACAGTGAAATAATCATGGATAGTAATAACTAAAAACAAATAAAGAGTATTATTATTAAATGAACTTCATGTTTGTAGCACTTGATACCACTATACCTTAGATATGGTTTATGTCTGTGGGTAGAAACCTGGTTGTTTTTTACAAACCAACTCAAATTGTTTGTCGCTAACTGATTTATCTCATGAGACCTTTCGATTCTTTGAGGGGATATAGCTAACCCCACCCATTGGTTAAAGTCAAAATCATTATTTATACACAGATTCATTACAAGTAAATTAATCCTTCTCAATATCCTAATTTTTTTGAGAATACATATTCATCAATATTTCCATAGTTAAAAAAACATTCCAAATAAACACTATCTATAAGAGGGTATACGACATAAGTCAATAATCATATCCATGAAACCAAAATTATGATATAAAATATATTCACAATTTAATATAAAAAAATTTCTCAAATAGAAATTTGATTCACCACATTAGATATATTAGGTTCACAATACAAAGTATGTCTCAATGAAATGGAAACTGAGACAAAGTCCCTTACCACATTGTAATATGTTGAGTCATAGGACCAAAAATTAATAAAGACCAAACGAATCACAGAATACCATGAATATAAATGGAATCATAATATTTTAAATCAAATATTAGTACAAAATACACCACATGAAAGAAATAAGTGGTGAACAATGTAAATCTCACAGAATTAAAAATAAGAAAAGAAACCCCTTACAAACATTTCGACAAGGAAACAAGTGTACTTTTGAGGGATTAAAGAGAGGTAGAGAAGTAACCACACTATTTATATATCATAACGTCGGTTTGGGGGTGGTGTTAAAACATACTCCATAATTCATAATTAAAAATAGAAGGACACCACATTGGGTGAATTCTTGAATAATAGTGGGAGAAAGAATCCCTTACAAAGAATGTATCATTAGATTGAGGAAAATTAAATGAAATAATTCTTTGTTACTATATTAAAAACACACAATAAAATTATATTTGAAGAATTAAATAATCATTGGTCCTTCACACATATTCTGGGAAAGGAAAAACCAATGACATTGATGTTTAAATCAATGAATAGAAATTGAGTTATGATATCACTTACCTCAGGTTCGACATCCTTGAAATTTGGTCAAACCTCTTGTAATATGGTTTAAATAGTATAATTAATTTATTACCAAACTAAAATAATGTTTATAATACCATTCATAATTTTTTAATTCCATTTTCCACCCATTTATTAACAATATTTTATTTTTCCTATTGTTTCTGGTATGTTCATCTCATGGTTTCAAAGCTCAGTTTATTATGGAATTCCATGTAAAAAGAAATAATAATACAAAAATGATAACATATATATATATTCAGTTCATTTTATACAATTACATGTTATTTGAACCTTCCCATGGTAGTGGTACAGTCAAACAAAAATTCATCATCTTCAAAGGCGGTTAATTGACACACCACCAACGATGATTTTGTTATTTTTGAATAAAAGAAGAAAATAATAGATTTTATGATTCATATACCAGAAAAAAATTAAAGTATATAAATGTTACTTTAGTTTTTAGGAAACATTGGATAATAGGTATAGATATGTTATAGGTGAGATATAATTTGAAAAACAATATGAATGAATATTACCTCTTGAAAATAACTCTTTTAAAACATCCTTAAAGCTCATGGAAGTGGTCTGAATTTTAAAAAATATGCACAATACTATGATAATGGATATGGATGATGGAATTATGATTTGGTTGGATGAAAAAGAAGGCTCAAGATGAATAATATTTGTGAATGAAAGAGTCACCTTTCACAAGTGAGGTGGAGGATAACATAGGAATTACTAAAAAGTATTAAATTAAAATAAATATATTATAGGTTCTAAGAAATCCAAAAAATGATAAAACTAAATGGGATTACTTTTTAGAATTAATCAAATCAATTTGGGCCTTGTTCAATTTTTTTGGTATTTTTAAATCATTTAAAAATTTATTGTATTCATGACAAACAATTTTTTTATTGTAGATACTATCCATGAATAAGAATTTAAACACATCAAAGAAACAGTTCAAAATAAAATAAAAATTTATATTATATCATATAAATGTCATATTCATCTATGTAATCCATTAATAAGCTTAAAAATATTCAATATCTTGTATTTGGTTATTGTTATTATCATTTATTTCATTTATTCATTAATTAAATTAATACTGTACCATCCTCATAGAAGCCATTATGGTATTTATTGTTGTCAAAAAATTAAAAATAAAATTCTCGGAGAAATATATTCATATTATATTTCCAAATAATATTTTTTTAATAAAATTAAAATAATAATATACATTAAAAATTTATACAATTTAAACATTATAATGTGAAGACATTGTCTTACTTTTAAAAAGAATATTATATAGGTCTTAAAGTGATTTATGTGGGTCCAAAAGTGTCCCCAAATAGAATAAAAAATAGATTATAGTCTAAAATTACATATATAATAATTTTTATGAAAAATATTCATCATTTAATAATTCTTATAATTTTATTTAAAATCATTTAATTTAATTTTCTTATTCTTGTACAAGCACTACATCAGCAATTTATAATCATTAATGATAATTATATTATATATAAAAATGAAAAATAAATTAATATCATTAAAAGAAATTCCATAACTTTAAAATGATCATTTATATTAATTAATTAAGTTAAATACTCATATCTATATCAAATAAACTTTTTTAATATTTTAATTTTCATTGTCAATGCTGTATATGCACTGCATCGGCACTGATAATAATTGTTATACCTATTATGCAATATATTATAAAATACATGTTCTAAATTAATTCCATAAAATATTACACATATAAAATAATTATTTATTTATTTGATAAGATTAATAAATTTTATATCACAAATATCACCTGGTGTTGTCTCAAAAACTTTTATATTTTCTTAAAAGCTATATATTTTTTACTATTCACTAAGAACTGAAGTATTTCACAAAAAACCAAAAAATTCATCCTAACCAATTCTCAACGTGTATATCCAAAAATAAAATCCATTTTTAGAGAACTTTTTTCTAAATGTGATGAGTTTAATTTTTTATTAAAATCATCATTTACTCAAAAAGACCAATTTTTATACTATAACTGATTTAATGACACTCTGAAAAATTAACTAGGGTCTCGTAAAATTATTTTATTATCATAGGGAAACAAAATATGGATTCATGAATGGATTTTATGAAATACGATTAGCTTATAAATTAATCATATAATTATAAAATTTCAATTCATTATTTATTACTCATAAAAATACCAACACTTAATTTTTAATTTTTAAAATATTTATGCTCATTTATAAGGTGCCTAAATTCTATTTTACTTATAGTGTTAAGGTTACTATTTATAAGGGTACATTAGTATTCAAGTTAATATTCATAAGGGTATATTACTATTCATAAGGGTAAAGTTTCTATTTGTAAGTGTACAATACTATTCACCAAAAAATTATGTTTTTCTTAACAGAATCTAAGTATCTTAATGAACGCAACCATGTATGTCATTTTTTAAAAACCCAAATCATAGAGGTGAAAAACTAATGGTTACTAGCTAGTTTATAACTATCTCCTATAACCAAGTGTTATTTCACAAAGACTCAGTGTTGTATGTATTATAATCTATCTAATGAATTGAAATTATTATTGCTAAAAAATATTGGGGTTTTATAAATTTTTTCATCTACCTAGCCATGTCATTTCCGAAGGAAAACATGATAAAAAGTGTGGCCTCATATCATAAATGACATGGTATTAACATGGGAGGGGTGCCTTAAATTTTTCTCTGAGGGGGGGGGGGTCTCATTCCTCATCAATGGGAACCAAAAGAATTATCCTTACCCATCCCACCTAGAATAGGGATGGTCATGTGAGAAACCAAAGGTTGGAACCCTCATTACCATGGGAATGTAAACCTAATAACATTCTGAGGGTCCACCTTATTGATGAGGTTACCCATGCGACTTTTCTTAGCAGGGGTTTGAAAACGCAAGGGAACACACTGATGTGAATGATGATTTTATCTTACATGTCATGTGTATTTGAAAGGGGCCTTGGAAAAGTACAATTAAACTTGTTTTTGGAGGGTACAATATTTGAACCGATGGCATAAAGGATGATAATGATGGGATCTAGATAGTAGAAGGCCCCAGGATTCCCCATTACACATAACATATTACAAGGAAGGATAAGGTTCCATCCAAGTAAAATGTTTCAAAATTAAAGAGGGTTCCATTCGCATAGTGTTATGCTATGTGGAATTGGGTTTCATCCACATAGCATTTTTCTATGTGTGGAAAGGTTCTATTTGTGCAGTGATTTTCTATACGGGACTGAGTTCCTCCTGCATAGTGATTTTATTCATAGGGAATGATTCTACATGCATAGAGATTTTCTATGTGTTATTCTTATCTATGAAAGGTACAACCATTTTTCACCTGATTGGATTATGTCTGTAAAGTAAAATTTCGGGTTACTGTACCATCAAATCATCTTTTATTTCCTTATGCATTAGATTATACTTGTTGGGAGTTGTTGAAGGTGTCTATATTTCACAATTCATTTCCACTCATTTTCTTCATCTCTCTCTGGTTCAGTCTTCTCAGTTATGATTTCCCTTTATATTTCTCCCCCTTAGTGTATATTTACATAGGAATTGGTGAAATTATTATTGGTCTGGCTGTTTGACCAAGGTGGTCTGTGGGCCGTGTTTTTCTGGATCCAATAGAGGATTCCTCAATATATGAATGACTTAGTTTACAGGGATGTCATTCATTAAAGTCATCCATCATTTATGATGGTGGAATCCACAACCTTATCCCCTCAAAATACTTCGTTTCATATGAGGGATCCAATGGTACCGCCTCATCCTAAGAATTATTTACTTTGCAGAGAATATTCATTGATGAGGGGATAAATACACGCCCTAGTCATGGAAATGTATTTTCTTCAAATTTTTTAGCACTAAAATCACCATATACATCCCCAAACTATTTCATTCATGGATGATTCGCAAAACAGTGAATCACCATGTTGATTGGTGGTCTGCAGAATGATTTTTGATTTACAGTCTCATCCTTGTAATATTTTCTTCAATATTATTCTATTTTTTCATTTCTACCATTTTTTGTCCCCATTATAATTCACCTCTTCAATTTAAAAATTTTAGGACATGAAATATTTCCCCCATCATAATGGTTTCTAATTGACATGAGGAGGAGGTTATTTGGATGTAGAAATAGGTTTTTTTTTGAACTAGTGTGTAGATCGTGTAATGCCCTTGTTTTTTAATGATCCATGGGACTCAACAAGAATGGTTTATAGTATTTATTGGGATACATTAAAAACCCTATAAACTATGTTTCTTTTCTATTATAACCCAAATTGTTTCTTTATTACACTATAGTGTATGATTACCTTCGATAACTTGTATTTTTCTTCGGAATCCTTTTATGGGGTTTTGACCTAACCAGTTTTGTGTGTCCTTTATTTTCGAATTGCTTAATATTTTCCTACACCATGGGAAGAATAGGTCCATCATACTGGTACATAACTTTTAACCAGGATTCCCACTGTGATTTTCACCACGGTGAGTTTTGTTTCTCATTACATGTGTAGCTTAGAATCTATCAAACCAGACTAATATATGGATGATTTAGGTCGAATTTCATTGACCATGAATTATGGGGTGGGAAAAAAAGTTATTATTGGTCGAGAATGAGCCAATATTATTCTTACAAGAATTATAGAATTTATTGAACAAGATTTTAAGATTTATGAATCTGAATCATTATATTGGTAGAGTAAACGATGAGTTACCATAAAAATGGTTTACAAAATGACAATGTGGGGGAATAAAAAGGTAGTAAATAACTATCGAGGGGATAAATGTTCCAATGGATGATATGAATTTTCAGTGGTAGATATATGCAGATCCATGTAAGGCATATTTTTCATAGTCAAACAAACATTTATTCAAGACACTATCACTCCATTTATGATGGTATAAATTTTATAAAAAAACAATATTTATCAATGTCATCAATGGTTTCTTGTTAAGGGATTTATCATTGAAAACTAAGAGGGAATATGTATCATCTTTTATAATTAATCAGAAAAAACTCCCACATAAATTTTTCTTGTGTAATGGATTGTTGATGAATGGTGCATTTTAACATCTTACAATCATGAAAAATATAGTTTAAGAATTAAGGAAACTGTAATTTGACCTTATGATAAATAAGTTGAACTCCTCATGGTAATCCAATAGGGAATATTATATAATCTAAAATAATATTAGGGTAAATATTTTAAACTATAATATGAGGGTATTTAGAATCCCAGGAGTGTTGTGGGATGAAGAAACATTTTTAAAAGTGTACTGAGGTAGGAAAAACCTATCATATGGATGAATTTTCACTTGGTTGACATGAATTTTTTGGGAGACATAAGAAGATAAAGCTTGGACTATTTTTTATTGTCAATAATTGGTTTCCCAATGACATTGGCCCTCCTTCTATGATGACCTGAAATGAATTTGTGGATTTGATCCTTTCTTGATATGAAGTCTGGTTTGAGAAATGAGAGTTCCTGAACATGAAACGGTGTTTTAATTTTATATTTCCAAGTAAGAGGTAGATATTTTTCCCTCATGTTGGTATGACCCTAATGATGAAATGAATTTGTTTTTTTTTGTAAATATGTTTTGGTGGAGACATGAGGTCTGGATTTCACTACATATATTTTTGAAATGAAAGTCAATCCATTTGTCATTGGGGGAAGGTTCCTTGTGTACGTTCCAGCTATGTAAAAGTAAGATGATGATTTTTAAATACAATATCATGTGTGAGAAGTGTCTCATATTAGACTCTCCAACATAGATATACCTCATGTATAGGAATGTGGGGGAAATTTTCTTTATTGTTCATGCAAACATCTAGTGTAGGTGTGACCCTTTCAAATGATTATAGAAGTAATTTTTACCCTAGGTTTGGAACATATATCTAAGTTTAAGGTGACACATGGTATGTATTAGAAATTTAATACATTCTCGAAGTAGTTCATTATAGTCCCGCCCAGATGTTTTTACCTATGCAGGGGGAAGGGGAATTTTTAATTTTTGTTGTGGGTAGACTAAATATTGAACACATGAGTGTCACTACATATCCTATGATAATAGGAATCAATCCAAATAAAGTAATTAATATCATGTAGTTTAGTGTCTTTAAATTTGGACATTGGTTGTCCAATTTATCTTCATGTAGTGAGGATAATTTTCATATATATTATTGTTATATGGTTAGGATTATTTATTATGGAAATAATAACTAGATTCTACTCTAGTCGGAATGTTCTGACATTCCCCTGATGTGAGGGGGAAATAAAGTGTTAACCATGATCCCATATATTATTATATTTTTGGAAATTATATTGGGAATTGAATCCATTTATTTCAGATAGAGATAAGAAAATCCAACCATGATGATGAATTTTACTTTGTTTGAAAGGCCTTTTGTTGGGTAACTTATGCAGAGCCATCTTTGAATAATTGTACATAGTCAAAAAAATGGTGTTCCCAAGAAGATGAACATTCATTTATTATTTTTGTATAAATATTGTGATGATTTGAAGTTACCTAGGTAATAGAGTTTGATGAATGAGATGGATGTGGATGGGCACACATGAAACATTTAGCCATCATTGGACTTGATGTGTAAAATTCCCAACATAGATCTTACTCGTATGGGGGTGTTTATTTCCTTGAGGAATCCATAAGTGAGGAAACCAAACATCAGTTCTCCACAAATGATAAGTATTCTTATTTATGATATAAGAAAAGTTTTCATTTTATCACTCTGGATGAGACTACGGAACATCTCCTATGTGTCACTACAAATGTCTTCAAAATGAGTGTCAAGCTGTAAATAGTTCTTGAAGTACCATGCAGTTTAATGTCAAGTTGTAAGGATGTATTTTCCCCAATCAGAAAGTGAAATATTTCTACTAAACCCAAAACAAAATAACTGGGCATCACAATAGATCCTGAAATGTCTAGAATCAAGACACATGTAGTTCTTGAACTAGGTCTCCCTATGTAGATCAGACTCATACATAGAAAGTTGATTTTATTGTTGTGGTTATAGAAAGGATTGGTGACCCTAGTGTCTCTGTGTATCCTATGTGAATGAGAATCATTATATTCATATTACTTAGTGCGCTTCCCCATGAAATCCCATACTCATGTATAGTTTTTGATGGGAACAATCGATAAATGTATGGCCCACACGCGAAGGGGATATTTTCTTATTTTCATGGATGGAGAAAGAATACGAATTTTGGGAATCTCTACATATCATGTGATAATAAGAATCATGCTAGACAAGGTTATTGAAAATGAGACTCCCCATGTAGATATAACTCTCATGCTAGAATGGAGGCATTTTTATCTTTTCTCTTAAATAGATCAAGATTTTCTATGATGAATTTTCTATTGAAATGATTACTCCCACATTTTTTACATAATAAAATAGAATAAATTGTATGTTCCATTTCAGTTTAGGTATAAAGGTCTGCAAAAGCAACAAAATATTATTTTCTCCAAATAATATAATTTATAATCCAACATAACATCTTGTTATGAAGATAAAGTACCCTGCACTTTAACATAGTGTGATTAGGAAGAAGTACACTCTAGTTTAACATAATTAAATTATGATTATTTACATTGTAGTTTAACAAAATACAATTAGGGTGATGCACCTTTCATTTGTAGATTATCCAAAATTACATTTTAGGAACATTACATTGGTGGGAGCCATAGTGAGTTGTCTTTCAATCGAGATCATGGAATAAGATCAATTAGATTATACTCTATGTATGGTACAGGTTCCCTCCGATTTCATGTCCACCATTGGATTTTGTTTCGAAGTATGGCGGATGTTCTGTGTACCAACAAAATATTTCCTTCAAGGAAACACAAAATGAGTTCCTTTTTTTAAATACTCATGCAAACCATGTTTGGTGAACATCCAAATGATACCTGTTATGAAATATTTTCTCATCTAGTAACTATAATTCATCAATCTAATTTGGGTACTATTCATCCATCAATAGATGATTACATATGGAAATGTAGAGTGAGTGAAAATATATTTCAAAGGACAGTACTGCCTCTATCCCATATACTAATGAGTGTGGGGTTGCATTTGTTTCATTGTCGGTTACGGTTAAATAATCCCACAAGTCATGTATTATATTTTCTAGCAATTAATTTTAATCATTTCCTACCATCTTCTAGAGTATATTGGATAGGCTCTTGTTAAAGGTATTTATTTTTCTGTTATCCATTGCATGGTTGCAGGATGAAATGTTGGACTTGATGTCATACTGCTGATATAGTTTTTAAAAATAAGAAAAACAGAAATCAGTTTTCTTTCCCAAAAATATTGTATCAGTGACACCAAATCTAGTAATTATTTTGGCATTCATTAATATAATAATTCTCTTTTCCAAGACCTCTTTAAAGGGAATGGATTCTTCCCCTTTAGAAAAGAAGTCGGTTTTTTTCGTACTATAATTGAACTTCTTGGCCTTAGTGTGATAAATGGTCCCATGATGTCCATCCCCATATAGGAAATGGCTATGAGTTCTTGGCTATGTGAAGAAACTATAGGGGATGGTGGATGAAATTTGATTGAACCTGACATGAATGACAATTTTTTTTAAATTTAGTGTAGTTCGTCTTTAATGTGGGACAAACTATATCTAATCAATTGAATTTGATTGGAAAGCTTGTATCTTATTTAGTGGGAAACACAGGTTCCATTGCACACTGCATTCATGACTGAATTAGTCTCTTCTCATCAATGAACATGAGATGGTCCCCTTCAAGGCACCGCTTATAGAGGACCTATTTTTTATTTTTTCAATCATACAAAAAATAATTAACTAATCATATTTAGATTTGTTCACTCATCGCCATATCATGTTGGAGATCTCCCTTTTGATGGTTGTCCACAGTATGTTTCATCCAGCTTATTCTAGGACCGCATGGTAGAAGGATGGTACTAACCTCATCAATATATTATCTATTGGCCTGGATGAATGGCGATATCATCTGATGGTGATAAAAATGATAAAAATTTCATCCCAGTCTAGACTATTTAGAGTTGTGGGTACATTCTATAATGCATCGGCCTAGGAATTTCTTAATTTTCAGTCATGATTCAATGTTGGTTATAAATGGAATTCCACAATTAGTCCCTAGAAATTTTTTACCAGGGGATTATCTCTTCCTAATTGATATAATAATCACAATTAACCTTCATGATGAATAGTTTTGAATCTCCATTTATCTAAATGGGATTTACCTATACCTAAATTCTAGCTCTATCCACGAAATGAGAGACTCCTGGTCTTCTTAATTTTTTATGCATCCCTCATACTATGGGAATGTTTAAGGAATGACTACCTTTTCTGGAGATTGGAGTATGGCTCCAAGCCCAACTTTTTTAATCATCGTGTGTTCTATCCTATATCCCATTGGTATTTTAGACACACCATCAAAATTCAACTCCCATATATTGGGGTCCTCATGAACAGAAATTTTATCTTCATCGTGTAGCTCTACATTGGATGATCTAAATTCTACTAACTGGTTGTCTAACAAAAAATCTACTAACTATTTGTCTTAGACATCCTTATAAGGCACGAAATCAATTTCAAAATATTATAGGATGACTAGACACCAATATAGACATCTGTTCAGCATCGGATCGAAAGAAACTTACTTGGGTGTATTGTTTCAAAAGTGTAAAGGGACCTCGTGATGCTCTAGGTAGCATATAAATTTTTTTATAGTGAAGATTAGCTTCATACAGATCTTCTTGATAACTATGTAACGAGTCTCATCAATTATCATCATTCGGCTGATATAATAAATGATTTTTGGTTTATTGTGTCATTATCATTTGAAACGAAGGCACCAAGTGACTGGTAAAAGGATTTATCTTACAAAATGATTGTTCTTCCTTCAATAGGTGGAATTAGTACTAGAGAACATATGAGATATTTCTTGTGACTGTCTATTGATTGATGAAAATCACCAGTACGCCGATATATAACCCCTCTTTTCAATAACATGGTGAGGGGAAAAACATTTCCATCAATGTTATCTATAAATAATTTGATATAGGATACGTTTCCTTGAATTCCTCTAATCTTTGTGAGTTTGTGAAGCAGTGAAAAGATAATGATAGACTCTGTCTTTGTGGAGTCGACTTTGATACCACGATAGAGTACAATGAAACTAAGAAAGATCCTTGAGGTAATTCCAAAAGAAGAGGATCATTTTAAACAATTTTATAAAACCTTTTTCGCGATGGTTTCAAGATTCTCAAGGTTGTATGATAATTTTTTAGATTTTTCCTATAGTTCATAATCATATCATTCTAAAAATTTCCTAATAAAGGTTTTTAAGATGAAATTAACGACACATTGGATTGTGACACCAGTATTCTTCCCTAAAAATGGAATTTCGTGATTACAAAATAATCCATTGGTGGCCCTGAAGGTGGTAGCTCATTCATCCTCTTAGTTCATTCAGATTTGGTTTTATTCTATATAGTTTCCATGAAGGAGAGATAGCTTGGTTTCTTGTTGTTTCATCGATCAAAACATCCATGATCGAGAATAGTAAATCATCTTTTAGGCAGTGTAGATTAGGATCTCTAAATTCTATATAGAATATTATTATCCCATTATTCATTTTTACATGGTCTATATGGTCCAACCACTTGGTATATTGGGCCCCTCGATTTATGATGACTCTAATTATCTTGTCATCTTCTGACCCCATTTTAACAGCATGTGTTGGGTGCATCATTCTAACTGCTTGTCTATAGCCTCTTTGGTCCCCTAATATAGCTAGGGGAGAGTGTCTCCCTTGGGTTTGTGGACATGAATTTTTAAATAGTTTCAGGTGAATACAACTCATTTATTTTGTATGTCGTAGGTATATACCTCTTTCCAATAAATATACATGGATGCACTAATCATGCTGGGTTGTGGGTATTATTTTATTTTCAAATTTAATTCTCTATGTTTATCAATGGTGGTAGAGAATCCCTCCTCAATAAATGGAGGGACAATCTGAATGTTATCCTTTGTGTTTTCCACCTCTTCTTCCACTTGTTTTGATGGGGGGAAATTTTTAGGATGAGTTTTTTAGAGTGAGAAGAGGAAGTTATTTCTTTATATGAAAAAAATAAAGTGACTTACTCTGACCCAACTAACAGTGGTATATTTCCATGAAACTCTATAGTGGATTGAGTGAGGGACAAAGGGGTGTATTAAACTCCTTTGGGTGAGATGATTTCCACTTCTACCTCAGCGGGTGAGGCATGGACTTCTTGGGGATCCTTGTATGGACTGAGGGTATTTCCATATGAGCTTTCAACACTATATTTGGTGTCAATATATTTTTCAACAATGTTACATTCAGTGGTCTTAATATAAATCATGAGGAATACTGAAAATATCTCTGAATTTAGACTCGTATGCTCAATTTGGATGATCCGTAGAACATATTATTCATCAAGATGTTAGAATGTGTCACTCAGAATTATTTCAAAAACTATTTAGGGTAGTGACATGGTCAACACCATCAACCGGGGGTCACGTCACTTTTCTTTAATATAATCCTGCATTAATATAAGGTGACTCATAGGATCTGAATGGAGACATATTGGCATGAAAAGTACCATTTTTTAAATTAATGCCATATTTTTTTCATTGATGGTATGATGACTGGATTGTGACATGTTGATTGAATGAAGGCCATCCTAGTAAGATGTTGAAGTTCATGTTATACGGAAGAAACAAAAATTAAATGCTTCCTATGTGGACTCCAAATTGAAACTTGATATTTATTTGGACTAATAGATTGTACTCACTTTTTTCATATCCTTGTATGGTTATGTTTGAAGGAGATATGATATCCTCATGAGACACTAGCCTACAAAGTGTTCTTATAGGAATGATATTAACTCTAATTCAATTTTAAATGAAAACATTTTAGATATTGACACTATTTATCATACCAGACACATACGAGGGTCCAATGTGTCGATGTATAATGTAATATTGATTTCTATATATAAAGAAGATAAGTTCATGGAATTATACATGATTTTTCTCTATTCTATAGACTTCAGTACTATCCATGTTTGCTTTAAACTCTCGGGGGATCATCAAGGACACTATGAGTACTTCCCTAATGTCATTTGACCAGCATAGGGAATCTAGGATTGAAGAAATGGATGGTATTGGGGATAAGTACGTCATTATATCATACTTATATTCTAATGGTCAGTGCTTCCATTCATATGGATTCTCTTTTATAGGTGCTTTAGGGGATTTCTTTTTTAATATAGACAGATCGTCCCCTAAGAGAGGAGTTGGTGGTGCTTCGGTTCTTTTTTGGGATGGGCTGGGAATGTCTTCCATCGTGTTGAGGGAGATTATGAACATATTCCTTTTATGATGGTTATTCCAAAATGATAGGTCCATAGTAGATTCTAGCATGATTTGGGGTATTTTCTAGTTCTTGATGGATCCACTAAATTGGTTTTCTATGATTTTCTGTAACATTGACAGTCCAAATAAGGGTGAGGCTAGAGGTCAGGTTTCGAACATGTCTATATCTTCCACTATATCCTTGGAACCAGTGACCTATAAAATTTTATCTCATATTAGGTAATGTTAATTTGGATTCATATCCATAATCACCTTCAGAGATATGATACATTAAATGAATGCGCGGATTCAATGATCAAATCCTCATTTGATGGTTCATTTTCCTAGACAATCATTTATAATAGTGTCATTCGGTGTCGCAGTGCCCCTAATTTCATATCTAAGGGAATAAAACTTGAGAGGTACAAATATAATTTTTTTCTGATAAAAGATCATTTTCATACACCTTCTCCCTACCATTATATTCCAACCAATTCTTGGATGGTTGGCTTTATGATGGTTTTGGGGTTGTGGATGTGGGATTCATTACAACATCAATATCTTGGGGGTATAGTTGGTTGATTAAATAGTTATTGGATAATGACTTGAGTTTTGTTGAATTTATTTTTATTCATTCAAATATATAACATTTTTGTAACACCTGATGATTTCATATTATGTTATTTCTTCAAAGTAATTCAATAACTTGGGCTACACGCAACACTGAGTTCGAGCGCACCACAACTTACCAAAATAGTTGTTCAAAAGTGGTTATGAATAGTATTATCTTCATTTTGAATCATATGTATTCCATATAAATTTTCAAATCCATATTATGTGCGTCGTATACATAATATAAGAACAAATTCATTTTTTTCAGATAAAGGAAGTATTTTTCAAAAATTACAATTTTACCGCCTTTTAATAGAGTATCCTTTTTAAATACAATATTTGGCACTTTTTATAGTCATTTTGAAAAAATAAACTTTTTATTTATAATCAGGACATAAAAATTTAGTTTTGATAAATTTTTTGGTGTTTTTCAGAAAACATTCATATTTATGTGAATAATGAAAAATACTAAACTTTACATGAAAACAACTTTTTTAATCAAAATCATGTATAGTGTTAAATTATAAATTTAAATATTTTGGAAGTAAAATTATTTTATATTTTTATCATTTAATACAATGTTGGTCATTATAAGTAATTTTACATTTAAATTTGACATAAACACATTACAATCTTTTGGTAGTTTTTACTTTTCAAAAACCCGTTTTTTGGTTTTTACAATAGGAATTAGTTTTAAATTAATAAATGAAACTTCTATGCTTTTAATTTGGTAAAATATAATTCATTTTGTAATTCAGAATATCAAAATTAACTTAGGGTGAATTTTTTGTTTTTTCTGAAATCTTTCAATTTTTAATGAATAGTGAAAAACAGTACGTTATTGTTTAAAACTGACTTTTTATTTAAGCAATTATTTATTTTATTTTAATTTATTTTAGTTAAAAATAGATACATAATACCTATATATGATCAATTTAATTCATTGGAGTCATTTTATAATAATTTTAGATATAAACAATTGTATTGAACTTATTACCGTCTTTTACGCACCTTCTGAGAGCATTTGAAAATTTCCAGAAAACGTAATTTTACCGCTTCTTTGAATTGAATTTCAAAAATCAAAGCGAAATGGTTTACAATAGTGAGTAAAATGTGGTTCAATAAGACGAAAATAATTTTTGGTGAATAGTAACTTTGGACTTTTATTTATCATGGGTACAATTAAATAGGGTAATTAAGGGTAAAATGATATTATAATTAGCCTAACACATGTCCTATTCTATTAGATAAGTTTAATTAGACCCAAAACTACCTTAGTTATAAAATATTATCCTTTAGGTCCACTTGGATTACATTAGGACATTTATTATTTTTTATTTAAAGAAGAGTTAAAAGTATAAAATTCAAATTTTAATAACTAATACATTTTTAATATAGGGATACACATACGATAAACTAGACTATAAATAGTCATTAGAAACCTGAAAATATTTCCTATATAATTGTATTTTATTTATAATTTTTAGAGATTAAATAATCATATTTTTTTATGACACAATGGTGGTGTCGTAATTACCTTCTTAACAAAATATTAAAATAGTTTAAATTATAAATATTAAAATAAATAGAATATAATATTTTTTATGCCATCCATTAATTTTATAGGTTAATATTACATGTTAGGGTTAATTAGAAAATTTTTTTCTATGTCATAATGTTTTTATGAGTTTCACAAAAACCAAATACAAAATACTGTCAAAATTGACATAAATTAATTTTTAAAACAAATACTATATTATTGGTTGATATAATATTTATAAAAATATACAGTTCGGAAAAAGGGTGTAAATAATATTATATCTGTTAATAGTGAACCACTTGAGGTTCTCTTGGATGTTTAGAGTAGGTTTATTAACCATATAGTGTAAGAATACCATAAGACACGGTAAAAGATAAACTGTATAACTAATAGTTATATCTAAAAGATAAGTTTAAAATGGTAACCTAAACTTGTATAAAACCTATTGGTTGAGAATATTTATACCCATAACCACCTAAGGCTCGATGTAAATTCATTTAGAGCTATTATAAACCGAATATGATTGTATAATAAATTTAAGCATTAATATTTTCCTAATGTGACCCTCACCCTCTTATAAAAGGGAACATTCCCTTCTCTCAAAATCACACCTCCAATGCCATTTGGCTCAGCCAACCCCTACCCAAATATCCTCTCAACTATCCACCCTTCAACCTAGAGGCCTTAGTTTGATAAAAAATCCATCCTAAGTAGCCACTTTGATCAAATCAAAAGAAAGAACCCTAAGAAGAGCAGGTTAACATACACTCAACCAAGGAAAAGTACAACGTAAGGGTTAATTCTACAATCTCTTCATTATCTGCGGTTGTTTTTACATAAGTATATACTGGGACCTCTTTATCATTCAAATCTGTGTTTCTTAAAAATTTATTTCAAAACATATTTATTATGTGTTAAACTCATTTATACCCTTGTTTGACATTTTATAAAATGTTTTTAAAGTAATCTTTCTATCATTTTCCGAACAAGGACTTTTTGAGCTTTTCAAAGAATTATGATAAGAATGTTTTTTTAACATATATGTCAGGTGTAGTTATTTTCTGCCGTTATAAAACCTTTGAATCTTCCCTTACAAGATTATAATAATATTTTCAAAATAAATTTTTTCTTTTATAATTACATGAATTTTTAATGATTTAAAATTAGAAAGGGATATTTTTCTTAAATATTTTTGAATTATCAATGTCAACATCCTTTAATGGATATTATACTTATCTAAAGTTTATTTATTATGATACAATTCTTCCATATTGTATTGAATGTTTTGTGATATGTTTTACTTTGGATGTGTTTTTTATACAATTCATGGTTTATGGTTAATGTTTGGACATTTCATATGCTAGTTTTAATATGAATTTTTATGTCTCATCCTTTTCATATGAGGAATTTATTGGATATAGAATGTGATGGGTGGAGCCTGCTATAGCTCCTTGGTGCATATCTAGGTCTCATGAGACAGTTAGATGTGGAATTGGCTAAGGCCTTTCTTAATTCTATATATGGTTTTGGACGAGGCCTAATCATTTCTAGACGTCTTGGCTGATACCTTGACAAAATTTATTATAATTTCATTCATTATACATTACCTCATTATAAAAATAATATTTATGGCTCATGTGGTTATTCGACAAGTAGAATACCCATGACTATGTTACATTATGGATTAATTTACTCAGATCATATATCGGCCGTAAAGTGTTCATGTTTATTATTTGTAAAGTCATGTGTTTTTAATTATTCACCACGCCTAATTTTTATATTATCCTCATCTATAATTCTTACTCTTAATGAGCGTTTGATCTCACCCCTTTCTTATGTTTCATTTTCCCAGGATTCCATGTAGTGTTTTATGATTGATAAGCAGGATTAAGCGATGGGATTAATGGAGTTCTCAAAGGATAATTTATGTTGTGTTTTATTTTATAATGTGTACTGTAACGTTCATATATGTAATCTATTATCCAAAACTTCTAAACAAATCGGTCTATCAAGACTTCATTCCTTCTAATCATGCCAATGTATTAAAATAATGCACCATCTCCGGACATCAGGGGTCGAGGTGTTATAGTTGGTATCAGAGAAATTTTAGTGTAGAGACCTGGTTTTTTACCTGTAGGACTTTGGAATATTTCTACATATATTTCCAGAGCTATGAGCTGAGATAGTGTACAGTTCTAATACCCAGCGTGCCCAGAATAAATTATACAAAAATATTAAGTGTTTTTATACTATTCACACAACAAAAATGGGATATCTTTTAAATAGATGATCATATCTGGAATATGAGACCATGGTTGGGTCCAGAATGTGGTTTTTACCCTAGGCGTGACATAAAGAATGTTAGTGCGAGATGCTTCGACCCCTCTCTAATTAGAGGTATGTAAATGGATGAATTAATTTATTAATTGATTCATTTAATATATCAAATCCAATTAACTCTAAAACGAATACTCGGATCATAAATATGAGTCCACTTTTGAGCTCGGATCATGTTGTTTACCCTTGGAGGGGTATAAATTTGTCAGCGCATGACCTCTTTGAGAAAAGTCATTGAGGGGAAAAATCGTCATTTCAATATGACCACTTAGTGATTATTATCACTGGTATTATTTTTTAATAACATTCAGATGAAGGCTCAAAATTGAAATCTGAGAATTCCGATGAATTTGAAATGGGGCATTTTGCCTAGGCGTAATATAAAATGAGAGGGAACGAGGGTTTCAGATTCCGCGCTAAGAAGTTTTTTTCTATAAATAGAAAAAATAAGAGTTTGGAGTTGGGGTTTTCCCTTCTCTCCCTCTCTCTCTCTCTATATATATATCTCTCTCTATCTGTCTCTTCCCATCTCTCTCAACTGTTCTTCAGCGTTATTCGCCGTTCTTCACTGAATCGAGGAGTGACCTCTGCCAGAACCTTGGTGGATCGAAGCAGGAGTGTTGTAGACATGCCGCCAATGACGCATGACCGATTCGAGGTAGGATATTTGGTTAATTTTCCCATCATCGTATATTTCCCAACTTTTCATCAAATTCTATTTTTACATTCTAAATTTTAGAATTGCCATGATGGACGAACAAAAATGACCACCGTCCGAGTCCCGTTCTAAATCCCATGTTCAACGCGTTCTTTGTCATTCTTCATCTGAATTTTCGGATGCACGAATCAACCGTCAGATCATTGATCAAGGGAAGGCGCTTCGAAGGCCTTTTCCCAAGGTTTCTGAAACCACCTTCAGTTTCGAAATCGGACCGCCAGAGTAGTTGTGGCGGCCTACCGAAGCCCCGGTTCAGGCAAGGGCGGTGGCCAGAGATCGGGGTGGCGCAGTGGTGGAGCTGGTAGGAGGCGTTCGTTGTGGCGAGGTAGGCCGAGGTGGTGCTCGGATGGAGGCGTTAGGTGTGGCCAGAGCGGCGGACATGGGTGCGGCTGGTGCGGTGTGGCGGAATCTGGCGGAGGATCCGAGTAGGACGAGGTGGGGATCCGGGCGTTGGAGGAGTAGGGCTGGGTGGAGGTGGCGGTCGGCACGGCGCAGTAGGGACCGGAGGAGCCGGCTGTCCCGGTGGAAGACCGACGAGGCAAGGAGGCCGCGACGTGGGAAGCCAGTCATGGTGGTGCATGCGGCCATCGTAGCGGCGCCCTCAGCCTGTCACAATTCGGAGGAACTCGAGGCACTGACCCAGGGGAGCCGAGGACAAGGACCCACGACTCCCAGGTCCTGCTAGTGCGGCGCGGAAAAAAGGCTGGCCAGTTGGCCTGTCCGTTTGATGAAACTGGACCCAAGGGGTCTCACGGTTTTCGGACATGCCACTGCCAGCGGGCCTGGTGAACTGGAACGAACCCGCGGCTGGGCCGCGGGCCGGTGGTCTGGACCGGGCCGGCCAGGGTGGACCGGCCCAAATTGGGTCCCCTTTGTTCAAAGTGGCGTGTCTTTTAAACAGCGCGTTCGTTTGATGTGTCGTCTATAGCTATGGGTTAGTGTCTGCAAGATGGACTTTTTAAAGTGGGATTCTGGGTTTTTGAGTTCTTATCCCGATGGTGGGTGACCCAAGAAGCTTTAAATTAATAATAATAATTTATTATTAATGTATGCAATGGATGTATTCGCAAGTCGGACGTCCGCTTGACAGCCGTCAGAGGCGTTGTGGCCCTGCAGTGGAGGTTTTATGAACCTGGATCTTCGTTTCTGGTACGCCATTCCTTTTTCTGGATTTTTAGAGAAAAGAGAAGTTTCTGGACATTTTTGAAGTACATGCCATGTACTTTCTGAGTACATGTTGTGTACTCTTTTCCCACTCGAAGCCGTGTATTGGCTATGTCCGGGCCACACACACGGTGTGTAGGGGTGACGTGAAGGTCGATTTTGGTGGAGTACAGAAAAACCTAGTACACACCATGTACTCTAAAAGTACACATCGTGTACTTTTCTTTTTTTCATTAATCAGACCGGGGACACGCCTGATGCACATAAACGTCTTCTTCTAGGTTCCTTTCATCCGAGAGCATCGAGGATCCGGGAATCTTCGACGATCCCCCGCATCTCTGTCCATTCACCGATACGAGCTTTTTCGATTGTGTTGGAAGCACAGCGGTGAGCTCGTCCTTCTGCTTGAGCCCTGTTTTCCAATTCTTCCTCCTTCTCAAGTTATCTAAGGTTGAATATTTTGTGTGTTTTCTCAGATCTATGATGTTCTAGGAAGAATCAATCTTCTTGGTTCAAGTAAATCGATCTCCTAGGATCTAGGTAGGAGGTGTTTTCCATTCTGTAGGATGTCTTTGAGTATTTTTTGCAATTTCTCCAATTCACTTGAGTGGGAATTCTGCATTTTCCTATTTTCCCTTGTTGTATTGCCTGGTTTTCTTGATTTATAGAGTAGATGTTTTACCTGTGATTATGGTAGTTTTTACTGTACTCTGGATGTTTTCTATGCTTGTTCTTCCTGTTTTTCATTTTTTCAGTTGCCATGACTAGTTGTACGATAGTGGAACTGTTGCTTTATTATTTTGTTGTTCTTTAGAATGATAGCCATGTAGTTATTGAGGTTTACTTGGGTGATACACGTGTGCTGAGCATGTGAATTTCACACAGGACTGTGAGAACCTACTATAGTAGACCATATGGGGAATAAAAGTAAGGGCTTCTCCAGAGTGTCTTTTAATATGATGCGAGACAATAGGGGGAATTGACGATGAGTGCTTCCCCAGAGAGTCTGTTGTTCCTCGACACGGGCCACAGGGGGAATGAGACGTTCAGTGCTTCCCCAGAGAGCCTTTAACACGATACAAGACTATAGGGGCAATTGATGGTGAGTGATTCCTCAGAAAGTATACTCTTAGATAAACCAGAGGGGGGAGACTTTTTGTGCCTCCTAGAGGGTTGCTAGTACTTCTAGGTTGATCCATAGGGGTTAGGCTGTGAGACAAACCCAGAGGGTTACATATTTTCTTCTTGTTGCTAGTTGTTTACTTCTGTATTTTATATGTTAGAAACGTGGATTGTATCTATTGTGTGCTTTTCTGTTTACTACTTATTGCACTCTTACTTTCCTTGTATTCAATGAATATTAGGCACAAATCATTATGTGATTGCCTACTAGAGTTGTATATCACACCCTATTTGGGCCATGCTTTTGGGCCCAAGCAGGCTATGTTGTTGTAGGTATAGATAAGGGCAAGCGCCCTTCTACTTCAGGTACCTGACTTGCTGTGGACCTGGAGAGCAGGGGACTAAGCAATGGCTTGCGATGCTGAGGAGTTTACTTTGATTCCTTTTCCACTTTGATTTTTATTTGTATTTCAGCATGTTGGTTTGTTTACTGCTTTCCATAAACATATGTACCATGTTGCATCATTATTATTTTATTCATTGCTTCGTCTGTTCAGTTCAGTTGTTGTATGTTGTTTATTGTTTCCTCTGTTGTTTCTGGTTGTTCTTCCATTTTATACTTTACCAAATGAGGGCATAGTTTCCCCACAGACTCAAAAAGGCCCTTGCTTCTAGTTAGCAGCCTCTGGCATTTGGGGAAACGCGCTTGAGGTCATGTGGAGAACCGGGTATGAGGAATCGGTGGAGGGTCTTCGGATTCGGGTCGTTACAAAGTGGTATCAGAGGAGTTATTTTCTCTTGGATTACTTTTTGGAGACTTTAGCTAGGGATAGGATTGATTCAGTACAAGGTATTAAGTTGTGCTTGGGAGTAGCTAACCCGTGCATAGAGAAAAGCCATACTACCTCGTTAATTGCAGTTTTCTGGTTTTGAGATTTTACGGTTTCTATGATTTCACCTAGAGTGATTCACATGCTTTGTGTTGTTATTTTCTCAATGATTTCGGTTCTATTTCTGTCGCAAACAGATGATATGAGGTTAGACCATCTCATGCATCATATAGGAACTTGTAGAAATCACATGCCATGCATTCTTTCCATGCCATCTAGGGTGTATTAGTGATTGCATACTGTTGTGATAGACTTTGTGTAGATTATGCATGCTATTTTGATAGATGCTTGATAGAATCTATGCTGCCTTGTTAGAGGATTTTTTGTTTCCTACCTTGCTTAAATGAACACCAAATTTTGATTCTTGAGGTGTTATGGGCCCTCCCAAATCAGAAATTGGCACCTCCTTGCCTTGTTTTCTGTGTTTTCTGGGATTCTGTGCAGTTTCTAAGATACTGCCCAGAAAACCCCAGAATAAACGGCATGTATTTTTTTGACTACACGGTGTGTAGTTTTTAGACTGTGTCACTGACCGTGTGAGCAGGGACATGCAGTTGTAGAAATAACTTCAGGAACACGCCGTGTACAGTAGGTACATGTTGTGTAGTTCAGAGTCGTGTACCCAACCATGTCACTAACAACACGGGTCATGGAAGCTCGAGTAGAACATGCTGTGTTATAAAGGAACACGCCATGTAGTCTTGTCCAGGTACCCGGCTGTGTCACGAACAACCCAGGTCAGCGTTACCTTCTCTTCGACACGCCGTGTTGTTTTTCTAACATGTCGTGTAGTCTTGTCCAGGTACCCGGAAATGTCACGAAAAACACAGATTGGAGTTACCTTCTCTTCGACACAGTGTGTTGTTTTAGGAACATGCTGTGTAGTCTTGTTCAAGTACCCGACCGTGTCACGAACAACACGGGACAGTGTCACCTTCACCTATACACGCCGTGTTTGTTCGGAACACATCGTGTAAGGTTCAGCCGTGTAGACGTCCATGTGTTTAACAACACAGGCCACCGAAGCCTTGTATAGTATACACCGTGTTTGTTTAGAACATGCCATGTAGTCTCATGTTAAGTCAGACCGTTTGCGTTAGCCGTGTAAAGAGACTCGGGCAGGGGAATAGTTTTCAAGTACATGTCATGTGTTGGGTCAACACGCCTTGTAGTTTGATGTGTTACATGATTTGTAGGGCAGGAGTACAGGCCCATGTTAGTGGCTTAAGAAGACACGCCATGTAGTTTTTATACACGTCGTGTGGTCATGTTTTTTAAACTTGTGGGTTTTACTTCCCCTGTTACCATTTTGTACTCTTGTGTTCTCGGACCTTGTTTTTCTGATCTAAGGTGTACTTTTGATCTTTCAGGGATATGCCTCTGAGACTTCCTCTGGTTGTACGTCTTTCGTCAGGCAGTGATTAGACGCCAGATATGGCTAGTCAGGGACTTCCTACCGATCCTCCAATTGGGCCAGCCTTGGCACTAGTTTTCATACCAGTTGCAGGCACTGATGCACAGTTCAGGGAAGGTATTATTAGGATGATGCAGACCTTTCAGGGAGCACCACCTCCTACCTCTACTATGGTATACTTGACGTGGGTTTTTCTGTAGCAGCATCCTCCCACGTTCTCGGGGTAAGGAGGACCTCAGGATGCAGAGTCATGGATGGAAGAAATGCTGACTATCTTTTTGAATTTGGAGACACTTCAGGAGAGGCGGGTCATGCTCGCTACCTACATGCTCCGAGACTCTGCCAAGAGGTGGTGGGATGTGATCTCACAGGCGGGTGATCAGCGGGTTATGTATTGGGAAGATTTCCATCATGTGTTCTACGACTACTTCTACCCGGAGACCCTGAGGGCTGATCGATCCTGGGAGTTCATGAGCTTAGAGTAGGGTAATCTTTCTGTCATGGAGTATTCCTCTTGTTTCACTGAGCTGCAGTGTTTCACACCCCTCCAGGATGGTAGTGGGGTGTTCTTTGGATAGAAGTTTGAGGATGGTCTCAGGTGGGAGATCTTCTCGCATGTGAATCTCATCTAGTTGACTTCCATCAATTCCATCGTCAACCAGGCGCTAATTGCGGACTGCAATCTGAGGGACGTCGGAGCTGCGAGCCAGGGCAGTTCTGCTTCTAGTGCTACTTTTCCTCTAGATGACAGCAAGAAGTGTTGTAGAGATTCTATGTGTGGTGATCCAAGGAAGCGAGATGCATCATCAGGTAGCCAAGTGATATGCTACCAGTGTGGCCGGTTAGGGAACACGAGGCCATAGTTCCAGATAGACCACGTGGAGTGCCAATCATGCGGAAAGATGGGTCACCTTCAGTGTTTCTACCAGGTTTTCTAACCAACATCTGGTGACCAGGGTTCTTCCATGACTCCTCGTTCAGGAGCGGCACCACCATTTTCTCACCAGTCGGGAAACTGGAGTTCTTCCGGCCATTCGGGCCGAGGTGGAGGTCGAGTCCATGGTGGTCATCCACCAGTCCCTCAGCACCAGCAGGGAGGTTCAGCTTAGAGTGGTCAACCAGGGGCGTAGGGCCGCGGTGCAGACCAGTCTTTCGTCATGGGGCAGACCTATCAGGAACCAGATCTGGGCCCTCCTACAGTTCAAGGTACGATTTTAGTAGCCTCAGTTTTATCTTCATCCCTTTTCGATACGGGTGTTACACATAGCTTTAACTCTGTTGTTGTTGTGGAGATTCTGGGGCTCTGTGTATTTTCTTCTGCCGACTCATTGACACTAGACACACCTTTGGGGATGACGACATCTAGTGTATGCCAGTGTAGGGTGTACCCTCTTGGGGTTGCAGGGTATCGTTTCTTATGGGATATCTATGTCCTAGAGATGACAGGCTATGATTTCATCCTCGAGATGGACTGGTTGGATCCCTTCCAGACAGTCATCTACTTTTATCACCACAGTGTGAGTTTCGTGTCACCAGAGGGTGAATCTTTTCTTCATAGAGGCGAATGGGATGTTCAGTCGAGTCGAGAAGGACTCGAGCATCATAGGCTAGGAAGGGTGACAGCCCAGATTTCTAGTCTTTATCTAGATGTCCAGGGGACCTCGCAGTTGGACATTCATCTAGTGGTGGATCGTTTCAGGGATGTATTCCTATAGGAATTTTCTTTTTTGACTCTGGAGCGTGAGGTAGACGTTTTTTTTGAGCTCGTTCCAGGAGCAGCACCGGTGTCCATTCATCCTTATAGGATGTCAACACCTGAGTTACAAGAGCCCAAGAAGCAGTTGCAGGAAATAAAGGCACAGGGTTTTATAAAACCCAGTACATCCCCTTGGGGTTCGCCAGTTTTATTTGCGATGAAGGTAGATGGTACCCTTCGGCATTGTGTGTATTATTGGAAGCTGAACTAGTTGACGGTCAAGAACCGATATCTCTTACCGAGGATCGATGATCTCTTTGATTATCTTCGAGGGGAAAAGGTGTTATCGAAGATCTACTTGAGGTCCGGTTGTTATCATTTTCCTGTTAGACCATCAAATATACCTCTGACAGCCTTTAAGAGCAGGTATGGTCTATACGAGTATACGGTCATGCCGTTCGGTCTCATGAATGTGCCTGCAGTTTTCGTGGCACTGATGAACCTAGTGTTCCATCCTTACTTGGAATCCTTCATCGTGGTCTTCGTGTACGCTATCTTTGTGTACTCTCACACTCGACATGACCATGCCACACATCTTGAGATCGTTCTGAGTACATTGAGAGAGCATCACTTTATGCTAAACATTCGAAGTGCCACTTTTGGATCGAACAGATTCACTTCATGGATCACGTCATCTCAGAGGAAGGAGTATCTGTGGACCCATAGAAAGTGAGAGTTGTAGTCTCCTGGGAGCAGCCGAGGATTTTTTTTAGGTACAGTGTTTTCTAGGGATGGATTGATACTACATACGCTTCATTCAAGACTTTTCATTCCTAGTAGCACCTTTGACAGTTCTAACCAAGAAGGGGGCGAAGTTCTTATGTTCATATTCTAGTGAGTCAGCCTTTTAGTCTATTGTGATGCTTCAGGTATTGGGCTAAGAGCTGTGCTTATGCAGGGATATGGAGTCATTGCGTACGGGTCTCGACAGTTGAGGCCACATTAGAGGAACTACCCTACTCACAATCTGGAGTTGGCAGCTGTTGTTCATGCCTTACGCTGTTGGAGACACTATCTTCTGGGAGAGTACTTTGTGGACATCACTTAACACAACAGTATCAAGTATATCTTCACTCAGCGTGATTTGAATCTGAGGAAGCGCATGTGGGTCGATTATCTTCATTCTTTTGATTTCGTGCTTGCCGATACACCGGGAAGGGGCAACGTAGTGGCAGATGCATTGAGTAGAAGAACTCAGATTCAGGCAGTTCATGAGGCCATCAGTGAGTGGCAGCTTATGGCTCTGTTATCTGAGATGCATCCGGAGGTGCACGATAGACTGTGATAGACCCTCCTATCTTATGTAGCTGTTACCTTTATAATACTTGATCGGGTACGGATGAGGCAACTATCAGACTCAGAAGGCTTAGTCATGTGGGAGAGTGTGTCAGGAGATGACCCTCTTCCTGGATGTACAGTGGGCGAGGATGCGATCTTGCATTTCCAGGGATGCGTATGGGTGCCAACATACATACGCGAGGAGCTGATGGAGGATTTTCATTCCTCAGTTTGGGCAGTTAATCCTGGAATCACCAAGATGTATCGAGATCTTCATCACTAGTACTGGTGGCCAGGTATGAAGAAATATGCTGCTGGTTTTGTCATGAGATGTTCTACTTGTCAGCAGGTGAAAACAGATCATTAGAGACCAGAGGGGCTTTTGCAGAAGTTACCCATTCCGGAGTGGTAGTAGAACGATGTCAGATTAGACTTCGTGACCAGGTTGCTGAGATTTCCTCAGGGAAACGATGATGTTTGGGTTGTCTTCGACAGGCCCACGAAGGTTTCTCACTTCTTTCCGATCAAGTAGAACATTAGTGTCGATGATCTGGGATGACTTTACATCAGATAGATCATCCATCTACATGGAGTTCCACACTATATTGTTTCAGACGAGGATGAGCGCTTTACTTCTTGGTTCTGGCACGGACTTCAGAAGCCCATGGGTACCCAGTTACGTCTGAGTACGGAATACCATCCCCAGACTGATGGCCAGTCCTAGCGCACGATCTAGGTGGTTGAGGATATTCTTCGAGATGGAATCCTAGACTTTGGCGGTTCTTGAGAGAAGCATATTTTCTAGTGTATTTCACCTAAAACAATAGTTTACATGCGACCATTCAGATGGAAACATACGAGGATTTGTACGGTAGGCCATGCTGATCACCCTTATGCTAGCTAGAGGTAGGAGAGGCAGAATTACTGGGACCTCGTATTGTTCAGGAAACATCAGAGCAGATAGAGCTGATTCAGAAGAGGATGGATATGACACAGTCTCGGTAGAAGTCTTATGTTGATCGATGGAGACGACCCATGGATCTCGAGTTCAGGGATCAATTTTTCCTGTGTATTGCACCGAGGCTGGTACACAAGTGGATTCGGATGTATGGTAATATTTCACCGTGATACGTCGGTCCGTTTGATGTTTTGGAGAGAGTTGGGCTGGTTGCCTATCGGTTGCAGCTATCTCAGAGGTATCTGGCTATGCATGACGTCTTCCATGTATCTCTACTTCAACATTACTTTTTAGACCAGTCTCATGTATTTCATCCTAAGGAAGTTGAGCTCGAAGCGGATGCATCGTTTGAGGAGCATCCCATCTGAATTTTCGATCGTAGTACGAAGGTTTTCTGTGGTCGGTCTGTCCCTCTTGTATGGGTGTGATTGAAGCATGGGTGAGTACAGGACGAGACCTGGGAGATGGAGGTCGATGTACGATCACAGTGGCTGGAGCTCTTCGGGGATTATTTTTCTACGCCTCGCAAGGGAAATTCAAGGACGAATTTTTTAAGGGGGGGGGGAAGTTTGTAAGAACCCATATCTTCGTTTCAGGTACGCCTTTCCTTTTTCTGGAGTTTTTGAGAAAAAATATGTTTCTATAAATATTTGAAGTACACTCCATGTACATTCTGACTACACATTGTTTACTCTTTTCCTGCTCGAAGCTGTGTACTGGTTGTGTCCGGGCCACACACACGGTGTGTAGGGGTGACGTGGAGGACGATTTTGGCGGAGTACAGAAAAACCTATTACAGGCTCTGTACTTTAAAATTACATGTCGTGTACTTTTATTTTTTTCATTAATCGGACGGGAGTCGCGCTTGACGCACCTAAACGTATTCTTCTAGGTTCCTTTCATCTGAGAACACTGAGGATCTGTGAATCTTTGACCATCCCCCGCATCTCTGTCCGTTCCCGGATTCGAGCTCTGTCGGTTGCATTGGAAGCGCATGGGTGAGTTCTTCCTTCTTCTTGAGCCTTGTTTTCCAATTATTCCTCCTTCTCACAAAATCTATGGTTGAACGTTTTGTGCATTTTCTCATATCTATGAAGTTCTAGGAAGAACCGATCATCGTGGTTCAAGTATATCGATCTCCTAGGATCAAGGTAGGTGGTTTGTTACTTTCTGTAGAAAGCCTTTGAGTATTTTGTGAAATTTTTCCAATTCTCTTGAATGGGAATTGTGCGTTTTCATGTTTTCCCTTGTTGTATTTCCTGCTTTTCTTGATTGCTTGAGTAGATATTTTGCCTGTGATTATGGTAGTTTTTACTGTACTCTGGATGTTTGCTATGCTTGTTCTACCTGTTTGGCATTTTCCCAGTTACCATGCATAGTTGTAGGAAAGTGTATCTATTGCATTATTATGTTGTTGTTCTTTAGAATGATAGCCATGTAGTTCTTGAGGTTTACTTGGGAGATACACGTGTGCTGAGCATGTTAATTTCACGCAGGACTGTGAGAACCTAGTGTAGTAAACCAAAGGGAGAATGGACGTAAGGGCTACTCTACAGTGTATTTTAATACGATGTAAGACCACAGGGGGAATTGAAGATGTCTACTTCCCCAGAGAGTCTGTAGTTCCTCGACGTGGGACACATGGGGAATGAGATGTGGAGTGCTTCCCCAGAGATCCTTTAGCACGATATGAGACTATATGGGGAATTGACGGTGAGTGCTTCCTCAGAAAGTCTACTCTTAGATGAACCAGAGGTGTGAGACTGTGTGTGCCACCTAAAGGGTTGCTAGTACTTGTAGGTTGTACCACAGGGGTTAGGCTGTGAGAGCTACCCAGAGGGTTACCTGTTTTCTTCTTGTTGCTAGTTTTTTACTTGTGTACTTTATATGTTAGAACTGTGGATAGTAGGTGTTGTGTTCTTCTCGGTTTACTGCATCATGCACTCTTACTTTACATGTATTCATTTATTGTTAGGCACAAATCATTGGGTGATTGCATACTGGGATTGTATCTCACACCCTGTTTGGGACTTGATTTTTGGCCCAAAGCAGACTATGTTGTTGCAAGTATAGATAAGGGCAAGCGCCCTTCTACTTCAGGTACCTTACATGTTGTGGAGCTGGAGGGCAGTGGACCAAGCAATGGCTTGCGATGCTGAGGAGTTTACTTTGTTTCCTTTTGCACATTGCTTTTCAGTTGTATTTCAACATGTTGGTTTGTTTACCGCTTTCGATAGACATATGTACCATGTTGCATCATTATTATTTTATGCATTGCTTCCACTGTTCAGTTCAGTTGTTGTATGATGTTTATTGTTTTCGCTATTGTGTCTGGTTGTTCTTCCTCTGTATACTTTAGCGAATGAGGGCATAGTTTCCCCACCGACTCACCAAGGACCTCACTGCTAGTCGGAAGCCTCTGGCATTTGGGGAATCACGTTTGAGGTCATGTGGCGAACCGGGTATGGGGCACCAGTGGAGGGGCTCCGGAGTTGGTTCGTTACAGAGACAGTCCTTCCAAAGTTGGTTTAGAACCTTTGAAGTATGGTTTCGTTGCTCAGTGGAATGAAACGCTTAATGCGAATAATTAATTAATTAATTAATTAATTAACTAATTAGTCTTGTGTCGGACCTAACTCCTGTTTGGGATGTTTTATTGACGCGCCGTCAGTGGCAGCATGACCCCAGTCCTCATGAAGACGTTTTGAGATGCTTTCTGAAGCATTCGGGGCTGAGACAAGGTGCAGGCCCCATAGGTCCTGGTTCACACGATTTAAGTTGAAATTCCACTTTTTCACCAGACATCCATTTAGAGTGTTTGAGCACTCTTTTTTGAGTGTTATTCTGAGGGGATTGTGATGACGCAATCCGTCCGCATAAATTCGGGATCAAGGCATGGGCCCCACAAGACGGCTTTCGGACATATGTTGTGATTTTATGAATTATGCTTCATATGTTCATTCAGGGCAAATGAATAGCATATTTCTCGTGGTTATCTGCAAGGAACTCAATTGTACGATCTGCATGACGTGTTTTGGGGTCGAGGTGTGGGCCCCACAGGCCCTGTTTGCATAATGCGGGGAGTTGTAGCTTCTACATCCGGAGTCCGTTTTAGGCGTCGTCAGTGGTGTAGTGACATTGGCATCGTGACAAAGTTAAATAGGGTGTTTTCAAGTGTTGAAGTTGCAGTAGAGATGTGGGACCCATGGGCCATATTTTATGCTGTGTGCAACATACTATGACTTTTTTATCAGGCATCCATTCGAAGCGAGTAAATATTCTATCTTGCGTTTTTTTCATGAGGATTGCAATGGTGGAATCTATTTGTGAATGCTGAGCATCTTTTGAAATCTCATTAAATGTGGAATCATGAAAGGGTTTTGGTCGGAGGTTCCTTTGACGCACTCCGAACGAACACATGGAAGCGATGTTAGTGACACCCAGTGATGGAACGAGCAATGTGTAGTTATCAGACCAGTTCTGGGTTTACCCTCCAGCGGGGCTAGGCAGTGGGTTACCCCTCGACATATCAGGTATTACCCTTCAGCGGGGCTGGGAAGTGGGTAACATGTTGACCTTAGTGTTTACCCTCTAGCAGGGCTGGGTAGTGGGTTACTCATTGACCATAGGGTTTACCCTCTAGCGGGGCTGGGCAGTGGGTTACCCGTTGACCTTAGAGTTTACCCTTCAGCGGGGTTGGGAAGTGGGTTACCCATTGACCTTACGGTTTACCCTCCAGTGGGGCTAGGGAGTGGTTTACCCGATGACCTCTTAGATTTTACCCTCTAGCGGGGCTGGGCAGTGGGTTACTTGTTGACCTTTGGGTTTACCCTCCAGTAGGGCTGGGTAGTGGGTTACCCAACTACCTCATAGAGTTTACCCTCCTACGGGGCTAGGTAGTGGGTTACCTGACGACCTCTTAGGGTTTACCCTCTAGCTGGGCTGGTCAGTGGGTTACCCGATGACTTATTTCAGACTCATCCCTTTTCTATGAGGCTGGTTAGTGACTTTTCTCCATGATTAACGGAGCGGGGCCCTTCATTTCACGGTTCATCAATGAGATATATTTGATGTGTAGGACATTTGGGCATCAATGAAGGATATCCTTAGAACTATTGGCTACTTTTCCTAGGCTGATCTTGGAGATAAAGATCATATTACACACTCGTTCAGGTTTCATATTGCGCAAATATATATATACACCCTACTATTGTTCACAATACTTGGGTTTAGTTACATTACTTCTAGGAGGGGAGAATATGTGCAGGGTATGTCATGGGCTTTCCGTGTCTATCTCCTCTTGGCTGGATGAGCCTGCTTCCTTTCTCTTTTTGGGTTGAGCTGCACTCTATTTATTGTACTCTATCACTATTATTTGTTCTCTCCACTGTTCACCCCTTTAGTGCCTCATTTTTTTCTCCCTAAACCATTCGGGGAATCCTACTGATTATCTTTATACTCACCCCTATTTGGGATTTTCCCACACATGGTGTTCCCATGAAGACGACAGACAGGTGGATCGAGACTACGGAGGAGCGTAGAGGACACAAGTGCTTCGGATGTGTTCAGTAGTCATAGTAGGACTTTTGTGTGTGAGACGCACCATATCTTTACTTTCTTTTACATGTTTCCATTTTGTCGAACCTTTCTTATTGGGAACATGTGTTTCCATTTACATTTCAGTTTACTTGTTAATACACTTTTCAGCACTTTAATTGTTCAGTTTTTAGAGGTCGTTGCATGTTTCTTTTTTGTTTGGGATATTGTAGTTCGTACATTGGTTTCCTTCTTACTCTAGGATCATACTTTTAGTGGGTTGTGTGTGTGTGTGTGTATAGGGACATAAGAAATGGCCTCTCTTAGATTGGTATTCCTTCGACGCTTTTCACCAACCCATGGCCTGTGGTGGCGGACTTGGGGTGGTTGCGGCTCGAAACCGGTAGGGTCGGGTCACGACAAAGTGGTATCAGAGGTGGTTCGTTCCTTGGAAAGTTGTTCAGACGATCCCTAAAAAGTAATTGGTTGGGTTTTAGGGAAATAGTGTCAACGTGTCTCAAGAGAGTCTCTCTGTCCAGGGAGTCCAGTGATGGTGCGGAGACCGATTATCCATTCACGAGGACATTGATTATCAGTTTGACGACTTAGTGTTCGGAGACACTTGTTTTAGGGAAAATTGGTTTGTGAATCATATAATATTATGTCTTTGACTATCCTTCTTGAGTCATCTCCCAATCATTTTTGATATATATATGATCATTTGAATGTAGTACTCCTTGATCGGATTTAGTATGTCTCTACAATGATAGCCAGCCAGGATACTATCTCTAGTTCGTGACGTTGATTTCGTGAGCGACGAGGCCTCAGTTCAAGATCCATCATATGATTACCATTTCTCTAGGAGGATAGGCATCAACACCTCCACCTATGGAGAAGCAGATTGTACCAGCAGTGAAGGACGATGGCGATCGTAGGCTGGGTGCGCTACGTGAGTTCCAGCATCAGAGACCAATGTAGTTCCATGGTGAGTTATACCCTCAGACATTGAGGTGTTGGTTAGGGTCGGTGGTTCGCCTCTTCAGGCTTGTTCGGACACTAACAGGTTAGATAGTGGCTTGGACAATGAGTCTTTATTTCCCACCAAGCAGTTTGGTGTCAGTAGAGCCAGAGATACTCAGATCCACGATGAGTTGTTACTCTCGTGGGATGACTTCTAGAAGCTATTTCTTGAGGATTACTACCCCTCTTACTTACGCTTTATATAGTTTCAGGAGTTGATGGGGCTTCAGCAGGGAGTGATGGCAGTGCCTAAGTATGTGACTAGGTTCACAGACCTTACATGGTACTCTTTGGATGTGGTCCATGAAGACTACTTTTGAGCACATAAGTTTGAGCAAGGTCTCTGTAGAGGATGTTCGTTCTAGTTTAGTTAACTTTTGCATCCTTACCCATCTCAGGGTGCTGGAGCAGGCACTGGTGACAGAGAAATTTCTATATGAGGGATGTCAATTGGCAGGGCCTCGATGCTTGAGGTCTCCCCTTGATGACACTCATGCACATGGTCGGGGACAAAATAGAGCACCGAGACAGCCTAGGGATGACTAGTTATACGATTGGGATGTGCGAGGTCACGTGGCATGAGAATACTCAACCAAATGTTTTTAGTTTTCTATATAGTTGGTAGATGCACCACCACGATCCAGGAAGTGTCGTAATAAGAGAACTCATAGGCGAGGAAAGGGTGGTCCCTAGAGAGGCGGTGATGGAAGAAAAGCAGGAAGTACTGTGGTTGTCGGATGATGTTTCGATGTCATTCCACCACCACTAGGTGGCCCATGTTAGCCTCAGGGAGCTAACGGACGGGGCTGTGGGCGGTTGTGTGCTATGGATGTCTACAATCATACATCGCATGAGATGATAAGAGGTATTCTCTATGTCTTTTTCTACTTTTTTAGTAGAACCTGTTAGACACTACGTGATGTAGTATTTTCATCTAAATCCTTGTTCGATGAGTTAATGAGGGTGACGCAGGGTGTCGGTGTAACCCTGTGTTGGTGTTGTTTGACATAGCATTGAATGCACAAGAAAGAGGGGTTCTTTCCCCACTGAGATGCGTTTTTGTGATGCGATCAAAACCATGAATGATAGCTAATACCACCCAAAGAGGATATTATTTAGGTGTGTTGGATTATTCCCTCTGACGTGTGTGTTCATGGCGGGGTTGTGTGGTGGAGTTTCAGAACATGTTCTGGATTTTCTAGTGAGGATTTTCTGCTTGACCACACTTTGCATGAGGTGCCACTAGTGGGTTTGGAAGAGTGCATGTTTTGTAGATTACTCTCCTTCCAAGAGGGTCAAAGATAGGTGGGTTATTCCATGTGCTTTTTCTGTTTATCCTCATCCCGTTGGATGAGTTTGCTCGCCTACCTTGTTCCTTGGTACCTTGCATGATCGACATAAATCTTGAAACTTTTATCAAGTACAGGTCGAGGTGATGGACACCCCATTAACAGAACTACGTGATTCACTATGTGGTGATGGTAGTGGTAGTCTTTTCCCTGAGAATGCAGAGATGCTATCTTCTGGTAGAGCTCTTTGTAGTATACTCAGGCCACCAGTTTCTCTGGTGCATCCTCACCCATATATACTTGAACCTGATATGATGGTGCATGTTGAAATTTCTGCAGGAATATTATTTTTAGGTAGTCTATGTTCCAAAAAATGGTTGTGTTGTAGAAGGTTCCCTTAAGAGAAAGTCCCAGACTCGTCAGGTGTGGGAAGTTTTGTAGTAGTTAGCTTCCCTATAGTTGGCCCTATTGGACTACGTGGATACAAATTTTCTTCATTCAATGGTGTTGAATCATCAACATCTTGATCATGTAAGAGAGTCTCAGTTATGATGCGCCAACTGTGATAAATTGTGTGACCAGATATCCTTGGGTGTTTCACCAAATGGGTATTCTAAAGGAGGGAATCACGAGACCATCTTCCAAGAACAATTCGTGATTTTGGTCGTGACGTAGAAAGTAGAGGTTCGGCTGGGGAAGTACCTCAATTGTTTTTGGGCCGTTTGGGAATCGTTCAAGATATTGAGAGGTTTCCTACCACCTTTCCCTACCCTCGCAATAGTAGGAGTGGGCGCACGATGTCTTCCACGTGTCACAGCAGATGAGGTGCGTGTGTGTTCCTATGTATGTCATCTAATGTAGAAGACCTTATGAGTACAAACCATTCCTTTGGTTCGCGTTTTGTGCCAGCATGGTGTTGTGCATGTTTTCTTGGGAGTGGGAGATCTAGGTTTGAGCTCTGTATCCCGAGTTGTTTTTCCTAGTTTTCATTTTTTGGGGATAAAAATCTTGAAGGAGGTAATGATGTCTATACCCTATTTTTGCCTTGTAAGACTTTGGAATATTTCTACATATATTTACAGAACTAAGAGCTAAGACAGAGTGCAATTCTGAGACCCAGTGTTCTCGGAATAAATTACACCAAAATAGTAAGTGTTTTTATACTATTGACACAATGAAAATGATATATCACTTAAACAGTTGGTCATATCAGGAATCTGAGACCCCTGATGGGTCCGAAATGTGGTGTTTACCCTAGGCGCGACATAATGCATTTTGGTGCGGGATGTTCGGACCCCTCTCTCGTTAGTGATAAGTAAATGGATGAATTAATTTATTAATTCATTCATTTAATAGCTCAGATCCAATTAACTATCAAACGATGACTCAGATCGGAAATATGAGTCCATGGTTGAGATCAGAGCGTGTCGTTTACCCTAGGAGAGGTGTAAACATTGTCAGCGTAGGACTGCTATGAGAAAAGTCACCCATGGGAAAATCATCATTTCAATATGACCACATAGTTGTATTTATCACTGGAGTTCTTTTTGAATAACTTTCAGACGAAGGCTCGGAATATAAATCTGAGACATTAGTTGAATTAAAAATGGGGTGTTTTTCCTTGGTGCAACATAAAATAAGAGGGCACGATAGTTTCAGATTACGCGCTAAACGGTTTTTTCTATAAATAGAAAAAAATATAGGAGTTTGGAGTTGTGGTTTTCCCTTTTCACTCTATCTCTCTCTCTCTCTCTTCACCTCTCTCTCAACTATTCTTCGTAATACTTCTATGTTCTTCACCGAATTGAGGAGCGACCTCCACCGGAACCTTGGCGGATCGAAGCAGGAGCATCATGGACACACCGACAACGTTGCATGACTGATTCGAGGTAGTATATTTTGTTAATTTTCACACCATCATCGATTACTTGACTTTTCATCAAATTTTTCTTTTACATTATAATATTTTAGAATTTGGACAATGAACGAATGAACATGGACACCGTCCGAGTCCCGTTATAAATCCCATGTTCGACGCGTTCTTTGACGTTCTTCGTCCGAATTTTCGGATGCACAAGTCGACTGTTGGATCCTTGATCAGGGGCAGGCACAACGTAGTCCTCGTCCCGAGGTTTTCAAAACAACCTTCGGTATAGAAATAGGACTTTCAGAGCAGTTGTGGAGGCCGAAGGAATCCCCAGCTCTAGCAAGGGCGATGGCCGGAGATCAGGGTGGCGCAGTGGTGGAGCCGGCCCTAGGCATTCGGTGTGTTGAGGTAGTCCGACGTGGTTCTCGGACGGCTGCATCGGATATGGTCGGAGCGGCGGAATCAGGTGAAGCGGGTTCAGTGTGGTTGTGTTCGGCGGAGGAGGCAAGTGGGACAAGGTAGGGCTTCAGGCATCGTTTCAGCTGGGCCGGGCAGAGGCGGCTGTCGGCATGGCATAGTGGGGACCAAAGGAACCAGCTATCCCTGCGGCGGAGCGGGGAGGCCAGGCAGCCGTGGCATTGGCGTCCGGTCGAGGTTGTGCGTTCGGCCGGTGGAGCGGTGCCTATGGCCTATCACGGTCTGGAGGATCCCGAGGTGCTGACTTCGGGGGAGATGTAGACAAGGACCCAAAAACTCGCGGGTCATGTGGGTGCGGCGCAGAACAAAGACCGGCCAGTTGGCCGGTTCGTTTGAAGGAACCAGACCCAAGGGGTCCGGTGATTTTCGAATGGTCCGCGACGAGCTGGACCGGACCCGCGGCTGGGCCGCAAGCCGACGGTCGGGGTCGGGCCAGCCGGGGTGGACCGGCCCAATTTGGGCCCCCTTTGTTCAAAGGGACGTATCTTTTAAACGGCATGTCCATTTGACACGCCGTCTTCGGCCCCGGGTTCGTGTCATTGATATGGAGTTTTTGAAGTGGGTTTCAGTGTTTTTGAGTTGTGATCCAAAACATGGGTGACCCGAAACACTTTATGTTAATAATAATAAATTATTATTAATGTTTTCAACAGACGTATTCACGATCCGGACATCCGTTTGACGTGCTGTCAGAGGCGTTGTGGCCATGCAGTTGAGACGGTCCTTCTAATGTTGGTTTGGAACCTTTGTGGTTTGGTTTCATTGATCGGTGGAATGAAATGCTAATGCAATTAATTAATTAATTAATTAATTAATCTAGCGTCGGACCTAAATCCTGTTTGGGATGTCTGATTGACGCGTCATCATTGGCAGCATGACCCCAGTCCTTATGTAGACATTTTGATATGCTTTTCAAAGTTTTCGGTATTGAGACAAGGTGTGGGCCCCATAAGGCCCTGTTCACACATTTTACGGAGAAATTCATCTTTTTCACCTGACATTCATTTGGAGTGTTTGATCACTCGTTTCTAAGTGTTCTTCTGAGGGGATTGCGAATACGCAATCTGCCCGCCTAAATTTGGGCCTAAGGCGTGGGCCCCATGAGGCGGCTTTCAGACATATGTTGTGTTTTTATGAATTATACTTCATATGTCTGTTCAGGGAAAATGAATAGCCTATGCCTCGTGGTTAGCTTCAAAGAATGCAATGGTATGATCTACATGACATGTTTCAGGGTCGAGGTGTGGGCCCCACAGGACCCCGTATGCATTACGTGGGGAGTTGTAGCCTCTGCATCTGGAGTCCATTTTATGCATCTTTAGTGCTGTTCTGACCCTGGCATCGAGATGAAGTTGACCAGGGTGGTTTTAGGTGTTGAAGCCAGAGTTGAGGCATGGGCCCCACATGCCGTCTTTTAAGCGGTGTGTAGTGTACTATGACTTTTTCATTAGACATCCATTCAGGGTGAGTAAATCGGCTACCTTACGTGTTTTTTCTCAAGGATTACAATAGTATAATCTGTTTGGGTGTGTGGAGCATCTTTCAAGATCTCATTAAATGTGGAAACATGAAAGGGAGTTGGTCGGAGGTTCCTATGACGCACTCCGATCTAACACACGATAGCGATGTTAGTGACAGCCAGTGATGGCATGGGAAGTGCAGAGTAATTAGACCAGTTCCGAGTTTACCCTCCAGTGGGGCTGGGTAGTGGGTTACCCACCGGCATATCAGGGTTTACCCTCCAGAGGGGCTGGGTAGTGGGTTACCCATTGACCTTATAGTTTACCCACCAGTGGGGCTTGGTAGTGGTATACCTGTTGACCTTATGGTTTTCCCCCAGTGGGGCTAGGTATTGGGTTACCTGTTGACCTTAGGGTTTACCCTCTAGTGGTGCTAGGCAGTGGGTTACTCGTTGATCTTAGGGTTTACCCTCTAATGGGGCTGGGCAGTGGGTTACCTGAAGACCTATTAGGGTTTACCCTCTAGGAGGGATGGGATGTGGGTTACCCATCGACATTAGGGTTTACCCTGCAGCGGGGATGGGCAGTGGGTTACACAATAACCTATTAGGTTTTACCCTCCAACGGGGCTGGGTATTGGGTTACCCATTGACATTAGGGTTTACCCTCCAGCGGGGCTGGGCGTTGGGTTACCTGACGACCTCTTAAGGTTTACACTCCAGTGGGGCTGGGCAGTGGGTTACCTGATGAATTCTTTCAGAATCGGCCCACTTCTATGAGGATAGTCATTGACTTATCTCCATGATTACCAGAGTGGGACCCTTGTTTGCATGGTTTAGCGATGAGACAACTTTGAAATGCAAGACATTTGGGCATCAGTGATGGATATCCTTAGAACTATTGGCGACTTTTCCTGTGCTGAGCATGGAGATAGAGATCCCCTTATACACTCGTTCGGGTTTCTTGTCGATCATATATATATATATGTATGTATATATATATATATATATATATACGCCCTAATTTTATTCCCACTCCTTGGGTTCAATTACTTTACTTCTAGGAGGGGCGAAGACGGGAAGGGTATGTCACGTGCTTTCCGTGTCTAGCTCCTCTTGGTGGGACAAGCCTGCTTCCTTTCTCTTGTTGGGTTTAGCTGCACTCTATTTACTGTTACTCATTCACTATTCTTTGTTATGTCTAGTACTCACCTCTTTAGTGCCTCCTTTGTTGCTCCCTCGAGCATTCGGGGCATCCTATTGAGTATCTTTATACTTACCCCTACTTGGGCTTTTCCCACACTTGGTGTTCCCATGTTGACGATAGATAGGTCGACCGAGACTATGAAGGATCATAGAGGACACAAGATCTTGGGCTGTGATTAGTAGTCGTAGTAGGACTTTCGGGTGTGAGACTCGCCAGCTATTTACTTTAGTTTACCTTTTGTCGGGTTGTGCCACCTTTCAAGATGGGTGTGTGTTTTTCCCTTTACTGTTAAGTTTACTTGTCAGTCCACTTTTCAGCAATTTACTTGTTCTATTTGTAGATGTCTATGCATGTTTTTTTGGTTGGGATATTGTAGTACGTACTTTGGTGTCCTTTTTACTCTTTGCTTCTAATTTGTGTGGGTTGTGTGTGTGTACTGGCACTTAGGCAAAGGCCTTCCTGAGATTGTTACACCTTTAGTGCTTGTCGCAAGACCCTGGCCTATGGAGGAGGGCTTTGGGTAGTTGTGGCTTCTAACCAGTATGGTCAGGTCATGACATTTAACAACAACCTTGGAAATAGATTTAGAAAAACATTGATTAAATAACATTACCCTAAGATAGACATTGGGGATTATCATAGAATAACTTCATAAAATTTTGGTAATGTAGTGATTTTGTTTATTTTCCTTGAAATAAATCATTATTGATATATTAGCAGGTAAAGGCGGCTCTAGCACAGATGTACCTAGGAGTGAAAACTCCAACAAGGAGTTTCGGGCTTGACCCATGGTATCCTAGTTCACGACAACGATCCTTGCAGCACTCTTGTTTACGACACTCCTAGGGGATATGCTTCAAATAATTCAAATTTTCATTAAAATCCATTATGAAGGATTTAGTAGTATATTATTTCTCAAAGAAAACATTTTATCATTATAGATTATATGCATAATCTTTTCAATTTAAGATAGGTGTTTTATAGGTTTGGAGTTATTCCTTGCGATTCATTAACTAACATGATGTATGTCATTTTTTAGAAATGGCCAATGGTAGAAGGAATGATAATTCCAGTAATACACATGATTGAATGATTAATAATGATCATATATTTCATGGTATTAAGCTAACATTTAAAAGGTAAATAGTCTCCCATGTATTCTCATCCTATAAAGAAATAGTATCATATGTTAATTAGAGAAGTAAATAATTTTCTGAGTCCTATGGCTTTTAAGGGAAGAAAGAAAAGAAAAATATGGAAGAGAGAAATATGGATAAAGGGATGTGTGGAAAGAAGGATTTTCCCATATGTGATAACTGTGGAAAGAATCACCTTGGTAAATTCGTGAAGGGAATCAGATTTTGTTATAAGTGTGGAGAAAACGGAAACCAATTACTTGATTTCTTGGGTAAGAAAAAGGTTTGAAATTTACAATACTTCATCTCCAAGAAGTTGGGACACTACACGAATCAATGTACAAATGATCAGAGTATACCCCAAATGTGGCTATTAGATAATAATCAAGTTATGATGCTAGGAAATATGGAGAGGAATGATTATATTTATTATGTTTATATTAATGTTTAGTGTAACATGAGTATTATATTAATGATGTACATGTTATAAGAATTATAGAGTATAAAAGGAATGTACTGCATTACTATTTCATTAAGGACTTGAGATTTTGTGGAACCAAGAAAATTTACTCAATAGTATGTTATTTTTTAGAAAATATATGGTTGAGAGAAATATAAACCATAATATGGTTTTGATACTAAGGAAGTGATTTTGGAATATTATATTATTTATTTTTATAAATTATATATTGATATTTTTTACTACTTTGAAACTGATTAATGATTTGTATATTCCATCATTGCTGGAGTTCACCACATTTTTGGATAGAAAGAGTATATCCAGTATTTTATAAGAAATAAGGGAGAATCAATGAAATCAATAAAGTTTTATGGTAATTTAAGGTGTTACAGTGTCTTAAAAGAATACATGATGAAGGTGATCACATTTTATTATGTGGAAAAAAGGATCTTCATTGTTTGTACCTTCCTTATAACATTTAGACGGTGAGTTTGGACACATGTATCTTGGACATGTCTAAAGGTTGGAATGGATTAAGCTTGAAATGGGATACTATTTTTATGGTAAAATCTATTCTTAAAATTATTTTTTGGATTGTCATAAAATAGAAAACCTGGAGGTCGGGCGACAACTCGTCACGTCCGGCAAGGCTGGGAGATATGGACCAGAAACTGAAGGATGACAAGGGTGGATCACCACCCAATGGAATACGTGATGTCCTGGTCTGTATAATATAGTTTTTTTAAATATTATGACAAATGAATTATAAATTCATTATTTCTAGTACCCTATACGATTAGGATAAATTGAATATTTTTTAATTATATTTTCGTTTGGAGTGAAAGATGAGTTTGTTGTAAGAATTAGTTGAACGAGGAAAGTCGACTTTTCATGTCTATTTTTTCCTCTTATTTTATGAATAAATTAATTCATAAACGTTAGCTAAGGGATTTTAAAACAAAAAATCTGTTATCTGAATACCTTATATTTTTTTGAACCAAAAATATTTTAAATCATCATTGATTGATGGATTTGAGGCACTCAATTTTACACTTTTTTTGATTGATGACCTCAATCACCCCTCATAATAATTTATGTTTTCCTCCAATTTATTGTCCCTAATTTCCACCAATGTTCTCCTAATCTAGATAATAATTTGATGGTGACTTTTTCATTTCCCTTTCCCTCTTATTAAGGCTAAATTTTATTAACTCAATTTCTAATGTGGGTTTTCCATAAAGGTATTTTTCTATTTTAATCATTTTATTTTTGAAGATCAATTTCAAATTATGAGGATTCCATTTATTGAAGGAGGGGAGAATGTGACAACTTAGGATTTCATAGTACGTTATTTCTTCACAGAAATTCAATGACATGCACTACACGCAAAACCGAGTTTGAGTGCACCACGACATACGAAACTAGTTGTTCAAAAGTGGTTATTAATAGTATTATATGAATTTTAAAATTTATATATTCTAAATAAATTTCCACATCAATATTATGTGTTTCTTAAACAAAATATAACAAAAAACCAATTTATTTCAGATAAAGGAAGTATTTTTTTTTTCATAAAATGAAATTTTACCGCCTTTTAGTGGAAAACACTTTTTCAATACAATATTTGACCCTTTAATATATTCAATTTGACAATATAAACTTCTTATTTTGAATCAGGACATAAAAAAATTTCAATAATTTTTTTTTCTTATAAATTTCATATTTGAGTGAAGAGTGAAAAATACTAAATTTTAACTGAAATAAACATTTTAAATCGAAAAAAATTTATAGTCTTAAATTATAAATTTTAATGGTTTAGATGTATAATTATATTATATTGTTATCATTTAATAACAAAAATTCATTATAAGTAATTTCACATTTAAATTTGACATAAACACATGTCAATCTTTTGATAGTTTTAACTTTTTAATAACTTGTTTTTTGGTTTTTCCAACGGGAATTATTTTTAAATTTATAAATGAAACTTCTATGTTTTGAATATAGTAAAATAGACTAATTTTTTTAATTTATAATATCAAAAGTATCTTAGGGTGAATTTTTATAATTTTTCTGAAAACATTTAAGTCTTGCTGAAAACTGAAAAGTAATGAGTTATTGTTTAAAACTGACCTATTATATAAGTAATTTGTTATTATATTTTAATTTATTTTAGGTAAAAATAGATACATAGTACCTAAAAATTACCAATGTAATTCATTGAAGTAGTTTTATAATAATTTTAGATATATAAAATTTTATTGAACCTTTTACCCTCTTTTACCCACCTTCATGGATCATTTGAAAATTTGCATAATTTTCTTTTACCACTTCATTGAATTGAAATTAAAAAATACAAGAGACACGGTTTACATTAGTAAGTAAAAAGTGGTTCAATAAGATGAAAATAATTATTGGTGAATAGTAACTTTGGACTATTAATTACCATGGTTAAAAGTAAATAGGAAACTAAAGGTTAAAAATGATATTATAATTACCCGAACACATGTCCTAATTCTATTGGATAAGTTTAATTAGACCCAAAAAAACCTTAGGAATAAAATATGATCCTTTATTTCCACTTTGGTTAGATTAGTAGATTTATTATTATTCTATTTAAAGAAGAGTTAAAAGCGTAAAATGCAACATTTAATAACTAAACTAGTTTTAATATAGTGTTACACATAAGATAAATTAGACAATAAATATTCACTATAAATCTAAAAATATTTCCTACATAATGGTATTTTAATTATAATTTTTAGTCATTAAATAAATAAATTTATTTATGACACAATGATGATGCGGTAATTACCTTCATAAATAAAATATTAAAATAGTTTATATTATAAATATTAAAATAAATATAATTTAAAAGTGTTGATGCCATCCACAAATTTTATTGGCTAATATGAAATGTTAGTGTTGATTATCTATTTTTTTGATGTGATAAGGTTGTAATGACACACAATAACAAAATACCAAATAGTGTCAAAATTGGATTAAATTAATTTTTAAAACAAATTCTATATTATTGGTTGTTCTAATATTCCTAAAATTTTAAGGCTCGTACAAAGGGATTAAATAACATTATAAATGTAATTAACGAACCACTTGGGGTTATCTTGGAAGTTTAGACTATGTTTATCAACCATATAGTGTAAGAATACAAGAAGACTCGATGAAAGTTAAACAATTTAACTAAGAGTTAAATCTAAAAGATAAGGTTAAAATGGTAACCAAACTTGTCTAAAACCTATTGGTTGAGATGATTTTGACCCATAACCACCTAAGGCTAAAAATAAATTCATTTGGATCCATTATAAAAATAATATGATTGTATAAGAAATTAATACTTTAATATTTTCCTAAAGTGACCCTCAACCCTCTTATAAAAGGGCACGTCCCCTTATCTCAAAATCACACCTCCAAAGCCATTTAGCTCGGCCAACCCCATCCCTAATATCCTCACAACTATAATTCCTTCAACCTAGAGGCCTTAGTTTGATCAGATAGCCAACATGAGGAGCCCATTTGATAAAATGAAAAGAAATAAACTGAATAATATGAGGTTAACGTACCCTCGACCAAGGAATAATACATGGTAAGAGTAAATTCTACAATCTCTTCGTTATCTGAGGTTATTGTTACATAAGTATCTACTGTGACTTCTTTGTCATCCACATTCGTGTTTCTTACAAATGTATTTCTAAACATCTTTTCTGTGGGTTAAAGTCATTTATACCCTTTTTGACTTTTTGTAAAATGTTTTTAAAATAATCTTTCCATCATTTTTCAAACAAGTTACTTTGTGACCTTTTTGAAAAAAATAAGGTAAGAATGTTTTTTAACTTATACGATGTGTGAAGTTATTCTACGCCATTATAACACCTTTTAAGCTTCCCTTACAAGCTTATAATAATATTTTCAAAATAAATGTTTTCTATTATAATTACATGACTTTTAAAGGATTTCAAAATAGAATGGGATATTTCTCCCATATAGTTTTGATTTCATCTATGTCAACATCCTTGAATAGATTTTATACTTTTTTGAAGTTGATTTATTATGATATAATCTTCCATATATTATATAAGGTTTTGTGATATGTTTGAATGTGGAACTATTATTTTTATACCATTCATGGTTTATGGTTAATGTATTGACATTTCATATATTAATTTTAATATGATGGTTTCTGTTTCAAACTTTTAATATGAGAAATGTATTGGAATTATGAAGTGACAGGTGGTGCCCACTATAGCTCCTATGTGCATTGGTAGGTCTCATAAGACAATTAGATGTGGAATTGGACAAGGCCTTTCCAAATTTTATATATGATTTTGGCCATGGCCTTAATCATTTTTTGACGTCTTGGCCGAGGCCTTGACAAAATGTTTCAGAATGTCCCGAATTATACATTACATAACTATGAATATAATATTGAAGGTTCATGTGGTTATTCAAATAGTATAATACCCGTGTCTATGTTTTATTATGGAATTATTAACTCATCTCATATTCATACCATAAAGTGTTCATGTTTATTCTTTGTAAATTTTTGTGTATTCAATTAATCACCATGCCTAATGTTTAGGTTATCTTCCACAATATTTCTTACTCTTACTGAGAGTTTGAGCTCAACCACTTCTTATGTTTCATTTTCGTGGGATTCTAAGAAGTGTTTTATGATTTATATGTAGGGTTAAGCTAGGGTATTAATGGAATTCTCAATGGATCATTTATATTGTGTTTTATTTTCTAATGTGTAATGTAACGTTCATATATGTAATCTGTTTTCCAGGACTGCCAAACCGATCGGTCTTTTGGGATTTGCATGCTTGTAATAATGCTAATGTATTAAAATAACACACCGGCTCTAGGCTTCTAGGGTCGAGGCATTACATTTTTTCCCTTCTGCTAACAACTTCTTTCGATTATCCTCGTTCTTTAGGGGTAGTAGTGGAATCCTACAGGTCATATGATGGAGGGTTTACTAGATTTAGTATCCCATATTGTATCATTTTCTACATGATATCATGGTAGATGAATCATTCTTAAATATGGTGTCCTAGAATAAAATTAATGGGAAAATAATCTGGCCAGTCATCTTGACCTGCCTCGTCAACCATTTTAGGCTCTAGTAGACAGAGTGAATTATAGTCCATAGAGGGTATAAATTATCCTTGTACATGATTTTCTTGGAACAAGTAAACCATATTACATCATTCCTAGAACTAATTTAACCTTGTTACCCTATTCTCATCCTGATGATGAGGGGATTTCAGTCAATATATGGGGGGATCCACCTAAAATATTTGAAGATATTGGGGCTATAGAAGGCATGGTGGTCGGCTGAAATGTAACTAATTATCTATTTACCTTTATCTCTTTTCCCCTAAGAATGATGGAGTTATCAAGGAGTTGAACTTTTTCATCCATGTGGAGTCCTCCATTCAATAGTTAATAAAGATGAAATACTAGTACCCAATTTTATATTTCAATTAGATAAGCGGTGTTCGCATATCATCGTGGAGGGTATTAATGCTTTGATAAATCATATACTACTAGGGGAGCATCAAGTTTGGGGAATCTGTTAACCCTTTCCATATTTATATGAAATCTAATACTTTTTCATTGCCTTTCTATTTGAAATTAGAGATACCACTGATATTTTTTTTCTATAACATTGAGTTCAATTTGAATAGAAACTATTGAATACGGTATTCTCATCCTATGATAGATTGAGAATGCAAGAAAGTGTACCTTAAGAAGGATGTCCCTAGTAGAGTTCTTATGAAGAATTTAAGATTCACCGCTTCTTCTTGTTCTATGTTCCGATCCTGGGATCACAATGGGATGTATAATGGGTCATATATTTCCCCAGGTCACCCATGCCATTGAATATCAACAACACAAAACTAACAAAATTTGGAGGTGGTGGGTTTCACTCACCCATTCTGGGTAACATTTCTAATCCAGATGTATTTGTTCATTCTACTCCTTTGCAACTTCTAATTGAGATTACAATGAATCAATACTACTGTTAAGCCCATGGTGAATGTTTTTTTGAACCAAATCATGTACCAGTGCTATGAGGGGTATTCTTTGATGTTCCATTTTCATCATTATTTGAGTTTGATTACTGGTCATGGACATCTTTTGATGATTTTATTGAACTCATTCCAATTTTTTCATTAATGGAGGCAAATCTTGATATTCATCCACAATCGGGTCAAGGTGAATATATGGTCCCATTTTAGATTTGGGTAGATGTATTGGCATTTTTTCAATCATCGGTATGTATCATTGTGAAGAGGTTCATCTACTGCGAGTGTACATTGAGGCTCTTCCTAAGGATAATATTCGGAAGGATGGCTACCTCGAATTAGTTCATAATTTATCCACCCTAAATATTTCATTTATTCTACATTCCAATAGAATAATTCTTTGAGTGTATGGGGTTCAATCTCATCAAGAGGATGATGCGAGTAATACACGACCTTAAATTTATTCTTATCCACAGTATGTGTATTTTTAAGGAGGTTCTAGAGGATTGATTGGGTGAACACCCAAATACATGGTGATCCCCTTGTTTTGGGTATCCCCACCTTCATTATTAATGTTGATCTAATTACGGGACATCCCACCCTCTCCAATATCATTATCATATATAAAATTTTGATTGTGTTTCATGGGTTTTACATCCACAAAATTTTTCAATGAAAAATGAATTGTTGGATTAATACTGGATAATTACTTTTAGAAGTGTTTATTTAGGTCCATTGTTATAATTCTTCTTTCCTTTTAGGTATCCCCTTCATGATTCATGAAGAAGGGTGACTCAAAGGGTCCCTCTATGTAGCTTGGTAAAATGCTTCCTTTCTATGGTCCATGTTTTATGATATGGGATGGAAAGGGATACATATCTATATATTTTTCTTCATAACTAGAAAATAATAATTTCCACTAAGAGGGTGGTTGAGGTAAATAATTCCATAGCCATGTGGGATAGGTTTCCCCCAATTCAATATTAATAATTCCTCAGCCAAGATTTTGTGTCCATATGGTGGTACATTCTGTTAAAAATTCCTCTATCCCAACGAACAGGGTCTATTCCCAAAAAATAGTAGTTTCTATGACAATCACTACTGTCTTCATCTCATGAACACTTTCTTGTGTGTGAGTTCAGTATTGTGTTAGACCTAGACGTGAAATATTTTTTTCCAACGACATCAATTATGTTTGATGATTGGATTCTCTTTTGTGATACGCATACTGAATGTTCTCTATTTTTATGTTTATGAGTTTTTCAATGGATTAATATTATCAGGACTAATGGTTTTAATAATTACTCAAGGGTTCTTCTTTTTGGGCTCCCCGAATTTTCTGGGTGGGATTTCACTTAATTTCTACCATTGGATAATGACATATAGGATTCGATTTTCAATGGAATTGAATAAATTAAGTATGGGGTAAAACATAAATATCCATGCTCTCGCCATCCCATATATGAAATCTTGGTTTGGAATCGACTATTAAATGACTCAAATTATTCAATAAAATGATGCATATAATTTGGAGATATTTAATTCACCTCTCAGATTGTGGTCATCGTGTAGACATAAGGCCTTTAATATTGATTTGATGATGATGATCCCCCAATTTTTGGATAGGGTTTTCATATCCATAATAAGGTAAGAAATTTTAATTTAGGTAGGGGAGAGTTGTGTATATATTTATGTGAATGTTGTGTATAGATTATTCTAACAACTCCCATGGTAAATCGAACCTAGAAGTTCAAGAGCACAATAATATAACTAGTATGTAATCCCTGGAAATTTGACTTATAATGAAGAATATTTCTTTTTTTTAATAAAGACCTCTCTACTTGATCTGGCCAACCTGAACATTAGATGAAGATTTTTTGCAAGTAGTAGGACTGGCAAGGTTCTAATTTAAATGTGAATGGTATGGAGGTGGCTCAAAGGATAAGGGTTTCCTTAAACTATCTCTTAGGTAGAAAAGATGTATAATGTTACTGATAGGGTATACTGCGTGTCTGAACCCATCCTTCCAAGCACCTAAGAATCTGAGGGCTTCCTCAAATTTATCTCAACAAGGGGAGGACCATTTTATTGACATGTAATTTTTTTACGGGGACAATCTTCACTATGAGTACCATCATGGTGAGGTATTACATCATAGCTTGATGTCTGATTATTGGGATTATTTATACAAATTAAACCCTAGTGGGAACCATCAGGTCAGAAGACAACAATAGGAGGACCTCCATGATAGTGAATGTCACATCAGGGAGGACCTTCATAGTGATTTAAATATTAGTGATTTCTGCTAGCATGGATCGTAACCTAACTATATGGATATTTTTGGAAGCGCAATCCTTGTGGATGACCATCATGGGTGATGATAGTAAGGAGAGACGCTTCATTCCATCTGGTGTCACCAATGGGAGGACATTAACAGTGATTTCCTTCATGAAGATGACTCTCATCATTGATATATTCCCAACTATAGGGATTATATCTATAGAATATACCTATGGGAGGACCATCAGGGTGGATGAAATCATGGGGGGCCTTCTTTCCTTTTAATGTCACTATGTGGAGGACCTTTGTAGTGAGTTCTACCATGGTGAGGACTAAAATCATTGATTTATACATGACTGTAGGTATAATTTCTATAGTGTATACCCTAGGTATGTACATCACGATGCACAATTTCAGGGGTAGAACCTTCTATCCTTTTGACATTAATGTTGGGAGGGCCTTGACATTGAGTACCATCATGGAGAGGACTACCATTATAACATGATTCCTAACTAAAAATATTATTTATGTTGTTTTTACACTATAGAGGAAAATTGGTAAAGACAAAAGCAATGGCAGTGCATTATTACCCTTTGACGCCACTGTAGGGAGGACTTATATATTTATTTCCATCATGGTGAGGACTACCATCACAGATTAATTCCAAACAGCACGGAGAATTTATGTAGCATATACACTAGGGAGGAACCTCAGGACAGAAAATTGAAATGGGTGGAACTTATTTCCAATTGATCTGATGGCCATGAAGATTGTTACCATAAAGCTCAGCGGGAGATAAGATCTTATGATCGATCGATTTGTGTCCACAATGGGAGCCTTCATGGTTGATGCTCAAGGTAGGAACTGTAGAGCTGTAGGTAAAAATTTTATAGAGAGGACTGTGTCAACTGATACTACTCCTTTCATAATATGGTAATGGATTCGAAATATCCCAATCCATTATTGATAGATGTTTTATTCCTTTGAGAACTCCATCATCCAGTAGACCAAGGTCGTGAGTCTGCTCTTCATTTAATAGCTTCATTGACATGATTCATATTTGGAAACTCTCTTCTGGGTTTCTAGGTATTCTATTTGTGGTTGAAAGCCATCATATATGAGAACCTATTCCAATGGATACCTTGTAACTACTGGTATATTCCATCTAGCTATAATAATTCTAGCAGAGATGTATGCCTTTCTCTAGAGCGGTCACTTATGTGGGCCGGTGTCCCCTAGTTGGAATAATATTTTTTCCCAATATTGATGACCATTGTATTGTGGAATATTTCCCAAGACCCTCTTGGATGGGATAATTTATGCAGGTCTACTCCATAGTTTTCACCTTATTGTGTGGGTGATCTACCCCACGTGGGGATATTAGTTTTGGGGCCCACATCCTTTCTATTTTCACAAATGTTATTACATATTAACAAATATATAGGATATGTTTTGTAAATGAAATATTACCATACATAATTATTATTATGTTCTGAGATGCTTTATTATATGTAACATGAATATTTACCCATTTTGATGTTAGATAACGAACTAGTGTCTTCTCTAGTCCCTAATTTCTTTTCAATGTGTACCAATAGTTCTACTGTGTAGGGTAATAGTTATGACTCTTCCCATAATGTACAACTAGGATATTCCAACTATTATCTATTATTGAACATGTATTTGATTGGTGGTATTGAAAGGAATGATTATAACATTGAATCTTCTCATAAGGTGACATTTTATTTTTCTATTGGGATTGATATTTCATCTATCAATTTTTTATATTCTTATATTTGGTTTCCATCAAATTTGGATGATTATATTTATTTGGGTAGGAAGTAATATACATCTTGTCATGTATTTTCATTGTATTTGGTTGGTGTCCTTCATTTGTATTTTCATGAATATGCATCTACATGTAATTTTATACATTATTTTTATGGTGGGTTTGGTGAAGGGTTGTAGGGATTTCCACATTCATGTAGCTTATATTATGATATGACAAACAAGATTTTTGGGGGTGAGAAGGATTATAATTATATTAATGAGTTTGTACTGTATTTGACCAGAAGGCTTCATCATTGAGAATGAAGAAACTATTCTAATTATGATTATTTGATTGTCAGTATTTAGGGGCATCCCAAGGGACCTGGGCTTGTCCGACATTATCAAAATCCCACAGGTAAGTATCCTCTTCATGATGAGGATGTTGGGATGTATGACGTTGGCAGAGATGATTTTCAGCATGGGACATTAGGAAAGACCCCTATGGTGTTGGGATGAAGTAATTTTTTAAGGATTAAAAATACACCCTATGATAACACAGGAACTCATTGTCTCATTTCGTGGATAGGCTAGCTAAATGGTTGGAGATAACTAGTGGATCCATTGAGTTCCGAACCATCGAACGTCATTAGATTGGAAGTGGGTGAGGCATCCTAGATTGTAGGTCCTAGCTAGTTTCCTCCATGGTGTGGTGATTTACCTTATGATGGTACTATAAGAAAAATGCAGTTGAAACCCAACTTTGATGATGTTGAGTGCATGATAGATTCCACAATTTAGTTGAGGACCCGACTAGTGCAGTGGTTGAGGTGAGAATTTTTGAAAGTTAGTGAGACTCCATTGGATTAAAGTGATTTCAATAGATTTCCTGTAATATATTTTTAAAGAAAAGACTAAGAAACCTCATTAATGTAGAATCTCATTACCTCATTCATAATTGATGATCCTTCTTGGCCATATTAAATTTTGGATGTGAGAGGGTCATTAAGGATGGATACACTGTCACATTGGTTGTGGATTCGTGTTGATTTCCTTATCTGTTTTCGATGAATACTCCGAATTGATTCATATGATAGAAATTAAATGTATCATTGGGACTGGGGTAGGTTGTCCTTTTTTCTTAAGAAGGATATACCATTATTGAATGATTTTAGGGTTGTTTCACCATTTTTTTGATGAAGATCTATTTTTGCCCATGTGGATTGATTTAAAGGGTTTAAAATGACGTGAAATCATTAACATTGGGTGTGACATCTTCAAATAGTCTCCAATATGTTATATTTGTTGATCTATAAATGCCTAATGTCTCTCACATCTAAGAGTCATTGACCTACTTTCCAAATGTAGTAATTTGTTGGGTAACATGGAAAAAAGCCATTAATTACTCACATTGGTTGATCCGATGAGAAGTCAGGCTCATCACACCCTTTTATTGTTAAATATTTCATATTCTTAGACTCCATTATTGATTTAAGATATGTTAATGAATCCTATATTCATTACCATGTATACATACATGGATTACCTCGATGAAACGATCCATTATAACTAATAATGGGTTTAGAATCATCAATATTTATCCATGGTTCTCCATAAATGGAAGGATCTTTATCTATCAATGGATCTCCATAAATAATACCCTTTTAGGGACTATTCTGAAATTATTCAATCATTTATTAAGTCGATGATGGTTTTAATCAACATGGTGAAACTCTATGGATTTTATTTTTATCAACGGGGGAAAATGGATGATTTTATTTTTGGATCGAGCCCATATGATCAGATTACATCACATCCTCATGAGAGGAATCAAAACACACATAGTTCGGTGCCACATTATAGGAAACAACAAACTTTAAGGTTGTGTGATCATGACCCAACCATGCAGTTCAATGTCACGTGGAAAGGATATATAGGTGGTAGGTACCTTGTCAAAGATGGTATGTGACCTATGTTGTGGCGTCCTGAGGGACCACAATGATATATGGTCTCTGAAGTAAATATGAACCTTTTGGGGATGTTCCCCGAAGAACGTTTGGATGAATTTTGATGTTGTGTTTGGACCTTAGGGTTTATCCTATGCATATTAGTTAGTTTGGAATGAAATCCCAGGTAGTTCAATGTGTCTGTAACATATATCAATGAGGAGGCCTATTTAATGGTGTGGTTGGGGCATAAACAAGGAAGATTACAATGTGATGTTTTAGGATCATGTGGATGAAAATATGGACACCAAACTCTAAGAATTTATGATTCTTGATTGTTTTATGAAACAACAATAAACAATTAGATATGAGGATCACACAACCCACTTGGTATGTTGGTGGATGATATACTGAAGCCCAAAGGGACATGGAGAAAAAATTAAGTGTTATGGTATCTTGTTTTATTTTGATACATAGTAAAGAACAATTTGGTGATCTATCATTACATGTATCATGTAGGGGTGAAGAGGATCAAATGTTCCAGATCTCGTAAGAAAGGCTAGGGGTGGAAATTAGGAGGAGTGCCTGAAATTGGTTCAAGGGAAGGATCTCAATCCTTGTAAAATGGAATGTCATGTGTGTTCCTTACCCATCCCAACTGCATATCGGGGGTTCATGTGATAACACCATGGTTGGATCCCTCATTTCGATGGTAATTTAATCATGAAAACATTGCAAGGCTCTGCCGTATTGTAGAGGTCAACCATGAAATTTCTCTTACCATTGATTTGTAAACTCGAGTGGACATAATGATGTGCCAATTAATTTTATCATACAAGTTAGGTCTCATTAGAATGGGTCTTGTACTAATATAGTTTTACTAGTTTGTAGAGGGGCCAATATGGTGACCAATTATATGACAATAAAAAATGGTTGGTGTTAGATTGTAGAACACTCTAGGATTACCCATTCCATAGAGCATATTCTGATGTGGGATGGGGTTCCCTCTATGTAACTTGTTTCTATGTTGGCAAGGGTACCATCTATAGAGTGTTGTGCTATGCGGACCTAGGTTCTACTCATGTAAATGTTTTCTACATGGGACAAGGATTGGGTAGTGTAGTTATTTCCTATGTGTGGGATTGTTTCTCCTAGGTATGTATTTTTACAAAAGGTAGGGTTATTACCATATAGAAAATTGATTTTTGTAATACAAATCCATAAAGGGAAATACATTTTTCACCTTGCGAGATTATAACTGCAAAAGGGTATTTATTATTTTCAGAATATTGGATTAATTATTTTTTCAATATTAGATGGATTATACATTATGGGAGTCATTGAAGGGATCCATTTTTCATAGTTCCTCATTTCTCGAATGATTTAGATATCTTTGATTCAAAAATCGTTGTTTTTTTTCTCTATCATTGTCCCCTTTTGGGTCTATTTATAGAGTTACTAAGGAACCGAGTGGAGTAATGGACACTTGTCTGCATCATGTTGTAAGCCTTTTTTTTAGAAGAAAGTGGAGGATTACCTTACCCTCAAATTACATGTTCAATGCAGAAACCGTTTGAAAAGGGGCCCATTTTTTGCAGTGTTGGAAATAACTACCTCCTTATTACAAATGGAATTATTTAATTTTTTGGACATGATAGTATCACCTCATCATGTGAACTATTTAGATTGTGGGAAGATTTGTTTGTGGGGGGAAAATCACCAAATAAGTCATGTAAATGAATTTTGTTTTATATTCTCGAAATAGTGTCATTGTATCCATATGAAAACTATTTTTTCCCTGGAGGCATTGGAAAAATGAATAAATCTATTTGGAGTGGTGTTCCACCAGGTGATTTGTGATTCAAGGTCTAATCCCTTCAATATATTCTTCAATCATCTTCAGGGTTTCTTTTCTACCCTTTCCCATTCATGAAATAATATTCCTTTTAACATTAAAAATTTTAGCACATAATTGTGATGTATGGTTTTCCCTAATTTATAATGTATTTTTTGAATTAGTTGGTAATTTTAATTCCATAATTATCAGTCTCTCTCTCTCTATCTACTCATTTATAGGTGGAGGTATATTGATATTTTCAGCTTATTGATAATTTAGTTTCATAGTACAATCAATTATTTTATCTTCATTTTTATATTTTAGGGAACGTAAATGATTGTTCATTTTAGGGAAAAATCATTGTATGGTACTATATGTAAACCTATTGTGCATCCTCTACTATTATAAATAGATAGATTTCTAAAATATTACACATTTTTAGATTTTTTATTCATTTTTTCCATAGTCACAAGTTCCCTTCACTGACAATGGATAAAATAACTTATATATCATGTACTAATATAATTGGCACGGAATTGGTTGAATTAATTAATTATAACAATACTTAAGTGTATTTTAGCAGTCATAAGGTGTATCTCTGTAGGTAAGGACTCACATTTTGTGTTTATATGACTAATATACAAAATAAATCACACGAAAAGTTATCTAAACGTATAAAACATGTGATATAGAGAAAATGGAAGTGATTATTAAGGTGTTTTAATGAAAAATAAATTATGTAAGATAACTGGTCAAGAGACCATGCAGATCCAGAGAATATAGGGGACAACCAAGATCTGAGAAAGGGGAATTCGAATAGCCTATTTTAAAATAATTTTAAAATTTTAGAGTTTTTTATTTAATTTATTCATTGGTATATAAATTTTACTAGATATGGATAGTATATGCATTTCCAACTATTATGAATAACTAACCTAATGGGAGAAAACTTCTTATAGTACGCAAATTACATCATCTAATTATTCAAAAAAAATGAAAAATATTTTACATAAATATCAACTTATTAGTTAATCTTGATGTGATATATTATATGATATTTAATCTTCGTAGATTGATTCTCATGTGATTAATTAGTCACAAACATATATTAATCCAATCATTTTTCCTAAGATTTCCCAAATTTATAAAATATTTACATTTTTAAAAATAAAGATAAGGTATGTAAATTCCATATTAAATAAAGAATAATACATTTGAATGTTAATTAATATTTGGAAATTAAACATTTATTTTACTTTAGAGGGTATGTTATGTTCGATAGCGTACCCAATACGCAACAGTAGGTTTCTTTGAAATCTTACATTGTACACTAATAATATAATATTATTATTTTAAATGGAAGTTAACTCCTAGCTATTTTATTGGCGGGAATGAATATAAATAAAAAAAATATGATTATAAATGTTTGATAAATATTTTTACATTTATACAATAAATATTAGAGGCTTAAAATGTGAATGAATCTACTTTTAAGCATAATTTTCTTTAAAAAGTCGATTTACTGCCTTTTAATGGTTAACCCTCTTTAAATCTTGTTTTTTTCACTCTTATATGTTTTATTTGACAAAACAAAATTCTCTTTAGAATAAGGACATCAATATTTACATTGGATGAAATTTTTGTTTAGTTCTGATAATGTTCATTTTTTTAATTAATAGTGAAAAATACTATATTTTAATTCAAAAGTTCCATTTAATCGAAATTATTTATATGGTTATATTGTCCTTTTAATTTGTTTTAAAGTGTAAGTAAAATATATTTTTACAGTTTAATTTAATTTTGGTCATTTAATGTAATTTCATTTTAAAATTGGACATAAACAAGTGTCAATCTTTTGATAGTTATTATTTATTGAAAACACGCTATTTGTTTTAACAGCGTGAATTAATTTTAAATTAATTTCTGCCACTTATGTGTTTTGAACTTGGAAAAATGGATTCCATATTTGGAAGCAGCAGGTCAAAATTTTGTAAATAGGTAACTTTTATTTTTATACATTTTAAATATTTAATTCAGTAAATATTTTATTTAAGATGATTAAAAGGTAAAAATAATAAATAAGGGTAAAATATAATATTATAATAATATTAAGTTACCCTAACATGTGTCCTAATCTTATTGGCTGATACATATCCAACCATGGCCATCCAAGGGTCAAATTTGGGACCCCATGGGGTCACATGGGAGTAATAATGACGTTTTATATTAATTAATTTCAAGTAAAGACAAAAATAACAAAAAAATATCTTTTAGTAAATAAATTTTAACATGGGGTTATATAAGTTATCTCTTCTAATGTAAATATTATTTGGAAATATAAAATTATTTCCTACATCATGGTATTAGTTTTTATAATTTTGGGACATCAAATATTTTAAATTATTTATGATACAATAATGATGAAATATTTACCTCATTAAAAATGATTTAAATAAAGAAGATTATAAATATTAAAACAATATTCAGAACATATAAAATTATTATTTTATTATTTTATTTTGACCATGAGTTATCTTAACATTTATATTAATGAAAGTTGTCCTTTTGAAATAGAAGATGAGGTAATTATAAAATAATTGTTTCAAACTTTCCTAAAGAGTCCCTCCTCTCCCTTATAAAAAACTCTCACTTCTAACTCATTCCACACACTTCTCAAGACTTTTTCTTGTCCAGAATATTATCTAATAAGCTCCCAAGATCCCTCGATTCAACCTACAAGCCTTACCTTATGCCGAAAATACTTCATGAAACACTTTTGGTTCAAACCAAAGGAATTTACCAGATTTAAAGGTAGCATCTTCTCTTAAGTTATTTTGTTTTATTTTACATCTCCATACCACTAATATCTTTTTATTCATTTATTTTTTAAAAACACCTGTATACTAAAAATAATTGGTGGTTTTTTTATGATTTATTCGACTACACTTACACACACCTCCATCTAATGGGAAAAGAACATATTGTTTCTGTGGTTGAGAAACTAACGCCTCACGAAACGATGATTGTACAATTAAATCCTACCGCCTCTCATGGTGGCCATTAAGATGTCTCTATGATTATATATGATATATATTATGTTAATGTTTCCTTTATGCTTATTTATTTTACATTTATATCATATCATTATGGTTTCCATTATTGCTAAACACGATAATTTCATTTGATGAAGTGCGAACTACCGCCCCCTCAAAGTGATATGACTCGTTCATACCATACATGATACGTATAAAGGATAGATTTAATATTATTATATATGATACTATAATGATATTATAATATTACTATGTATCATTACGTTTTAATTCCATTTAAATATTAAATAAAAATGAAAGTAGCGTTCATGCGTACGTACGGCTTACTGTCTCCATGAACGGTGCATTTCATTTCATACCTCCAAATGTTACGTACTATTATATATACATGTATATAATTGATATATATGATATATTTGATATATAAATCATGAATACTATTATATATATAATGCAATTTTTACCACATTAACAACATGTAATTATAAGAAGTCGATTTTTGACTCAATTACCAAATATTGACAGAACTATCGTTATTAACATAAATGATTACATAATGTTTATAACATGGTAATGAGTGATATAAAAGGAATAATTAACTTCAAAAAGTTTCTTAACCAATTATAAATTATCATTATTTTATTTTTCACAAAATTAAAGAACAAACATGTCAAGTCAGACACAAAGTAAGGGAACATCTTAACCCAATTCCCATTCTTTGGGTCGATCTTATCTTTTTTATTTATGTAATTATTTAATTTATAAACGAAATTATTTTATACGCTGTATACACCCTTTTTACTTTTATTCAAAAGGAATACTTTCTCTATGAAGCATTTTACTATACGAAAAAAATATGTTTCTTTTTAACGTACGCGAAGATAATGACCGTTTAGCCTCCATGATTATTATTTGATCTTTGGATTCCTTAACAAGCAATAATGTTTTTAAAATTTAATTAATACCAGATACTATTTTACATATTTTGGTATTGAAAATGGTTTTTGAAATGGATTGATTAATTCAATGTCTTGAAATGATTTCGTGTGATAACAAATGAAATATTATTATTGAAATTTTTTTATTTTCAATACATTATGTGTTATGATTTTATTTTACAGGTGGTTACATGATAAACCAAATGACGAGTGGTGTTGTGATATATGTGGATGGGTGGTTACATTATAACTTCCAATGCATTGGGTATTGAAGTCAGTCGTATGACTATTCCATTTTTAATATCCGTGGAAGTTGACTGTATGGTTATTCTATTTAATTATGTTTATGTCCTATGTTACCTTTATATGTATTGTGTTATTTTTATGGGTTTTATGGTAATATTTGGGTTATAAATGGGTAAGCAATGATCGTTTATTCATTGAAGAGTATTAACTAATTCATAAAGGTGAAAATCAATACTTATGATTAAGTATTCATGGTTTGCTTTTTTTTAAACTAATAGTTTTCCTTCTTTGTGTATCCCTTACTAAGCTTCTTGTGCTCATCCCAAGTTTTTCAAATGTTTTTCATAGGATATAAGGTGGAATAGGTTCAAGGATGAGATCATAGAATAGTCATTCCATCTGAAACATGGAACTAGACATGACTCTTTTTTTTCAAAGGGTGTATATTTTGTTGAAAAAATGGAAAATGAGTAGAAGTATCTAGTTTTTCATCTTTTGAGAAGTAATAGTTAAGTAATAATTCTCTAAAACTCTAAACTAGAAAAGACTATCAATGTGAATTATTCAATTATTTCATTATCATGTAATGATTTAAGGTCGGTTCCTTATAGTTGGTATCAGAGGTTGGTCTAGAAAACTTTGGGACTAAGGGTATTGTTAAATTAATATCCATAAATTATTTTATGTTAATATTGAAATGATATAGAATTTACAGATTACCATGTTGATTTTCCAAAGATATTTCTGTGTCCAGAATGGTTTTTCACAGGGGAAACCGGGCAGCTATGTTGGGACGACAGCATGAGGTAGACAACCTTCCAAATCAGCAACCTGAGATAGTCGGGATCAGAACTGAATAGTTTGTTGCAGTGATGGAACAGTTGACTCGGTCTATAAATGTTGGTAGTGTCCATGCATGATATCATCCAGATCAACCACAGAGGAACATGTTAGTAGTAGAGCATTTCATGAGGCTGCATCCCCCATCATTGAGAGGATCTACTTACCCCGTGCTAGCATAATGGTGGATTAATGCTTTGGAGAAATTTTTTGATGTCATGGGATTTTCAGAACACCAAAAGGTTAGTCTTTTTGTTTACTGTTGTGAAGGTGAATCTGATCAGTGGTGGTAGATGGTGAAAAATGTCAGGGATAGTGAGGGGATTGATGCTCTTGATTAGGATAAATTAAAAGGAATGTTCTTTGAGACATATTTTCTTAAGGTGGTTCGACATAGGATGGAAAAAAAATTCCTAGAATTGAGGTAGGACGATGACTTAGTGGTTGCTAATGAAGAAGAGTTCACTCCACTGAAATGGTATACACCAAATTTCATACGAGATCGTGATAGTAAGAAAAGTCAATTTTACTTAGGACTGAATCCATGATATCGAATAGCATTAGCCTCTCGTTATTTCAAAAGTTATGAAAAACTTGTTTGATGTGCGTAGAAGGTGGAAATGGAGTCTGCCGATGATCAGGTGTTCTTTGACAAAAAACATAATAAGTGGTCCAGTTGGCAGGAAAATGGAAGGAAAACTTCAAAGATGCCTGGTGGTAAGAAAAAAATATCTATCTTCTAAGAAGTGTGTTAAAAGAATCCTAGGGAATGTTTATCAAATGTCTGGAAAGTTCTTATAGTGCGGTAAGTCTAGTCATATTGCTCGTATCTGTAAGGAAGATGATCAAGCAAGTAATGAAAATCTATTGGTAAGGTGTTTTAAGTGTAATGAAATGGGTCATTATGCAAATGAGTGTCCAGTGAAGAACATTACTGAGGGAAATATGCTAGACTATAAGCAAAAATGGGTTGTGAAATGCTTTGCAACTACTTCAGTAGATGTTGGGCCATCAAATGAAGTATTACTAGGTATACTATTTTCTTTAGATTGTGCCAATGTGTTGTTTGATTTAGGGTCGACACACTGTTTCATTTCTGAGAAGTTTTCTATTAAATTTTTAAATCAATCTCATGGTATTAATACTGAACATATGGTAATAATACCTAGAGGAAATATTGATACAAAAAAACATAAGTACCTTCTTGTCCTCATGTGAGGAAAGAATCTACCTGAAAACCTTATTGTTTTTCATCTAGTAGAGTTTGATGTTATTTTGGGTATGGATTCGCTTTCTATTTATCATGCTAATATTGACTACAGAGCTAAAGAGGTTTCTTTTCAGAAATATTTTTAGTTGGTATACATGAATGAACACTTAATTTTGATAACATATTAGGAAGTAGAGAAACTAGTAAAAGATGGAAATGAATGTTACCTTTCTCATATTGTTGAAAATAAAGGATGTTTTGTGAGTAATTATGTGCCAGTGTTAAATGAGTTCCTTGTTGTTTTTCCTGATGAGTTTCCTGGTATTATACCGGATCGGGAAGTTGAATTTACTGTTGACTTAGTTCCTGATGCTAAAACAATTTCAAAACCCCCTTATCGAATGGCTCAAATTGATCTTTCAGAGTTAAATAAGCAATTGAAGGAGTTATTAGATAAAGGTTTCATTTGACCTATCACATCACCACGGGGAGATCCTAACTTATTGGTTTAAAAAAATATAGTTCAATGAGACATTGCATTGATTATAGAGATTTGAATAACATCACTATTAAGAACAAGTATCCTTTGCCTCATATTCATGATTTGTTTGATCAGCTCCAGGGAGGTTAGTTTTTTTCAAATATTGATCTGCGGTCAGGGTACCATCAGCTGAAAGTAAATGAAGCAGACATTCTGATGACCACGTTTTGTATTAGATATGGTCATTTCGAATTTGTAGTTATGCCTTTTGGTTTAACCAATGCACCTGATGTATTCATGGATCTTATTAATATAATTTTTCATGGGTTCTTGGATAAGTTTTTTGTTGTGTTCATTGATGATATTTTGGTTTATTCTTAAATTAAAAGGGAGAATGAAAGTCATTGAAGGGATGTCTTGAAAACCATAAAATAAAAAAAATTGTATGGGAAATTTAGCAAGTGTGAGTTTTGGTTAAAACAAATTTCATTCCTAGGTTACATTGGTTCAAAAAAAGGCATAACGTTTGATCCTGTTAAAATAAAAGTTGTTGAAGAATGGCCATGACCCGCAAATATAACCTAGATCCGTAGATTTCTTGGTTTGGAAGGTTATTACTAGAAGTTTTTTATTAATTTTGCACGGTTATCTAGTCCAATGACTAAATTAACTCAAAAGGGTGTTAAGTTCATCTGGAAAAAAATCTGATGATTGTTTTCAAGAATTGAAATAATATTGGTGAATGCTCTAGTTTTGGAGTTGTCTTCTAGAAATGGTGAGTTTGTTATCTTCAGTTATTCTTCGTTGAAAAGACATGGTTGTGTCCTTATGAAAAATGATCTGGTAATTGATTATGCTTCACGTCAGTTGAAGCCTCATGAGTTAAATTACCCTACACATGATTTGGAATTATCTTATTTTTTTCATTAAAAATTTGGAGGCATCATTTTTATGGAGTGAAATGTGAAATATATACTAACCAACAATTTTTGAAGTATATATTCAATCAAAAAGAATTGAACATGAGACAGAGTAAATGTTCAGAATTAATCAAGGATTGTGATTTCACGATCCATTACCATCCAGGAAAAGAAAATAAAGTGGCTGATGATTTTAGTCGAAAAGGTAATGCTTCATTAACCATGCTATGTTTAGAACAAGATCCTTCGGTTTTTTATTTGAATAATTTTGGCATAGAAGAAGTCAATTTATGAAATTATTCTGTTTTGTTTCAAGTGTCAGTTGAATCATCTCTCTCATACAGAATTAAGCAATCTCAAAAGGGAGATAGTGAGTTTCACAAAAAGGTATAGTTGGTTTAGAAGGGTAAGTTTCCTAAATATAACATTTATAATGATTGTGTTTTGAGGTTTGGGAAAATATTTTGTGTGCATTGTGATTCACAGTTGAAGACTGAGTTGTTATGTGAAGTTCATAGTTCCTCATTTTCAGTTCATCCTGGCAGTACTAAGATGTATGAAGATCTGTGGGAGTATTACTGGTGGGATGGAATGAAAAGAGATATTCTTAATTTTACTGTGATGTGTATGACTTGTCAGTAGGTTAAAGCAGAGAAGCAGTTAAAGAAAGGAATGCTTCAGTCATTACCTGTGCCAGAGTGTAAATGGGAAAATATATCCATGGGCTTCATTGTCGGATTATCAAAGACATATAGGAGTAACAATACAATATAGTTTATTGTTGATCAATTGACTAAATCTTCTCATCTCCTTCCATTTTGAGATACATTGTCTCTAGATCAAATATCTTGGTTGTATGTAAAAGAGTTATTAAGGTTCCGTGGTGTTCCTCTCCCCATGGTATCTAATCATGACCCTAGGTTTACTTCTCTCTTTCGGAAAGGACTTCAGAAGTCATGGGGTACTGAATGAAATTTTAGTACAGCTCTTCTTCCTCAATCCTATGGGAAGTCAGAACGAACGATTCAGCACTTGGAGGACATGCTATGAACTTGTTCACTGGATTACAAGGAAAGTAGGGCCCAACATATTTTATTTGTTGAATTTTCATATAATAATAGTTTTAATTCCAGTATACAGATGTCTCCATTTGAGACATTATGTGGAAAGCGTTTTCAAACTCTAGCTTTTAAGGATGAAGTAGGTTAAAGAAATTTGATGAGAAAAGAATTGGTAGAAGAGATGGCAGGAAAGGTTTAGTTGATCTAGAAGAACATGAGAATAGCTTAGAGAAGGAAGAAAAGTTATGCGGATAACTAAAGGAATGATCTTACTTTCAAGGTAGGTGATCATGTCTTTCATAAAGTTTCTCCATTGAAATGTGTGATTCATTTATGTAAGAAGAGGATGTTGAGTCCGATGTTCATTGGAACTTATGAAATCCTAGATAAAGTTGGAGCATTTACATAAAGAGTGGCTTTACCCCCCAATTTTATCTCAGGTACATAATGTTTTTCATGTTTCAAATGTGAGAAAGTATATATGCGAGATCCATCACATGTTTCGAGCCTAGAGGTAGTTCAGTTGGAAAAGAATCTCTCTTATGAGGAACAACCAGTCCGGATTCTTGACCGTAGAGAGAAAGTGTTGCAGAATAAGATAATTTTTTAGGTAATGGTTCTGTGGAAAAACCATATCATTGAAGAGGCAACGTGGGAATATTAAAATGTTATGAGGGATAAATGCCCCCACTTATTTGATAAGTGAAAAAAATTGAGAGGACGCAATTCCCAAAAGGAGGGAAGGATGTAACATCCCAAGTAAATAAAGAATAATACATTTGAATGTTAATTAATATTTTTAAATTAAATATTTATTTTACTTTAAAGTGGATTATATGTTCGATATTGTACCCAATACACAACAGTGGGTTTCCTAGAAATCTTACGTTGCACACTAATAATATAATATTATTATTTTAAATGGTAGATAACGCCTAGCCATTTATCGAAATGAATGAATAGAACTAACTACAGTAGGATTATATAGGTTTGTTAAATGTTTTTACATTTATCCAATAAATTTTAAAGGCTTAAAATGTGAATGAATCTAATTTGAAGAATAATTTCTTTAAAATGTCGCTTTGCCACCTTTTAATAGAGAATCCACATTAAATCCAGATTTTTCACTCTTATGTGTTCTATTTTACAAAATTAAATTTTTATTTAGAATCTGGACATCAAAATTTACTTTGGATGAAATTTTGGTATTTTTCTCATAATGTTCATTTTTTTAATTATTAATGAAAAATATTGTATTTTAATTCATAAGTGACATTTAATATAATTTATTTATACGATTATATTTTATTTTAAATTGGTTTTAAAGTGTAATTAGATTATATTTTTATCATTTAATATAATGTTGTTCATTTTATGTAATTTCATTTTGAAATTGGACATAAACAAGTGTCAATCTTTTGATAGTTATTATTTCTTAAAAACACGCTATTTTTTTAACAGGAGGAATTAATTTTAAATTAATTTCTTATACTTCTTTGTTTTGAATTTAGAAAAATGGATATTTGGAATTAGTAGGTCCAAATTGTGTAAATAGGTAACTTTTATTTTTATACATTTTAAATATTTACTTCAGTAAATATTTTATTTACCATGATCAAAAGGTAAAAATAATAAATAAGGTTAAAATATAATATTATAATAATAATAAATTACACTAACATGTGTCATAATCCTATTTTCTGATACATATCCGACCATGGGAATCTCTGGATCGAATTTGGGACCCCATGGGGCCACATGGGAGTAATAATGACATTTTATATTAATTAATTTAAAGTGAAGAAAAAAATGACAAAAACAAATATATTTTAGTAAATAAATTTTTACATGGGGTTATGGAAGCTATCTCTTTGACTATAAATATTATTTGGAAATCTAAAAAAATGTACAACATCATGTTTTTTTATAATTTTTGGACATCAAATAAATTAAATTATTTATGACACGATAATTATGCAATATTTACCTCATGAATAAATGATTTAAATAAATAAGATTATAAATATTAAAAAAATATCCAAAACCTATCCAATTCTTATTGGATTATTTTATTTCGACCATGAGTCATCATAAATTTGATATTACCGAATAGTTGACCTTTTTAAACCAATGATGAGATTATTATAAAATAATTGATTCAAACATTCATAGAGAGCCCATCCTCTCCCTTATAAAAATATCTCACCTCTTTCTCATTCCACACACTTCTCAAGCCTTTGGATCATCCAAACTATGCTATAATAATCTCCCAAGATCCCTCTCTTCATCATAGAAGCCTTAACTTAGGTATAAAACACTTCAATAAAACCTTTTGGTTTAAACCAATGGGTGTTACCCTATTTAAAGGTAACATCTTCTCTTAAGTTCATTTGTTTTATTTTACTTCTCCAACACCCTAAACACTTTTTATTACTTTATGGTGTAACAACACCAGTATACTCAATATACTATGGTGTTTTGTATGAGATTGATTGGAAATACACTTGCACACACCTCCATCTAATGGGTAAAGAACATACAGTTTCTATGGATGGAAAACTAACACCTCACAAAATGATGATTGATCAATTATCTTCTACCGCCTCTCATTGTGGCCATTAAGATGTCTCTATGTTTATACATGATATATATAATGTTTATGTTTCCTTTATGCTTCTGTATTTTCTATTTATAGCATACCTTTATGGTTTCCATTATGGGTAAACTCTATAATTTCATTTGAGGAAGTGTGGACTACCGCCCTTTTAAAGTGATATGACTCGTTTATACAATACGTGGTATGTATAAAGGATAGAGTTAATTATATTATATATGATAATATACAAGAATTATAATACAACTATGTATCATTATTTTTTAATTCCATTAAAATATGAAATAAATATGAATGTAGCGTTCATGCGTACGCACGACTTACCATCTCTAGGAATGAGGAATTTCATTTCTTACCTACAAATGTTACGTACTATTATAAATACATGTATATAATGGATTTATATGATATATATAATATCTAAGTCATGAATATCATTATATATATAATGAAATCCTGACCACATGAACAACATGTAATTATATAGTCTATTTTTAACTCAAGTACCAAATATTGGCATAACGATCGTTATTAACTTAAATGATTAAATAATGTTTATAACATTGTAATAGGTGATATAAAAGGAATAATTAACTCAAAAAATGTTCTTAAGAAAGTATAAACTATCTTTAGTTTATTATTCCGGAAATTAAAGAACGAACGTGTCAAGACCGACACAAGGTAAGGGAACTTCTTAACCCAATTCCCATTATTTGGGTTGATCTTATCTTTCTTATTTATGTCATTCTTTAATTTATACATGACATTATTTTATACGATCTATAAACCCTTTTTACTTTTATTCAAAAGTAATCTTTTCTTTACGAAGCGTTTTACTAAACGAAAATAATATGTTTCTTCTTAACATATGGGATGACAACGACCATTCCGCCACCGCGAGTATTATTAGATATTTGGAATCATTAACAAGATTTAATGTTCTTAAAAGGTGAATAAATACCAAATACTATTTTTTATATTTTGGAATTGAAATTTTTTATGGAAATGGATTGATAATTTCAAGGTTTGGAAATGATTTCTTTTGATTGAAAATGAAATGTTATTAGTGAAATGTTTGTATTTGCCATAATTTATATGTTATGATTTTATTTGAAGGGTGGTTATGTGATAAACCAAATGATGGGTGGTGCCATGATAAACCAGGATAGGTGGTTACGTTATAACCTCCAATGAATTGGGTATGTAAGTTGGTCGTATGGTTATTCTATTTATTGATATGTGTGGAAGTTGAACGTATGGTAATTCCATTTATGTATATTTATGTCCCAAGTTACCTTAATATGTTATGAGTTCTTTGTATAGGTTTTATGGTAAAATTTTGGTTACCAATGGGTAATAAATGATCGTTTATCATTGAAGAGTAATTACTACCTCATAAAGGTGAAAATTATTACTTACGATTAAGTATTCATTTTTTATTTGGGGTTTTCAAAAACTAACAGTTTTCCTTATTTGTGTATCCCAATGAGAGCTTTTTGTGCTCATCCAAAGTTTTTTAAATGTGTTTTGTAGGACTTAAAGTTGAATAGGGTCAAGGATGGGATCATGGAAAAGTCATCATGTCTGAAACATGGAAGTAGACATGACTCTTATTTTCAAAGAGTTTAAATTTTGTGGAAAATAATGGAAACTGAGTTGAAGTGTCTACTTTTTCATCTTTTGAGATTTAACAGTTATGTCCTAATTCTCTAAAACAGTACACTTGAAAATATCCTCATTGTGAATTATTCATTTAATTCAATATTATGTAATGTTTTAAGGCTGGGTCCTTATATTTGGTATCAGATGTCAGGTTAGAAAACATTTGGAGTTAGGATATTGTTAAATTAATATCCATAAATTAATGAATGTTAATATTGATATGATATAGAATTTACATATTACCATGTTTCTTTGCCTAAGATATTTCTGTGTTCAGAATGGTTTTCCGTAGAGGAAATATGGCAGCTATATTTGGATGATAGTAGGAGGAAGATAACCTTCCAAATCGGCAACTTGAGATGGTCGGGATAAGAACTGAACAGTTTTTTTGCAGTGATGGCACAATTGACTCAGGCTATAAATGGAGGTGTTTTCTGTGCATCAGATCAACCAGATAAATAATAGAGGAAGATGTTAGTAGTAGATCATTTCATGAGGAAACATCCCCTATCATTCAGAGGATCATCTGACCCTGTGCTAGCAGAAGGGTGGATTAAAGCACTAGAGATAATATTTTATGTCATGGGGTGTTCAGAACACCAAAAGGATAGTCCTGTTATATACCATTTTGAAGGTGAAGATGATTAGTGGTGGTCGATGGTGAAAAATATCAGGTATAGTAATGAGATTGATTCTCTTGATTGGGATGAATTCAAAGGTATGTTCCTTGAGAAATATTTTCCTAAGGTGGTCTGACTTAGGATGGAAAAACATTTCCTAGAATTGAGGTAGGAGGATGACTCATTGTCTGCATATGAAGTAAAGTTCACTCGATTGTAAAGGTATGCACCAGATTTCATTTGAGATCTTGATTGTAGAGACCCGTATCTTGACGTACATGGACATTACATTACATTTGCGGAATAATTAGTACATAACAAAAACACACACTAAAGGATCGTAATAGTTTAGTGTCTTTGGAAACTCGGAACGTAATCTTATAATCCTGGTGAAAGATCTTCAATATCTCCCGTAAAGATCTTCCATTTTTTTTTACCTAAAACCTTTCTTTATATCCTGGGGAAAAGAAAACATAAAAGGGTGAGCTCAAATTCTCAGTAAGGGTATACAAAAGAAATAAAAAAAAATCATATCATATCTTTTTGAAAATCATAACCTGCAAAAGAGATCATAATATCTTAACATGGAACAAATCATAGAAGTGAAAATAAGATCACCATAATCATAACATGAAACTTGAAACTTTGTGGCATGCACACATAATCATGGAAAATCATTTCTTGTTAGTCATGACTCATTGCCAAGACTATCTTAGTGGACAAAGTCCCTTTCTGAACCGAGTTCACTCCTCGTTTCAGTCCTGTATCACTGAACCGAAATAACCTTCCGTTCCAGCCATGTTTATCTCATGAGATATAAAATCTTTACCCAATGCAATGGAGGGAGATATAGGTCCCACCCATCTCTTAATGAATCCTTTCTTATGTGTGCCACAAAATCATAAATCATACATCATTGCATAACCCATGTAATAAAAATGGGATTCTTAAACAACATGACATCATAAAACCATTCATATAAGATAAAGGAATTCATAAACATAATTTCATCACAACATAGTCAAATCAATGTAAAAATATGGATAGAAACAGAACCCTTTATTATCTTATATGGAAAATAATTTTGATAAAACACTTGAATTGAATTCTTGAGGAAAATATCCTTTCTTCTTCAAAATCAATTTCTTTTCACAAAACATCATGCAATTTTAAAAGAAAGAGATTTTATTGAAAATAGTCATGAAATCTTTTAGAGGAAGCTTCATGAAAATAAGGCTTTATAAAACAGTATAAATCCGTTCGTGCCGTATAAGTTAAAAAAAACATTCTTCGTACTTTTGTCGGAAAAGTCAAAAAGTACCTCGTACGAAAAACGAAAAAAAAGATTCCTTTCATATCCTTTACTAAAAACTCATAGAAGGGTAAAATTGGATTTAAACAATTTTAGGTGGAAGGAAATAATATTACATATTGAGGGAACATGGATGTGGATGATAAAATACACCCCAGTAAATACTTGCGAATAAACAATCTCGGATAAAAATGAGATTGTGATATTTCCCTTACCTTAGGTCCGACTTGCTTTGTAAGTGTCCGAACCTCCTATATAATGATTTAAATCATGTTATTGACTTATTACAGAATCATATTCATTGTTATGATATCATATATGGTTCACTTATGACATTATATTACCCGTTCTTTTGTAAATTCCATGTTAAAGAAGCGTTTTGGGTAAAATCGTTTCATTTATCGTAGGTGTTTTGACTTGTTTTTCTTGACATTATTATTACTTATATCATGATTTACTTACTTCCAGAATATAAAATATGATTTATATATCATATATATTCAGTATATATATATATATAATAGGTAGATAAATAAAATGAAAAACACCGTTCATGGAGACGGTAGTCCGTACATACGCATGAACGCTGTTTTCCTTTCCTTATTGTCTTGAAATGGAAGTAAGTAGATGACAAACATAGGTATATATATACATAAATCCAGTAGCTTTATAATGTCATATATTTCATTATTATTTATTATATATACATTATAATCATTCTTAAATGGTTAACATGGAGAATGAATCTCATCGCGTCGTGGAGACGGTATTCCGTACGTACGCACGAGCGATGATATCATTTCTATAAATATTGAATTGAATTGGAGTGGATTATAAAATATATCAGAATCAATATGATGTTGTAATAACTATTTATAGTTATTCTTTACACCATTATACCCATCCATGTAAGGTGGTGGTGGAAAATAGATTACACCACGGCGTGGAGACGGTATTCCGTACGTACGCACGGGCGGTGATTTCTTTTTCCGTAGGATGGATAGATGGTGAAATAGGGTTGTTTCATACTTATAATAACATATCAGTATATGAGTGATACTGATGTTATTACTTCATAATGAAACAACCTAAGAAGAAGAAGTGGAAGAAGAAATAAAGATGAAAGAATTGGTAACGGTAATTACCTCTTCTTTGAAGTGCCTCTTTGAGACCTCCTCTTAGGGCACTAAAATTGGTCTTTGAGGAAGACCAGAACCTCTAGGATGTTTCTAGGGAAGTGGAGAGGAGAAATTGGCAGGGGTTGGCCGATCTTGAGTGCTCAAATTGGTGTGAGGAGGAGGGGGAGGAGGTGTCCTTTTATAGGGGAGGAGAGGGGCACCTTAGGAATATCTCAAAATATTATTTTATATTAAAGTCAAAATCGGTTTATAATGGTTCCAAAGGGTCTTATTTCAAAGCTAAAGTGGGGATGGGTCGAAAGCCTATCAACCAATAGGATTTAGACAAGTTTAGGGTATTATTTTAACCTTATCAATTAGATTTAACTCTTCGTTAAATAATTTAACTTTTACCGTGTCTTTTTGTTTTCTTTCACTATATGGTTAATAAACTTACTATAACATGCCAAACGAACCCCAAATTGTATATTATTAATACATATATCCTTATCTAAGTCATTTGGCAGAACCTTAGATTTTTAGGAATAAAATAACAATTAATAATATAATATTTGATTTAAAAACTATTTTGTGTCAATTTTGACACTATTTGATATATGATTTTTGTGAAAGTCATAAAAGATTTATATGTTCGAAACAAGTTGATTAAATCAACAATAATATATCATAGTAACCTATAAAATTAGTGGAATTCATAAAAAGTCTTAAATTACATTTATTTTGGTATTTATATTATCAATTATGTCAATATTTCATTAATAAGATAATTACTGCATCATATTTGTGTCATAAATAAATTATATTATTTGATGTCTAAAAATTACAAATAAAATACCATCATGTAGGAAATCTTTTTAGCTTTCTAATGAATATTTATAGTCGAATTTATCGTATGTATAACCCCATATTAAAAATGATTTACTTATTAAACTTTGATTTTAACTATTTTAACCCTTCTTTAAATAAATTAATAATAAATGTCCTAATCTAATCCAAGTGGGCCTAAATGGTCATATTTTATTCCTAAGTTTTTTTTGGTCGAATTACACTTGTCCAATAGAATTAGGACATGTGTTAGGGTAATATTAATATCATATTTACCCTTAGTTACCCTATTTACTATTAACCGTGGTAAAAAAAGTAAAAAGTTACTATTCACCAAAAAATTATTTTCATCTCATTGAACCACATTTTAGTCCTTGATATTAACCGTGTCTCTCGGATTTTCGAAATTCCATTCACAGAAGCGGTAAAATTAAGTTTTATGCAAAATTCAGTTTTTAACCTACCACTTAGTAGTTTCACTATTCATCAAAAATTGATGTTTTTCAGAACAATGCCAAAATTTCATCCCAAGATATATTTCATATTCCGAATTCAAAAATGAAGTCTATTTTACCAAATTCATAACATAAAAGTTGCATTAATTAATTTTATAATTAAATCCCGCTGTTAAAACAAATAGCGTGTTTTTAAGAAACAATATCTATCAAAAGATTGATACTTGTTTATTTCTAGTTTAAATGTGAAATTACATCCAATGACCAACATTGTATTAAATTGTAAAAATATATTCTAAATATACTTTAAAACCACTCAAATTAATGATTTATCACTATTAATTATTTCGATTAAAAAAGTTGTTTTTTAATTATAATTTAGTAATTTTCACTATTCATCAGAATATGAAAGTTATCCGAAAAGTACCAAAATTTCACCTTAGGCTAAATTCGATACTCCGAATCCAAAAATGAAGTTCATTTTGAGAGTTAAAATTTCTAAAATTTAAAAAGTGGTTATTACTATTCATAACGGCTAGTTTTAATAATATTTTAATAGCATATCATTGTTTCGTGAAACTCAGTATTACGTACCACACACGCTATCGAGGAAGGTTGCGATTGCGTGTAATGCAAGGCAAGTCAAGGATGCGTGTTGTGCAAGCTCCTTTTGGTGTAGCGTATAACACAAGACATTAGTAAAATAAAAAAGAATATTTTTCATAAAATCTCGGGCTATTACATTCTACCCCCCTTAAAATGAATTTCGCCCTCGAAATTCGTCGGGGTTATAAATGGTTTACTATTCGAAAGTTTCTTTAATAGAAACCCACATCGTAAAAAGGAATATCAAAACCAATCTTTAAAAACAAAAGTATGAAACGTAACGGTTACCCAAATAAACTAATCATTGGGTTTCCACATAGGTGAAAATATGGATATGGAAGAGAAATCTAACCATCATGTTCTGATGGAGAGTGGTAGAGAACATGGCTATGGAAAAGCCAGTAATCACAAATCCATAGATTTGTGATGATATAAGTTACCATCTGATTCATCAGGTATAAGATCACTAGGACAACATTTTTGGTTTTCAAGATCATTTCCCTAAAGTTGAAAATTTGAATTAGAATAAATACTTACTTTATTTTGGTACAATCTCACTGTTGTTCGTGCCTTAAACAATTTCCACTTCATCTCTTAAATAAATGAAGTTGAATTTGTTATTCATGAAGTGTTAGCATATCATAGAATGACGGGTCATTCCATCTGTCTCAAACAAAAGCATAGCAAAAATTATATGCATAAGTCGATCTATAGTGAGATTAATCATATATGGTTCCTAAAATGGACTTATACTTCATATATCATACTGCTTAATATAATAAAACTAGTTTCTACTAAACAGGGACTTCCTGTAGGCCAGTGGTAGGCGATAAAGCCCAGTCGCACTTCGGTTGTGGGTTCGATTCCCACAGCCTTGTCCGAAGCGATGGGCTGTCGCCCGTCCTGTAGGTTGTCCCTTTTTCTAAAACTACGTTACTATAACATCCCATCAATAATATCGAAAAAAAACTTCTATCCTTAAACAATACTAACTTATGTCCAACATAATCCATTCCAATCTTTAGTCCTATCCATAATACTGCAGTCCATTCTCATAACATAGTGAAAACGATTACCAGAGATTTAATACCATCGTTGATCCCCATATATCATAAGATATATCTTGTTGGACACATTCCAAACATTCAAAGGCCTTAATCTTGTACTCTCTTGAATACCCATTGAACCTTAGTGAAAACTTGAATGCAGTTAAAAGTTAACACCTTCCACATACCAAAATCCTCAAAATTCTATATACTCAAACTTAGTCCTTATATCAATCATGAGCTCATGAATACTGTTAAAAATTTAATTTTCTTGTTTTCCCTTCATTATGCGCATAATATCTCAATCACTTTGAATACCACATTAGACCAATACATAAATATTCCAATATTCCATGATACAACATTATTTTAGAATCCCATTACATAAACACTTAATCATTCCACCACATCGTTGTCATATTCAACATTGCCAATAGTGATCGCATGTGATTTCCCTTTGTCCTTTGCCTTCAGTGGTTGCTCATGTTGATCATCACTAACCCTTGGATTAGGGCAATTATTAGCATAATGCCCCATTTCCTTGCACTTGAAGCATTGAAGTGTTGGCGGTGCGTTCTCTGCAGTGTTTGCTTTATTCACATCATTAGAAACCCTTTTTCCATTACTTCGACACTCAGCTGCTCGATGACCTTCTTTTCCACACTTAAAACATTTTCTAGTCCCTTTAAGATAATCTCCACCATGCTTCTTTCCACACTTTGTGCATAAGGAAACATTCATCTTCTTTTCACCATTATTCTGAGATTTCTCCTTGAACTCAATTTTTCGTTTCTTGTCAAAACCATGAGATGGATATGTAACACCAACTTCCATTTCTACCTTCATAGCACAACGCACAATTTCTTCATAGCTACTGAAGTCTCTTATAGCTAATGCCCTTCGAAGACTTGGTTTTAAGCCACTGAAAAATCGATCAACTTTACTTTTAGGTTGGATGATAATTCCAGAAGCATACCTTGCAAGTCTTGTAAAATTTGCTTCATAGGTACCAACAGATTCATCATCCCTTTGCTTCAGTTCAAGAAACTCTTTCTCCATCTTTGTTCGAAGAATACGAGGGAAGTACTTACTGAAAAACAAGTTCTTGAACTCGTCCCATTCCATGGAATCAATTTCATCTCTTGGCCTCGTATTCTTGATAAGATTCCACCATTGATCAGCTTCACCTTCCAAACGATATACTGCTAAGATGACTTTATCATGTTCAGAACATTGAAGAACTGAAAATATCTTTTCAGTAGTACTAATCCATTGTTCAGCAACTAATGGATCAGTAGACCCACTGAAAGAAGGTGGACGTTGCCTCATGAAGGACTCAATAGAATATTGTTCCCTTCTCTGCTCATTTGGAAGTCCAGAATGATTCATAGCTTGTGTAAGTATAGAAATAAGATTTTGCACTCCATCTCCCATAATATTTGTTTGTTCAGGAGGACAATCATTGCATTGTCCATTGCATTGATCAACACGGTTCCTTCGGGTTCCAGCCATCGTCTAAAACCCAAAAAGAATAGTGTGAGAGGCAAAAATCATGCTAGGGAAAACAACATAATAAAGGGGGAGTACCTTCAATATCCAACATCTTAGGTTTAATTCTATGATCGTTAGCGTAATTCTATTACTATAACCTATACGTATACTTATCCCTAGGGACATCCCTAGACATACCTTAGAAATATCTCTAGGGATCTCACTAACGTTTTCGCATCCTAGTTTCCAAAGGTTGACTAAACCTTTCCTCTGATACCAACTGTAGAGACCCGTATCTTGACGTACATGGACATTACATTACATTTGCGGAATACTTAGTACATAACAAAAACACACAATAAAGGATCGTAATATTTTAGTGTCTTTGGAAACTCGGAACGTAATCTTCTAATCCTGGTGAAAGATCTTCAATATCTCCCGTAAAGATCTTCCATTTTTTTTTACCTAAAACCTTTCTTTATATCCTGGGGAAAAGAAAACATAAAAGGGTGAGCTCAAATGCTCAGTAAGGGTATACAAAAGAAATAAAAAAAATCATATCATATCTTTTTGAAAATCATAACCTGCAAAAGAGATCATAATATCTTAACATGGAACAAATCATAGAAGTGAAAATAAGATCACCATAATCATAACATGAAACTTGAAACTTTGTGGCATGCACACATAATCATGGAAAATCATTTCTTGTTAGTCATGACTCATTGCCAAGACTATCTTAGTGGACAAAGTCCCTTTCTGAACCGAGTTCACTCCTCGTTTCAGTCCTGTATCACTGAACCGAAATAACCTTCCGTTCCAGCCATGTCTATCTCATGAGATATAAAATCTTTACCCAATGCATTGGAGGGAGATATAGGTCCCACCCATCTCTTAATGAATCCTTTCTTATGTGTGCCACAAAATCATAAATCATACATCATTGCATAACCCATGTAATAAAAATGGGATTCTTAAACAACATGACATCATAAAACCATTCATATAAGATAAAGGAATTCATAAAAATAATTTCATCACAACATAGTCAAATCAATGTAAAAATATGGATAGAAACAGAACCCTTTATTATCTTATATGGAAAATAATTTTGATAAAACACTTGAATTGAATTCTTGAGGAAAATATCCTTTCTTCTTCAAAATCAATTTCTTTTCACAAAACATCATGCAATTTTAAAAGAAAGAGATTTTATTGAAAATAGTCATGAAATCTTTTAGAGGAAGTTTCATGAAAATAAGGCTTTATAAAACAGTATAAATCCGTTCGTGCCGTATAAGTTAAAAAAAACATTCTTCGTACTTTTGTCGGAAAAGTCAAAAAGTACCTCGTACGAAAAACGAAAAAAAAGATTCCTTTCATATCCTTTACTAAAAACTCATAGAAGGGTAAAATTGGATTTAAACAATTTTAGGTGGATGGAAATAATATTACATATTGAGGGAACATGGATGTGGATGATAAAATACACCCCAGTAAATACTTGCGAATAAACAATCTCGGATAAAAATGAGATTGTGATATTTCCCTTACCTTAGGTCCGACTTGCTTTGTAAGTGTCCGAACCTCCTGTATAATGATTTAAATCATGTTATTGACTTATTACAGAATCATATTCATTGTTATGATATCATATATGGTTCACTTATGACATTATATTACCCGTTCTTTTGTAAATTCCATGTTAAAGAAGCGTTTTGGGTAAAATCGTTTCATTTATCGTAGGTGTTTTGACTTGTTGTTCTTGACATTATTATTACTTATATCATGATTTAATTACTTCCAGAATATAAAATATGATTTATATATCATATATATTCAGTATATATATATATATATAATAGGTAGATAAATAAAATGAAAAACACCGTTCATGGAGACGGTAGTTCGTACGTACGCATGAACGCTGTTTTCCTTTCCTTATTGTCTTGAAATGGAAGTAAGTAGATGACATACATAGGTATATATATACATAAATCCAGTAGCTTTATAATGTCATATATTTCATTATTATTTCTTATATATACATTATAATCATTCTTAAATGGTTAACATGGAGAATGAATCTCATCGCGTCGTGGAGACGGTATTCCGTACGTACGCACGAGCGATGATATCATTTCTATAAATATTCAATTGAATTGGAGTGGATTATACAATATATCAGAATCAATATGATGTTGTAATAACTATTTATAGTTATTCTTTACACCATTATACCCATCCATGTAAGGTGGTGGTGGAAAATAGATTACACCACGTCGTGGAGACGGTATTCCGTACGTACGCACGCGCGGTGATTTCTTTTTCCGTAGGATGGACAGATGGTGAAATAGGGTTGTTTCATACTTATAATAACATATCAGTATATGAGTGATACTGATGTTATTACTTCATAATGAAACAACCTAAGAAGAAGAAGTGGAAGAAGAAATAAAGATGAAAGAATTGGTAACGGTAATTACCTCTTCTTTGAAGTGCCTCTTTGAGACCTCCTCTTAGGGCACTAAAATTGGTCTTTGAGGAAGACCAGAACCTCTAGGATGTTTCTAGGGAATTGTAGAGGAGAAATTGGCAGGGGTTGGCCGAGCTTGAGTGCTCAAATTGGTGTGAGGAGGAGGGGGAGGAGGTGTCCTTTTATAGGGGAGGAGAGGGGCACCTTAGGAATATCTCAAAATATTATTTTATATTAAAGTCAAAATCGGTTTATAATGGTTCCAAAGGGTCTTATTTCGAAGCTAAAGTGGGTATGGGTCGAAATCCTATCAACGAATAGGATTTAGACAAGTTTAGGGTATTATTTTAACCTTATCAATTAGATTTAACTCTAAGTTAAATAATTTAACTTTTACCGTGTCTTTTTGTTTTCTTTCACTATATGGTTAATAAACTTACTATAACATGCCAAACGAACCCCAAATTGTATATTATTAATACATATATCCTTATCTAAGTCATTTGGTCGAACCTTAGATTTTTAGGAATAAAATAACAATTAATAATATAATATTTGATTTAAAAACTATTTTGTGTCAATTTTGACACTATTTGATATATGATTTTTGTGAAAGTCATAACAGAATTATATGTTCGAACCAAGTTGATTAAATCAACAATAATATATCATAGTAACCTAGAAAATTAGTGGAATTCATAAAAAGTCTTAAATTACATTTATTTTGGTATTTATATTATCAATTATGTCAATATTTCATTAATAAGATAATTACTGCATCATCTTTGTGTCATAAATAAATTATATTATTTGATGTCTAAAAATTACAAATAAAATACCATCATGTAGGAAATCTTCTTAGCTTTATAATGAATATTTATAGTCGAATTTATCGTATGTATAACCCCATATTAAAAATGATTTACTTATTAAACTTTGATTTTAACTATTTTAACCCTTCTTTAAATAAATTAATAATAAATGTCCTAATCTAATCCAAGTGGGCCTAAATGGTCATATTTTATTCCTAAGTTTTTTTTTGGTCGAATTACACTTGTCCAATAGAATTAGGACATGTGTTAGGGTAATATTAATATCAAATTTACCCTTAGTTACCCTATTTACTATTAACCGTGGTAAAAAAAGTAAAAAGTAACTATTCACCAAAAAATTATTTTCATCTCATTGAACCACATTTTAGTCCTTGATATTAACCGTGTCTCTCGGATTTTCGAAATTCCATTCACAGAAGCGGTAAAATTAAGTTTTATGCAAAATTCAGTTTTTAACCTACCACTTAGTAGTTTCACTATTCATCAAAAATTGATGTTTTTCAGAACAATGCCAAAATTTCATCCCAAGCTATATTTCATATTCCGAATTAAAAAATGAAGTCTATTTTACCAAATTCATAACATAAAAGTTGCATTAATTAATTTTATAATTAAATCCCGCTGTTAAAACAAATAGCGTGTTTTTAAGAAACAATATCTATCAAAAGATTGATACTTGCTTATTTCTAGTTTAAATGTGAAATTACATCCAATGACCAACATTGTATTAAATTGTAAAAATATATTCTAAATATACTTTAAAACCACTCAAATTAATGATTTATCACTATTAATTATTTCGATTAAAAAAGTTGTTTTTTAATTATAATTTAGTAATTTTAACTATTCATCAGAATATGAAAGTTATCCGAAAAGTACCAAAATTTCACCTTAGGCTAAATTCGATACTCCGAATCCAAAAATGAAGTTCATTTTGAGAGTTAAAATTTCTAAAATTTAAAAAGTGGTTATTACTATTCATAACTGCTAGTTTTAATAATATTTTAATAGCATATCATTGTTTCGTGAATCTCAGGATTACGTACCACACACGCTATCGAGGAAGGTTGCGATTGCGTGTAATGCAAGGCAAGTCAAGGATGCGTGTTGTGCAAGCTCCTTTTGGTGTAGCGTATAACACAAGACATTAGTAAAATAAAAAAGAATATTTTTCATAAAATCTCGGGCTGTTACATTGATAGTAAGATAAATCGATTTTACTCATGACTGAAGTCGTGATATCGAAGATCATTAGCCTCTCGTGAGTTTAAAAGTTAAAAAAATTGTTTGATGTATGGAGAAGGTGGAAATTGATTTTACCGGTGATCAGGTGTTCTTTGACTGACAACAAAATAGGAGGTCCAGTTGGCAGGTAAAGAGAAGGTATACATCAAAGATTCATGGAGGTAAGAAATAAAAATATCTACCTTCTGAGAAGTGTGGTAAAAAGCATCCTAGACAATGTTTATCAAAGTCCCGAAAGTGCTTATGATGTGTTAAGTCTTGTCATATTACTCGTAACTGTAAGGAAGATGATCAATAAAGAAATGAAAATCCATTGGTAAGATGTTTTATGTGTAATGAAATGGGTCATTATGAAAATGAGTGTCCATTGAAGAACTCAGTTGAGGGAATGATACTGGACAACAAGTAGAAATGGGTGGTAAAATCATTTGAAACTACTTCAGCAGATGTTGGGACATCAAATGATGTAGTATCAGGTACACTATTTGTTTTTCATATTATGCCAATGTGTTGTTTGATTATGGGTTTACAAACTATTTCATTTCTGAGTAGTTTTCTAGAAAATTCGTAATTACATCTCATGATATGAATGCATAACTTATTGTAAAAACACCTAGAGGAAATATTGAGACAACAGAGAAAACATAAGAACCTTCTTATCCTTGTGTGTGGAAAGAATATTCATGCAAACCTTATTGTTTTGCCTCTAGTAGAGTTTGATGTTCTTTTGGTTGTGGATTAGTTTTTTGTTTTTAATGCTAATATTGACTATAGTGTTAAAGAGGTTTATTTTCATATATATATTTAGTTTGTATACAAGAATTAACTCTTACATTTAATAACATATTCGGAAGCAGAGAAACTGGTAAAAGATGGAAATTAATTTTACCATGGACATATTGTTGAAAATAATGGAAGTGTTGAGATTAATGATGTTCTAGTGGTAAATGAGTACTTTGATGTTTTTCCTGATGAGTAGGATGATATTACACCATATCATGAAGTTGAATTTACTTATGACTTAGTTCCTGATGCTAAACAAATTTCAAAACACCCTTATCTAATGGATCAAATTGAAATTTTAGCATTAAAGAAGAAATTACAGGAGTTATTAGATAAAGGTTTCATTCATCCTAGCACATCACCATGGGTTTCTTCTGTCTAATTTGTTAAAAAAATATGGTTCAATGAGACGTTGCATTGATTATAGAGATTTTTATAACATCATTGTTAAGAACAAGTATCATTTGCCTCATATTAATGATTTTTTTGATCAGCTCTAGGGAGATCAATATTTTTCAATGATTGATCTGAGGTCGGGGTACCATTAGTTGAAATTAAAGAGGTAGACATTCTGAAGATTGTGTTTCATACTAGATATTGCCATTATGAATTTGTAGTTATGCCTTTTGGTTTAACCAATGCATCTACAGTATTCATGGATCTTATGAATAGAATTTTCCATGAGTTCTTAGATATGTTTGTTGTTGTGTTCATTGATGATATTTTTGTTTTTTATAAAAGTAAATAGGATTATGAAAGTCATTTAAGTATAATCTGGAAAACCTTAAAATAAAAGAAACTATATGGGAAATTCTGCAAGTGTGATATTTGGTTACAACAAATTTCATTCCTGGGTCAATTTGTTTCAAAAAATGGAATAACTGTTGAGCCTGCTAAAACAAAAGTTGTTGAATAATGTCCAAGACCCACAAATATAACTGAGATCTATAGTTTTCAGGGTTTTCAAGGTTATTACCAGAGGAGTTTTATGAATTTTTCACTATTATCTAGTCTAATGACTAAATTAACTCGAATGGGTTTTATGTTCATCTGGAAAAAAGACTGTAATGATTGTTTTAAAAAATTGAAAAGAAGATTGATGAGTGCTCTAGTTTTGGTGCTGCCTCCCAGAAATGGGGAGTTAATTATCTACAGTGATGCTTCATTGAAAGGACTTGGTTTTGTCTTTATGCGGAATGATCAAGTAATTTCTTATGCTACACATTATTTGAATCCTCTTGAGTTAAATTTAGATACACATGATTTGGAATTAGATTATGTTTTTTTTTGCTTTAAAAGTTTGGATGCATCATTTTTATGGAGTGAAATGTGAAATATATACTGACCACAAAATTTGGAAGTATATATATTCACTAAAAAAGAATTTAACATGAGACTGAGATGAGGGTTGGAATTAATCAAGTATTATGATTGCATGATCCATTACCATCCAGTAAAGGAAAATAAAGTCGCTGATTCTTTGAGTTGAGAAATTAATGTTTCATTAACCATGCTATGTTTAGAACGAGAACCTTTTGGTATTGGATTTGATGAATTTTGGCATAGAAGTTGTCGGTGGAGGAAATTATTCTGTTTTGTTTTAGGTGTTAGTGGAATCATCTTTCTTAGATAGAATTATGAAAGTGAAAAACAAAGACAGTGAGTTGCAGAAAAAGGTAGAGTTGGTTCAGAAAGATAAGTTTCCTAAATTTAACATTGATAATGATTGTGTTTTGAGGTTTGGGAAAATATTATGCATGCCTTGTAATTCAAAATTGAAGAATGAGTTGTTATGTGAAGCTCATAGTTCCCCATTTTCAGTTCATCCTGGAAGTACTAAGATGTATAGAGATCATCAGGAGTATTACTGGTGGGATGGAATGAAAAGAGATATTGTTGATTTTATTATTAAGTGTTTGACTTGTCAGCAGGTTTAAGATGAGCGGCATTTACCGAAAGGGATGATTCAGTCTTTACTGGATCCAGTGTATAAATGTTAAAATATGTCCATGGACTTCGTTGTGGGTTTACCAATGACATCTAGAGGTAACAATGCAATCTGGGTTATTGTTGATCGATTGACTAAATCTACTCATTTCCTTCCTATTCGAGATACTTTGTCTCTAGATCAATTTTCTCTATTGTATGTCAAACAAATAGTTAGGTTTCAAGGTGTTCCTCTCTCCATTGTATCTGATCGTGATCCTAGGTTTAATTATAACTTTTTGAAAGACATTCATAAGTCATTTGGTACTGAATTAAATTTTAGTACAACTTTTCATCCTCAATCAGATGGGCAGTCAGAATGAACGATTTAGACCTTCGAGAACATGCTACGAGCTTGTTCACTGGTTTACCAGGGAAGTTGGGACCAACATATTTTTGTGGTATAATTTTCATATAATAACATTTTTCATTTCATAATATAGATGGCTCTATTTGAGGCATTATATGGAAAGCGTGGTCGAACTCTAGATTTTTTGGATGAAGTGGGTGAAAGAAAGCTGATGGGATCATAATTGGTAGAAGAGTTGGCAGGAAAAGTTCAGTTGATTCAGAAGAACATGAGAACAACTCAGAGTAGGTAGAAAAGTTATGCGGATAACAATAGGAAGGATCTATTTTTCGAGGTAGATGATCATGTCTTTCTCAAAGTTTCTCCATAGAAAAGTGTGATGCGTTTTGGTAGAAGGGAAAGTTGAGTCTGAGGTTCATTGGACCTTATGAAATCCTAGAGAAAGTTGGAGCAGTTGCATATAGAGTGGAATTACCCCCAATTTTATCTCAAGTGCACAACTTTTTCATGTTTCAATGTTGAGAATGTAAATGCCAGATCCATCTCAGATTTTGGGCCCATAGGTTGTTCAAATGGAAAAGAATCTCTCTTATGAGGAAAAAACAGTATAGATTCTTGACCATATAGAGAAAGTGCTGCATAATAAGGTAATTTTCAAGGTAAAGGTTTTGTGTAAAAACCATATGGTTGAAGAGGAAACATTGGAATCTTAAAATGTTGTGAGGGATAAATACCCCCACTTATTTGATAAGGGAATAAAAATTGTGAGGGAAAAATTCCCAAAAGGGGGGAAGGATGTAACATCCCATATAAAAAAAGAATAATACATTTGAATGTTAATTAATATTTGTATGTTAAATTTTTATTTTACTTTAAAGGGGATTCAATGTTTGATAGCGTACCAAATACGCAACAACGGGTTTCTTTGAAATCTTACGTTGCACACTAATAATATAATATTATTATTTTAATTGGTAGTTAACACCTAGCCATTGTATCAGCAGGAATGAATTGAACTAACTAAAATATGATTATACATGTTCGTTAAATTTTTTTACATTTATCAAGTATATGTTAGATGATTAAAATGTGAATGAATATAATTTTAAGCATAATTTTCATTTAATGGTCGATTTAATGCCTTTTAATGGAGAACCCTCTTTAAATATAGTTTTTGTCACTCTTATATGTTCTATTTGACAAAATAATATTTTTATTTATAAACGGGTCATCAAACTTTACTTTGGATGAAAATTTTTGGTTTTTCTGATCACGTTCATTTTTTAATTAGTAGTGAAAATACTATATTTTAAATCAAAAGTGCATCTTAATCTAATTTATTTATATGGTTATATTTTCATTTTAATTGGTTTTAAATTTTAATTAGAATATATTTTTACCATTTAATATAATGTTGGTAATTAGATGTAATTTAATTTTGAAATTGGATATAAAAAAGTTTTAATATTTTGATAGTTATTATTTCTTACAAAACACAATTTGCTTTAACGATGTGAATTAATTTTAAAATACTTTCTGCCACTTTTGTGTTTTGAATTTGGAAAAATAGATTCCATATTTGGAGTCCATAGGTCCAAATTTTTTAAATAGGTTACTTTTATTTTTATACATTTTAAATATTTACTTCAGCAAATATTTTATTTACCATGATTAAAAGGTTATAATAATAAATAAGGGTAAAATATAATATTATAATATTATTAAATTACCCTAACATGTGCCCTATTCCTATTGGCTGATAAATATCCAACCATGGAAATCCTTGGGTCAAATTTGGGACCACATGGGGCCAAATGAGAGTAATAATGACATTTTATATTAATTAATTTAAAATAAATACAAAAATTACCTAATCAAATATCTTTTAGTAAATAAATTTTTACATGGGGTTATATAAGTTATCTTTTAGAGTATAAATATTATTTAGAAATATATAAAATATTTCCTACATCATGGTATTTTTCTATATTTTTTGGACATCAATTAAATTAAATTATATATGACACAATAATGATGAAATATTTACCTCATTAATAAGTGATTTAAATAAATAAGATTATAAATATTAAAACAATATCCAAAACCTATCCAATTATTATTGGATTATTTTATTTAAAACATGAGTCATCTTAACTTTGATATTAACGAATATTTGACCTTTTGAAACCGAAGAAGATGTTATTATAACATAATTGTTTCAAATGATCCAAAAGAGCCCCTCCTCTCCCTTATAAAAAGCTCTCACTCCTATCTCATCCCACACACATCTCAAGCCATTGAATCGTCCAAAATCTACACTAATAAGCTCCCATGATGCCTCTATTCAACACAAAAGCCTTACCTTAGTTAGAAAACTCTTCAAGAAACCCTTTTGGTTCAAACCAAAGGGAGTTACCCGATTTAAAGGTAACTTCTTCTCTTAAGTTATTTTGGTTTATTTTACTTATACAACTCCCTAAACTCTTTTTATTCCTTTATTTTGTAACAAAACCAATATAATAAATATACTAGGATGTTGTTATGAGAAGGATTCGAACTAAACTTACACACACCTTCATCTAATTGGTAATGAACATAATGTTTCTATGGATAGAAAACTAACGTCCCACGAAACAATGATTATTCAATTATCTCCTACCGCCTCTCATGGTGGCCCTTAGGATGTAAATGTGTTTATATATAATATATATTGTGTTTATGTTTCCTTCATGCTTCTGTATTTTCCATTTACAGAATTCCTTTATGGTTTCCACTATGGGTAAACGCGATAATTTCATTTGAGGAAGTGTGCACTATCGCCCCCTCAAAGTGATATGACTCATTCATACCATACATGGTACGTATAAAGGATATAGTTAATTATATAATATATGACACTATACTATAATTATAATATAACTATGTATCATTATGTTTTAATACCATTAAAATATGAAATAGAAATGGTAGTAGTGTTCATTCACACATACAGATTACTGTCTCCTTAAACGGTGCATTTCATTTCTTACATCCAAATGTTATGTTATCTTATAAATACATGTATATACTGGATATATATCATACATATGATATTAAAATCATGAATATAATTCTAGATATAATGAACCTTTGACCACATGAACAACATTTAATTATAAGAAGTCTATTTTTGACTCAAATACCAAATATTGACAGAATGATCGTTATTAACTTAAATGATTACATAATGTTCATAACATGGTAATAAGTTATATTAAAGGAATGATTAACTTAAAAAATGTTCATAAACAAGAAGAAATTAACTTTAGTTTATTATTCAGGAAATTAAAGAATGAACGGGTGAAGTCAGACACATGGTAAGGGAACTTCTTAACCTAATTCTCGTTCTTTGAGTTGATCTGATCTTTCTTATTCATGTCATTCATTAATTTATACATGACAGTTTTTTATATGGTGTATAAACCCTTTTGAATTTTATTCAAAAGGAATATTTTCTATATGAATCATTTTACTAAACGACAAAAAATACATTTCATTTTAATGTACATGATGACAACAACCTTTCCACCGCCGCGAGTATTATTTGATATTTGGATTCCTTAACATGTCGTACTGTTTCTAAAAGGTAAATAAATACCAAATAATATTTTAAATATTTTGGTATTGAAAATGGTTTTTAAAATGGATTGATTATTTCAATGTCTTGAAATGATTTCTTGTGACTAGAAATGAAATTTTCTTAGTGAAATGTTTGTATTTTCCATACTTTATGTGTTATGGTTTTATTTTATGGGTGGTTACGTGATAAACCAAATGACGGTTGGTGCCATGATAAACTAGGATGGGTAGTTAAGTTATAACATTCAATGCATTGGGTATGGAAGTCGATCATATGGCTATTCCATTTATTGATATGTGTGGAAGTTAACAGTATGGTTATTCTATTTAAGTATGTTTTTGTCCCAAGTTACCTTTACATGTTATGTGTTATTTGTATGTTTTTATGGTAATATTTTGGTTAAAAATGGGTAATCAATGATCATTTATTCATTGATGAGTATTTACTACATCATAAAGCTGAAAAGTATTAATTACAATTAAGTATTCATGGTTTACATGTTGTTTTGAAAAACTAACATTTTTAATTATTTGTGTATCCCTTGCTGAGATTTTTTGTACTAATCCCTAGTTTTGGAAATGTTTTTCATAGAACATAAAGATGAATAGGGTCAGAATGGGATCATGGAATAGTCATGTTGTCTGAAACATGAATCTAGACATGACTCTTTTTTAAAAGTGTTTATATTTTGTGGGAAAAATGGAAATTGAGTAGAAGTGTCTTCTTTTTCATCTTCTGAGATGTAACAGTCATGTCCTACATCTATAAAACTCTAAACCTGAAAATATCCTCAAGGTGAATTATTCATTTAATTAAATATTATGTAATGTTTTAAGTCTAGGTCCTTATAATATAGATTCCAAAAATATATTTTATGTGAATGTCGTCTGATTGTTAACGAGAAAAATATCATCCTTATACATTATATTTATAAAATGATCGTGTTTATCACATCCAAATAATTCAATTAATCTAAAATAAACATCTTAACCAATAACATTTAGATTCTAGGATATATAGTGTATATATTTTGAGATATTTAAAACTCCCCTATGTTCTAATGGAACATTAATACCTTCTACTCAAAACATCATTATTTGAACTATAATATCTTTCATAATTGATCATTTAGCTTTCATTCAATCCTTTATCATCATAATTGACCCTCAACTCATCTTAAACCCCATATCCATTCTCAAATTCTCTATAAAACAATATCCACTCATACACCACATTAAGCGTGAAATTAAAACTACAAAAATATATCTAATGAGTTATAATGGAACATTAAATTCACATCATAAACTTCACTGGTGGAATAATTATAAACCAATATAATTGAATATTCTTATCCAATAAAATTATCAACTAAGACCTTGAACCAAATTGTATATGGTTTCCATGGGGTCGACTCAAATATCATGATTAATAGAATTTGTAGGAATGATCAAATCATCATTATTTTATTAAATTATCATTATTCACTTCACATAAAAAATATACAAACTCTAGAAAACATTATTAAAGATATAAATTTTTATTTTAGGTCAATATTACCCGATATGGAAAATTATCTTCACATCAGAGAGGATCCAGACTCTTTTGATATAATTTTCTCGGCACATTCATAACATTCTTCCTTAGACTCTAAAGATATCATTCATTGGACCAATGTATGATAGCCCAGTTTTTTAAAATTCATCATGTAGTATCATAATTAGTGTTAAGAACATCCTTAATTAAGAAAATAATAAAAACTTCTTGATCAACTGATGGCTTCTAGAAATTTACATTTCCCCTATGGGGGAAAATCTCGACCCACTCAATAAACATGATTCTTATCATCTACATATTCAATGCATGGTTCATAAATTTTAACTCACAATATAGAAAATCTATTGGTACATAGTCTTATATTAAATAAAGAATCAAATTAATAACTATACCATATTACAATGGCTATGATTATTTCCTTGATTTTTATTCTCAAGTGGGATTTATACATTGGATGACACTGTAACTCTTCATAATATATCACTAACATTGGACTAGATGATCCGTGATTTTTTACATCATTCTAATAGACATTATTCTAAATTCTGAGTCAAACGAAGGTAATTTTATTTGTTTCAATATATATTGTTTAGGAATGGTGTGTTTTTATTATTATGGGGATCAATAATTATAAATAATTTTTAAAAAATAACATTTATTTATTTCAATATTATGAGTGAACATAAATTAATAATTATAAAAAAACATTGGATAAATGTGGTACTCATCATCTGATATCGGTCACCTTCACACACTACTCAATACACCAATAAATTATCACTTGGTAATCTTATAATACATGATCATGTAAACCACTTACTTAAAATAGTCAATACATAAATAAAATACTATAATTCACATAAATATAATGGTAACACTCAATCATCAAAAACCTATGTGAAGAAAAACCAGAAATTACAATATTTTCCTTTTAGAAAAAATTTAAATTTGGTTATTACATTCACTAAACACAACACAGGGATTAAACAAGAAACTATTTAGTCATGTTTTTCATATTAAATTAAATCCCACCACTTATATATAATATATATAGGAAATATATATGTTATATATCAAATAAAATTTATATACATTCATAAGAAAAAATTTATTGGCCTTAGATAAGAACAATCCCAATACTGCATTTAAAAATCTATAATGTTATAAAAGTAGTTTTACCGCCTTTTAAAAGAGTATAAATTTGAAATCCAATTTCTGAAAAATTTATAAATTATATTTTGGAAAAATGAAATTCTTCATTTAAATCAGAATATAAAAATTTACTTTGGTTTAACTGTTGACATTTTTCTGATAAGTTTCATGTTTTGATGAATAGTGTAAAAATATTTCATTTAATTGAAAAAAAAATCTCCTAAATAATTTATACTGTTAAATTATATTTTTGATTGGTATTAAAGTATAATTAGATCAATTTTATATCATTTTATGATATTTATGTATATGGAGTCAATTTTACATTGAATATCAATATAAAAACATTACAATATTTTGAACTTTTGAACTTTAATAATTCATTTTGTCGGCATCATTAACATTAAATTAATTACATAAACTTCTATATTTAGAATTTTGAAAAATGGATTCAATATTATAAATCAGTGGTTCCCAATTATTAAAAAATATATTTTATTTTTGGTAATCTGAATAGTAAATTTAGTTATATCTTAATTACCACATTTAAAGGATAAATCTATTAATTATGTATAAAAAAATATTATAAGTACTGTAAAATTACCCTAACAAATTTTTTATTGTATTCTATGATATATTTTATACCAATGTCATCATTGGACCTAATTTATTCCCTCATGGGTCCACTTGGATCACTTTAATCCTTTTATAGGATTTTATTCTATGGGATGTCCAATATGTCAAACTCTTGTTTCAATAAGAATGAAAAATTTTATATATTGGTATTCATAAGATATCATCAAATGTAAATAGTCCTTTTAAATAAAAAAAGATTATATTAATTATTATAAATTATTTTTTTAAAATTTAGAAATGAAATAATTTGATTAGAGGATTTTACACTGATGATGCAATATTTTTTTTATAAAAACAAAAATAAAATAAATGAAATTAAAAAAAATTAAAAAAATAATTTTAATTATTTGGTGTCCCTTAATAATTTAATATATTAATATTACATATTATGGAGATTTGAAATTAGTTTCTTCATATATATTTTTTATATAGGATATTTTTAAAAATTTATTTAGTGATTAAATTCAAAATTTCCATTTCAGGTAGTTATAAATGATTAATATTTTATTAAATGACATATAATTAAAGAAAATAAAAAATTAGTTCAACTAATTTTGATAAGTATGGAAATTTAATTTTTTATTCCATTAGTATTTAATTGTAACTATATTAATCCTTAAACATTCAAATAGCAATGTTGTCAAGGTAAGAGTTAAATGGTTTAACTAAGGGTCAAATCTGAAATATAAGGATATGAATTTGACCTAATGTTTTATAAAAACTATTTCTCAAAATTAATTATACTAATATTCATATTTTCATATAGATAACTCATTTTTTATCCATTTTAAATATAAATTGAATTTATATTAATTTAATATTTTGATATATTCCAAAAGCTCCCCTAACCTCAATTATAAATGAGAATCAACTCCCTCACTCCCTCATACCACATTGAACCTTCATTCTCACCCTTAATAACCTAATTAATATCCCGAAAACCCTACCATCATCCTAGAAGCCTATGTTTGGGTAGAAATTCAACCAAGGGATCCCTTTGGTGTAAACCAAAAAGTCATACCTAATGAAGAGTTAAAACATTTCCATAAGATATTTGGTTTTATTTCAATTCTCCACCCACTAAAATATAATCAGTACATGATAATTTACAAAGAAATTATTCTAAATATAATAATTAGTTTTTAGTATAAGGGTTTTACTAACCCTTACAAACACTTCCATCTAATGGGAAATGAACATATTTTTTATGTTTACGTAGAACTATTGCCTCCCAAAATGATAATTGATCATTTTTCATTAACCAAATTAAATGGTTGGTAATTATGATATATAATATTTTTATATCTATTATAAATGATATTTATTATTTATCTATGCTCTTTTAATTATTTTATAACACATAACTATATGCTTTCAGTTATTTATAAGTATGTTTACACCGTTTGTTGAAGTGTGGACTGCCGCCTCCCCAAAGCAATGTGATTCATTCACACAATAAATGGAACGTATTAAAAATAAATTTAATAAAAATATTAGATGTATTTGATATATATATATATGATACTAGATTTATAATATACTTCCATTACATATCATTTCTTTAAAAGTAAAATAAAATGAAAATAACTTTCATGCATATGTACGACCTATAGTCTCCATGAACGGTGTATTACATTCCTATCTACAAATATTATGGATTATTATAAATAAAAATATAATGAATATATGTATTTATAATAACATGTTTTACATTATATAGATGATGAAATAATTATATATGTAATATGACCAATAAATAACAAGTCAAAACATACTTGAGAATGTAAGAAATGAACATCAGAAATAATGAAAATAATGAATAATTACGAACAAACTATAAATAATATATTATAATAGAATGATATATGATATAATAAATATTAATATGTTTTTTATTATGTTATTAAAATTTATAAAATAGTTATACTAGAATATAAAGTATATTCACACAAACTAAAATTCAAGGTAAGGGTTTTCTCATCTAACTTTTTTTACTTAAGTGAGATATATGTCTTATTCCCCACTAATTTCCTTGCTCATGTTGTATGTATATTTATATTTTAATGTATCCTTTCATTAAACTAATTATATTCTTGTAATTAAAATGTATCAAATTTGTATTGGAGACTTTTATTTGAAAATATCATTGTAGGATAATTATTCGATATATAATAAATGCTTTGGACGTAAGAACATGTTTGTACCGTATATAGAAAAGAACCTTAATTAATTGCTAGTCTCATGTGGATAATAATGTGGCAAAAATAATTGAGTTTAAATAAAAAAAATTAAACCGTATTTTGAATGATCTTGATGGTACTGGTTTATGTTCCATATACACGACATCTAATATTTAAGCATTCCATTTATTTCAATGTTCAGTTATTACTATCCATGAGATTTTCACTATGGAACTATATATGGATATATTTTATTTATTAAAATTAATTGTCATTACGTTATTTAAGATTCCATCTTTAGTTTTCTCATTAATTCAAGATTGAGTCCTATTTACATAACATTTTATGGGAAGACGAGCTGACCACTACTTTTATTCCTTTCCTGAGGTTAAGAAGAAAAGATCATTCATTGAGTTTTCAAGTATTTATATTTAGTTTTTTCATTTTGTACAATGTTGAATTACCAATGAAATAAGTTCTTCATTTAGGTATATAATTCTTAAGACTATGGAATTGGTATATCCTTTGTGAAGTTATATGTTGCATCTATTCCATTTTAATAATGAAATACATGGGTTCTAGGATACTGTAGTCGAGGTTATTGTAGTTGGTATCAGAGAAATATTAGTAAAACCCTCGGTAATTATATTTTATGATAAACAAAACCATTGTGAGAACATTGAAAATTCATTATTGAATTCAAAAAATTTAACCATTTGATAATAAAAAAATTTATCAACACTCATGATGATTATGGGGTAAGAGAGTGTGTTCCATTATTTAGTGATAGTGCCTAATGGATGTAGGGGATGTAATACCCGTTGAAATTTTATAGAATTATCCACTGAGAAATTCAATTCAACTAGTATTGTTGCTTATTGGATTATGACCATATTAGAAATTCTAATTCAATACATAACAATTTACTATTCGACCCCCTATGTTGGATCATTTAATATGGAAGAATCCCTCATCATTTATTGGGACAACTAATCAAGTGGTAGATGAGAAGTGGATCAAGTCCCTTTAAAAGGTAATTCTACATTTAGGGTGAAATGAAAATGATAAGGTAGTACTGGGAGAATATTGTCTCAAGGGGATGCTAGTCGATGGTGATCATTGATCCATAATAATGCGAAGGAGGATGAAATGGGACACATGGATTTGAGAGAAATTGAAGAAACATTCTTTGAGAAAATATGTCCATACTGATAAATGAATTGATATGAACATAAAATTCATTAAATTAATGATAAAGGAAGAAGGGAGTGTAATGGATTATGAGGAAACCTTTACAAGACTATCTAGTTATGAAACAAATTATATATGTGATTCAGAAAACAATATTGATCATTTATTTTAAGGTCAAACTAAATATTTCTGAAGGGAAATGTCTTGTCAAACATTTTCATCATATGATGAAATAGTGTGATTTTCCATCAAAATAGAGAATAAATTTTATAGATCAAATATGTTCAAGGTGAATCATGAGAAGAATTGGTCAGATGATATCCATGAAAATGGTTTAGCACCAAATAATAAGATGGGAATGTATTTTTTTCAATATTGAAAGAATTGTGGGAAGAATCGGTTGGGAAAATTCTTAAAGGGCATAGAAGTGTGTTAAAAGTGTAGAGGAAGGGGTCACATGACTAATGAGTACCAAAGGAAAAAACTAATGATATCTAGTGCAATAAATATAATTAAATGGGTAAATATTCCAAAAAAAATAACCCAACCATCAAGTGAATCTACCATAGAATAGGCCATGGGGAAATGACCCAGCTTTTGAAATCACTACAACTAAGGTAGAAGTACCCAATGACATAGGGGAAAGTAAATTATATTAATTTTCATTTTGAACAAATGATTTATTTTATTTTAGGTCATACCACTATTTATTATCATCCATGTTTTGGAAGAACATTATTCATTGGAAATTTTATTTAACAAGGGTAGTTTTCAATAAAAACACTTAAAGGGAGTATCTATACAACAAAGATATGTCGATAATTCCTGATTATGAGACATAAAAATGATTTACCTACTGATCTTTTTATCATGACTATTATATATTTCAATATAATTTTTAGTATGGATTAGATCTAATAATATGATGAAATACCATATTGTAAGTGGATGGAAATTTTTATTTGTGAAGAAGATATAGAGATCCTTATCATTATAGTTGATGCTTTGTCCCCTGATTATACCTAGATCCACCACTAATATCTATACTGAATGTAATTATTGGGGAATAAGAGAGAAATAAATCATGTGTTGGACAAGGTAGTCTTCAAATTGAGGATGTGACTATTGTATAAGAATACATTAATGAATTTCCTAAGGAATTACCAAGACATACACATTAGAATGAAGTGGAATTTTCCATTGATTTAATCTCTGATGCATGAAAAATATCACAGACTCCCTATTGAATGGGAATTTTGGAATTGGTGGATTTTAATAAACAAATAGAGGATTTGGGAAATAAATGATTTATTCTCCCAAGTCTTTCACCCTGGGGAGGCCCTATTTTCTTTGTTAGAAATAAAGATGGATTCACAATGTTGTGCATTTATTATATGGAAATCAATGATATTAAAACAATGAAAAGGTATCATCTACCTCACATTCGTGAATTGTTTGATAAATTACATGGATAAAAATATTATAAAATTATTGATCTTAATTATTGGTATCACCAATTGTTGGAAAAGAAGGAAGAAATTATAAAAAAGAATTTTTAGATGAGGTATAGATATTACGAGTTTACAGTAATTCCATTTAGAGTGACTAATTCATCCTTCACTTTTATGGACCTAATTAACAGATTATTCAAAGAATATCATGATGATTTTGTTGTGGTATTCATTCATGAAATTATTGTGTATCATAAAATCTAGGAAGATCATAATTATCGCATACAAATCATTATTAATGATCCTAGAATGGTATACTTAAATTTGAAATTTAGTAAGTATCATATCTAGAGTAAAAAATATCCATTCCTTGTCCATATTGACTCCACGAGTGGAATATATGTTGATCCTCCAAAGACAAGGGATGTTAGAGAATTACTTAGACAAGATCAAAACCTAAGGAATGCAGTTTCATTATTTTGTAAGGATAAAATTGGTGATTCAATAAAAAATATTTCCGAATGGATATACCTTTCACCAAGCTTGCAGTTAAAGGGGTTATGTTTATCTGGGAAAAGGAATGTAAATAATGCTTTAATAAACTAAAGGGAAGATTAAAAAATGCTCCAGTTTTGACTCTACCATCTAGGTGTGATAGGTTTTTCCTATATAGTGATGCATCAAAGAAGGTACTCAGTTGTGTCCTAATTCAAAATGATAAAGTTATGTCATATGCCTTAATGAAATCGAAGACTCTCGAACAGAACTATACAACCTCGGATCTTGAAATAGTACTTGTAATCATAGAATTAAAAATATGGATGCATTATCTCTATATTGAAATATGTAAGATATAAACGAATCAAAAAATCCTAAAATAAATCTTCATATAGAGTGATATCTTCACGAGATACATCCAATGGATCTATCTACTCAAGGATTATTACATCATAATACCCTACCACCTAGGGGAGGACAATATGGTAGTATATGAAATAAGTAGAGAGTATCGGGGAGTTATTAACAAAATAACGATTACGAGGGATCTATTCTTTACAGCACTAGGGAAGATTAATATGGGAGTTTCTAAGAAATGTGAGTGATAAATCATCATTCCAATGATTGAAAAAACATCTTCATTAGATAAGATAAATAATTATAAATTTGATGATGGGGACTTTTATAAGTAGATTAATAATTTGAATGAAGGAAAATTAGTAGACACTAAATGTTAAGATGTTTTTTTTAGTTTTTTGAAAGATGCTATGTGTTCCATATATACCTGATCTAATAATAGAACTATTGGATGATGCTCGTAGCTCACATTTCTTGATGCCCTGTGGTTGTACAAGGATAATTAGGGATATGAAGAATAATATTTAGTGGGGTAATATATAGGGGTAAATTTTGGATTATGTGTCATTTTTATTAGTTTCTAAAAATTTTATGGATGAGATATGACATCCAGTATGAGTTATGTAACCTATTCCTATACCTATATGGAAAGGGGGTGACATTACGATGGACATTGTCATAGGACTATAGTGGAATCCAAGATTAAATGATGTGAAATGGGTTATTCTTGATCTCCCTTCAAAATTATCAAATTTTCTTGCAATAAGTGATTATTTATATCTATAACCCATAGAAGGACTCTATATTAATTAGGTTGTATGACTTCATGGAACAACTCTTTCAATTGTTTCTTATCAAGATCCTCGATTTATATCAAAATTCAAAAAATGTAATCAAAATTATCTTAACAATGAGCTTAATTTGAGCACTACCGACCATCCTAAAATTGATGGAATGTCTAGAAGAACAATTCAAACAACTGAATAATTGTTGAGGTCTTTGTCACCAAAAATTCATGGTAGTTGGGATCAATACTTACCTTTGGTATAGTTTTCCTAAAACAATAGTTTCCATTCAATTATTCAAATGGTGTTGTATAAACCATTATATAGAAAGATATACCATAGTCAAACTTCTTATTATGCTTTTTGTGAAAGTATACCTATATTATCTCAATTTGTTGAAGAAACGATAAAAAGGGTAATTGGTATTCAAGATAATATATAATATGGTCGACATATGAAAAATAATTATGCTGATAATCCAAGGAATTATTTAATGTTCCAATAGGATATCATGTTTTATTAAATTTATCTTCTTGAGTGGGTGTTATAAGGTTTGGTATGAAAGAAAAATTGAAACCTATGTACACTGAACACTTTTATATTATTGAAATTGTTATAGTAGTTTCTTATAATTTTGAAATGATGTTGAATCTTTCAAAGGTACACGATGTGTTTCATATATCTCTCCTAAAGAAGTAAGTTATTGACCCATCACATGTGATCACCCCTGATAAAATAGATTTGAAACCATACCTTTCATATTGTGAAGAACCCATTGACATTATTGATACCAGATATCAAGTATTGGGGAATCAAGCAACTTTTACAGTGAAGGTACTCTAGAGAAATCACTAAATGGAAGAAGCAACATGTGAATGAGAGGATTATATGAAGGAGAACCAACCATTTTGTTTTATAAGGCAACACACCTAAAATTTTTAATATGAAATTTTAGTAGTAGGTAATAATGTAGAAACCCAATACCTTACTATCTTTTCCTTTTAGTATAAATTTTATTTTGGTGATAACTTACAATGCACAGAACACCTGGATTAAATAAACATCTCCATTGTTTTTTTACATTAAATTAAATTATAATACATATAAACAATTTATATAGTGAATTCATATGCTATATATGCAATAAAAAATTTTCATAGTCATCCAATATTTTTTATAGGCATAAGATACAAACAAACCCAATATTACACATAGAAAACCAATATTTTTATAGAGTTGTTTGACAAAACTTTAATGCAGAACACATTTTAAATTTAATTTCTAACACTTTTATATATATTATATGGAGAATAAAATTTTTATTTTAACGTTTTATATAAAAATATACTATGGTTAAATATTTGGTATTTTTCTGATAAGTTTCTTGTTTTGGAGGATAGTGATAAAATATTTCATTTTAGTTGAAAATTGTTTTTTGTCTAAATAATTTATAGTGTCAAGTTACATTTTTTATTAATTAGATAAATTTTATGTCATTTTATATAGTATTGTCCATTGGAATCAATGTTAAATTGAATATGAATATAAATACATTACAATCTTTTGTACGTTACCACTTTAGTAACTCATTCTGTCAAATTAATTAATTTTAAATTAATTACTGAAACTTCTATGTTTTGAATTTTTTTAAAATGGATACCTTATATGGAGTTATTATGTCCAAATTATTTATATTGTTGTATTTTTTAGCATATTAATAGTAAATATTGTGATGTTTTAACTACCATAGTTAAAGGGTAAATCATTTAATTAAGGGTAAAAATAATATTAAAAATATTATAAAATTAACCTAACATGAATCATAATTATATTGGACGATTTATTTTTGACCAAAATAATCATTAAACTGATTTTATGGCTTCTTGGATCCACATGGATTCATTTAAGACTTCTATAGTATTTTATTCTAAGGGAAGTCCAAAAGGTCACCGTCATGTTTTAATAAGTATTACTTTTTTATATAGGTTTATTTAGAAGATATCTTCAATTATAAATATTTAATTTAATGATAATATGGTCATATTAATAATTATAAATAATTGTATTTATTATTTACATATTAATTTTTTTTAAATTCATGTACAATGATGATACAATAATTGTTTAATTAATTAAAATACTTAATAAAGGTTATTAATAATATTAAAAGAAATATAATATGAGATAATTAGTATCATCCAATAATATTCTACATGACTTTGACATATTGGGGATAGGTTAAAAAAATTTCATCAAATCTATCGTATTATTATGATATTTTTGAAAAGACAAGTAGTCAATAGTGTCAAAATTGGCATTAATGCCATTTTTAAATGAATGATCTTTTATTAAATGATATAAGGTTTATAAAAAACTAAAATTTGGAATAATTATTGGTATAAGTCTAAAAATTTCATAAAATTTCCATTTATGTTTTTATCGTTTTATTTTAACTATAATAAACCTTAAAGTGTAAAAGGTCATGTTGCCAAGAGAAACGTTAAAGGGATTAACTAAGGGTTATGACCAAAAGAGAAGTGTTAGAATTTTTGAAAAGAATTTATAAAATTTATTTATTTTTATGATTTCAATTAATTAAAGTTTTATAATTAAAATAATTCCTTTTGAGAAAATTAGAATACAAAATGAATTTATATTATTTTATTATTTTCAGAAGTTCAAAAAGTTCACCTCACCTCAATTTTAAAATGGAGCCTAGTCCCTTCCATCCTCGCACCACTTTGATATTTCTAGCTCGACCAAATCAGGCCCAAATAATATCCCCACATTTGTACCCTAATCCTATAAGCCTATATTTGGGAAAAAATCCATCCAACAAAGCACTTTGATGAAACCAAAGAGGAGTTATCCAATGAAATGGAGACATAATTCCTCGTGATCATTAGTTTTATTTCCATTATCCACCCATAAAACTATCATTTTTCCATGGTTATATTTGAAAAATATATAATCTGTATATTGAGATGCATTTTATGATAATGGTTCAACCTATAGATATTCACATGTTTAACTAATGGGAAATGACCATACTATTTATGCGTACGGTGAACTGCGACCGCACAAAATGATGATTGCTCATTTTTTCCATTAACAGATTTTAGAGATGGGAATTATGATGGAAAATATTTATATATATCTTATATATAATATTTATTATGTATTTATTGTTCTGTAAATATTTTATAACACATACCCTTATTCTTTCCATTTTGTATAAATATTATTACATCATTTGTTGAAGTGCGAACTACCACCTACCCAAAGCGATGTGATTCATTCACTCTATACAAGGAACATATTAAGGATTATTTTAATAAAAATACATGATATATATGAAAAATTAATGATACTATATTTTAATATACATAATTTTTCATTATTTTAAATACAAAAATGAAATTAAAGTAGTGTTTATGTGTATATACAACCTACCATCCCCATGAATGAGGCATTTCATTCCCACCTCTAAATATTATAGACTATTATAAATAAATATATATTGAATAAATATTATAATTAAATCATTATTTAAATTATATATATGATGAAATAGGTATCTATGTAATGTGAACAATAAATCACAAGTCAAAACATGATAAACTATCCAATTAACACCTGAAATAATGAAAAGTATGAATGATTAATTAAAAATGGGTATTTAAATAATATAATAGGATCATATATGATTTGGTAAGTTTTATTAAGATTTGAGGGAATGCTATTAAAATTCATAAATTCATTTTAATATAATCCATTAGACATTAAAAAAAAGGAAATGCAAGATAATGGTTTTGTCGTCTAAATTTTTTCTTCAATGAGATATATGACTTATTCTCCTCTAATTTCCTTGTTTATGGTGTATGTATACTTCTCTATTTTGTTATAATATCAAAAATATCATTATATTTATTTAGTTAGAATGTATCAATGTGGTAGGGAAAAATTTTATTTTGAAAATATGTTTTAATGTTGATTATTTAATGAATAATGAATACATTAGATGCAATAAAGGGTGGGAACTATATGTAGAAAATCCCCTCAATGCATGGGTTGCTCAGGAGACAAATAATGTTGAAAAATTAATTTTGGTTTACCAAAATGTTTCAACATTATTGTGAATGGTCTTGAAGATAGTGGTTGATGTTTCTAATACATGATGACCAATAATTAATAATTACTATGTTTCAGTGTTATGTAATTTTTATCTGTGAGATTTACACAATTAAAAAATATATGGATATATTTTCATGATTAAATGGAATGTTTTTTCAGTTATTTACATTTTAATATTTATTATTATAATTTATTCATTATTTATTCCACTGTATAGAACTCTTACTGAGCACTTGAGATCATCTCTATTTTTTTTTCTTTTCCCTTGTTATGAAGAAGATAACTCTGAATGAGTTTTCAAGGATTTGAGAATAATTTCTTTTTTTGTACTATTTTTAATTACAAATGTAACATATTCATCATGTATGTATATATTTTTTAAGTACTACTAAACTGATCATTACTTGGTGAGGATATCTCTCGTATCTATGCCATTTTAATAAAGAAAGACATCAGCCACGTGATACTAGAGTTCTGGTCGTTAGACCTAGATACTTCTTTGGGTGGAATATTCTCAATAATGGTGAAGTCGATATTACACAAATATGAAACGAACCCCTTATCTTTATTCATTAATCATAAATATGATAGGCTTCAACCATCTTCTCTGGGATAGTATTATTACCATTTCATAAATGATAAGTGACAAAAAAATTAGTATATCAATTTATTAAATATTGTTTCACATTAAATCTTAATTATTATGGAAGATATAATCATAACCACGTATTTCTAGGTTCAAATTACTTTTATCATCTCTTATTACCCTTATATGATATTCAACCCTACATTCTATCTCTAAATATTCATAAAATGAATTTGGGTATTTATTTGGCCAAGCATAACACATTTTTGTATTCCTATAGTGGATACCAAGAATCTCTCCCAAAAATTTCACCTATTAGGTTTCATTATCTCAATCTATAATTTTCATTAGATAATTAAGGATATTTGGTTGTCTTGGTTGAGATCAATATTTGGATTCTCATAAGGACATAGTTTTCTGGACTAGAATATAATCTCCAAAATAGATCGGTGATTCAAAATACATTTCCATGAGTCCATATTGGAAACCTCAAAAGTATTAAATATCATTTCTTCTTTGAGATCCTATATATGATAAATGTCACGACCCAACCTTGGGACCCGTTTCGTGACTACCCCAAGCCAGCCTTCCATAGGCTAGGGGCTGGCGACTACCACCAAAGGCATAAATGCCTAATCTAGGAAGGCATTGCCTTTATAAAAAGTAATAAAACACCATCAGAGAACACAACTAGAAGAAAAACACTAAGCAATACTGTATATAGAAGAATTGATTGAAATTAAAAGAGGCCAGAAATACAAGCCCAGTAGTAAAGTACAGGTACAACAGAAAGAATGTAAAGCAGCTACTGGGTCTTCCGTCAGGGTTCCAACCTAAAGGGTAGGTAAAGATGGCCTACTCAGCCCTCCACGTTCGTCTGTCTGCTCCGTGCATCGTCACACCGAGTGATCCACCTCTGGGTATCATCCAGTCTTGCTACTCCTTACCTCAGTTAGCATTGTCTGTCGTCTTCAACCAACAAATCGTGGTGCGGGCATAACACGTGCAGGGGTCAGTATAACGATACTCAGTAAGGACCCTGAGACCCTCAAGGTCTCACAATATCCAACAAAAATAACCACAAAGTAAAGAATCAATAGATAACACTTACATCGTTGTATGCCCATACATATACCTATGTTATCTTGTAACCCATCTCAATCATGAGGTAAACACAAAAGTCACTGACTCAGCTCAAACCATGATTTCATTTTTGGTGTAGTAGAACGTAACATCCACAATCAAACTATCAGAATTCTCAGTTTATGGTGTACTCCTCCTCTATAGAGTATAGTGGGCCTGCAACATCACATAGAGGTGCTTCCAACCTTCCTGTACTACTATGGTACTTCTCACGTCGAGTATCGTGGGTCTACTGTGTCACATAGAGGTGCTCCCCACTGTGGGTCTGCCGCGTCGCACAGAGGCGCTCCCCCTTATAACCTGTTGAGGTATTCTACCTATCCATTATCGTGGGTCTAATTTGTCACACAAGGGCACTCCCCACTGTTGGTCTGCTGAGTCACACAATGGAACTTCCCACTAAGCTAGTTGAAACACTACGAGTCGAAAGCTCAGTAGTTGTTAGGTCTCAGCCAGCTACTCAGTCTTCGTACTCCGCTCGCTCGTCTCTAGAAAGATCCGCTCCACGAGCTATGGGTCAACACTCCAAATTTCAAAAAATACCACGCAAAAATATTTCAATGGCCTGCCTCATCATAGGTATCTCAACGCAACAGACGACAAATCAATCGGACGACGGGTCTTTTATTTATCGGCATTTCCGTTCTAGGGACCCGGTTGAATTTTAGGTTCAAACCAAGCCAACCATAACCCATCTATGTCCAAACCTCAAGTGGAGTGTTCCAAAATAACCGCCTCACTCTATGCTTTCCGTCACCGCAGTCGTTTCATCGATCGAAAACTCGTAGCCCAAGATATGGGAAAAAAGGTGAAAACAAGCTATAGCAGGTCCGTGTCGGGTCCCTCCCAGTCAAAACGACCTGACCCGACCCGGTCCGGTCTGTGGTCCGACTCGGTCCATGGGTCCGACCCGGTCCAAGTGTCCGGCCCAGACCAAGGGGTGGCCTGGCCCGAGTGGCAGCCCGGACCGAAGTGGAAGCCCGGCCCTAAGGGGCGGCTCGACACGAGAGGGTGGCCCAGCCCGACTAGTGCTGACTCTCCTGGGTCTGTCCAACACAGTGTAGATCTGCAAGGTCTACCTTAGAATTCCTCAAAAGGTACCATAACTATGGTGGCGGGATTTCTATTGTTGTAGGAAAACTCCACCAATGGTATGTGATTATCCCAACTGTGACCAAAGTGGAGAACACAGGTGCATAGAGTGTCCTCGAGAGTCTGGATGGTCCACTCGGTCTGACCATCTATCTGAGGATGGAAGGTGGGGCTCAAGTGAAGCTGTGTCCAGAAATCCTCCTACAACCCCTTCCATAGCCGGGAAGTAAACCATGCATCTCGGTCGGAGACTATAGAAGTAGGTACTCCATGAAAACGAACAATCTCCTATACATAAAGGAATCTCAATCTCTCTAATGAGGCCTACTCTCTGACCGGTAGGAAGTGGGATGACTTGGTGAGTCAGTCAATGATCACCCTTATCGAATCGTGACTCCTAGATGTAAGTGGAAGACCCATCATGAAGTCCATGGATATCCCATCCCACTTCCACTTTGGGAACTCTAAGGGATGTATCAAGCCTTTTGGTACCTGGTGCTCCACCTTCACTTGCTGACAAGTGAGGCACCATGAGACAAAATACACTACTTCCTTCTTCTTACCTGGCCATGAGTGCTATCGTTGAAGGTCCTTGTACATCTTCGCCACTCCTAGATGTACCGCTAGAGAGGATTTTTGGAACTCCCTCAACACTTCCTCTTGAAGTGAAACTGGTACCATGGTACTTCCTCTAAAGTGGATGAAGTTGTCCCCACCTTCAAAAAATACATCAGTTTCCTGCCCTATGGATATATGAGCACATCATGTCTTACAGTCAGCGTCCCCACGCTGCTCCTCCCTGGCTCGCTGAAGATGTGGAGGAGTGAATGTAAGAGAATGTAGATAGGTTTCTTCATCCCTATCCACAAAGGATATCTGCAAGGTAGCCAGTTGATCTATCGCCTCTCCTAGCAGCTGTATTCCAGATCTTCTACTGAGAGCATTTTCAACAGTGTTCCCCTTCGCAGGAGTATAGTCTATCGCAAAGTCATAGTCCTGGAGGAACTTAAGCCATCAACATTGTCTCATGTTCATGTTCTTCTGAGAGATGGTATACCTGATACTCTTGTGATCAAAGTACATGGTAAAATGTTCTCCCATAAGATAATCTTGCCACATATTCATAGAGAAGACCACTTCCACTAACTTCAGGTCATGGGTAGCATAGTTCTTCTCATGTTGTCTCAACTGCCAAGAACCATACACGATCACAGCTCTCTCCTACATCAGGAAACACCCGAGTCCAGTACCTGATGCGTTGCAGTAGACTATGTACCGTACACATTTCTCTGGAAGCCTCAAGATGGGGGCACTAGTCAGCCTCTCCCTCAACTCTTGAAAACTCTGTTAGCATTTCTTCGACCACAAGAAGGGTTTCCCCTTCTTTATCAAGGATGATAGTGGTGCTGAAACTCTGGAAAATTCTGGAACAAATCTTCGGTATTACCCAGCCAAGCCTGAGAAACTCCATACATACATCACACTCCTAGGTGGCTCCTAAGCAAGTACTGCCTCAATCTTCTCTAGATCTACTGCAAATACAGCCTCCGAGAGGAAATCTCCGAAGAAGTGAACCTATTGAATCCAAAACTAGAACTTAGATAGCTTACCGTAAAGCTGGTGCTCTCAGAGTGTGTCTAGTAATACCTGAAAATGGTAGGCAAGCTCCTTATCAGTAGTCAAGTAGATCATAATGTCATTGATAAAGACTATGACAAAGTGATCGAGGTAGGGCATGAAAATATTTTTCATGAGACACATGAACACTACTGGAGCATTGGTTATGCCGAAGGGCTTAACCAAGAACTCGTAGTGGTTTTACCGACAACTGAAGGCCGTATTATGCACATCCTCGTCTTGAACTCTGAGCTAGTGATAGCCCGATCTAAGGTCTATCTTCGAGAACCACCGTGATCCCTTGAGCTGATCAAAGAGGTCATAAATCCTCGAGAGTGGGTAGTTATTCTTCATGGTCACCTGGTTCAGGCGACGGTAGTCGACACAGAGCCTCAATCACCCATCCCCCATCTTGGCGAACAGAATCGGGGATGCCCAGAGAGAAACACTGGTCCAGATGAATCCCTTCGCTTGCAAGTCCTCTACTTGTACCCGTAGCTCGGGAAGCTCCGCGGGAGCCATCCGATATGCTGGTGTAGATATCAGTGTCGCCCCGGGGTGCGGGTCAATGTAGAAGTCCACCACTCTACGGGGAGGTAATCCTGGGACATCGCTAGAGAAAAAATCTGTGTACTGGCCCACCACTATTGGATAAGTCAGAATCTACACATCAACTACTCTGAGGTTAATGCAAGCCAACTAGTGAGTGATCGGCTACACCCTCCTCCGTGTAATTCCGTCTGGGGCTGCAAAGGTTCCCTTCTCACCGGTGAAGGTGCACCTATTCCCTTCCGTGTAGACACATCACACTTTTCTTATAATACAGTCAATCTGTGCATGGACTATAGATAAACATTCCATACCCAAGATGTCGTCGTAAGGCCTCGACACCGCTACGAGGGGATCTCAGCCGAAGCTCTTGTCTCCTAGAGTAAGCTCACACTGCCGGCACCCGTTCTTAATCGTCGAGTCTTCTCCCATAGGAGTCTCTATCCATAAGGATCAAGCCAATGCCTCCGTAGGAATCTCAACGCTCCGAACGAGGGTAGTGGAAATGAAAGAGTGACTGGCACTTGTGTCTATATGTATTGCAGCTATGGTAGAGTAGACACATATAGTTCCTCGAATCATCTCTGGAGTGCCATGATTGTATGCCTCAGCTGCCTCAAGTTGAGATCTCCCATGTCCGCTAGTTCCCTTTGGTCGAGGTGGTCCTCTTGGTGGTGGTGGATGTAGCACCTCGTAACATCGTCTGCCTCCAGCTGCTTGACCAGCTCCTCTACCATGTCTGGCTATGCCCTGTGGACCGCCTCGATCAAACCTCTACCTCTTCCTGGGAGGTGCCTCAACTATCTTCTGATCATCTGAATGGTGGGTCAGACAGTCACAAGCCATGTGACCCTACCCACCGCATGAGTAGTAATCTCTGCTCCTGGCGTAAATGTCACTTCCCCGGGTGCCCCGAACAAATGATCTTGAGTCATGCAGTGGTCCACCCATGGGTATGGCCCTCTTGGACCTCCGCATCATCTATCTACTGCAGGCTATAGAAGACTTCGTTGCACGTCTTATAGTGGTGGGTCTCACTGCTGGAGACTACTTACCAAGGAAATGATCCACTAGGAGGGCTCTACCTAACACCCCCGCCTGTGTTGGGATGCTGAGAAAGATCATCGATGCCTTGATCTCTCGCCTGGTCCCATGATCGAAGGTCAAGGACCAGAAGAATGGGTCTCGCACCATATTTGTGGATTAGCGCGAGAGTTCGGTGAACCTCGCTGAGTATTGTGGTACTATCATGCTGCCCTACTGCACATGAAGTATCTTCTGTATCCGCAGTGCTTTTAGAGTCACTAGAACAAACTCCACCCGGAACAGGCTCTCAAAGTCTGTCCAGAGTAGTGTCGCCTCATCATGCACCTGGAGCCTCAGCCTCCACCATCTACCAACTACTACTTGAAGGAGACTTGCATTAAGGATCACGTTGAAGTCTGCTGGTGTCCGTACCAGCCTAAAGGCTCTCACCATAGCCTCCAGCAAATCCTCAGCTGCATGTGGGTCCATATCTCACTGAATCTCAGGTGGCCTCTAGTGTTGGAACACATGCAACGTGCTCAAAGGGCGTGCATCGTCTGCTGTTGGGGCTGGTGGCATAGGTGGCCCAATGTAAAGTGGTACTGTTGGTGCCTCCGTAGGTAAAGGGCCCTGTGTTGAGGCCTCATCGCTCGATGGACTGTCAGAGCATACGACTCTTGGGGCTCTGTGGGGATGCATAATGAAAGAAACAAATGGCATACGGTCAAAAGATTATACCTGGTGAGCTGTCCTGGTTGAGCTGACTTAAAGAAAAACTTTTGAAGACACGCACGCAATCAGTGTTTTCGTGCACTATGTCGGAAATCAGTAGTCAGGGTCCTAGTGTATGGATACGTCAGCCGCCCGCAACAAAACTGGACTCCCTGAACTGAAAACCACACTTAGTACCCATAACACTATTTCTTCACAGAAAATAATGATCAGAGTTCTGTGTTCTGTGGTAGAACCAACTCCTTTGATGCCAATTTATCACTACCCGTCCTTGGGACCAGTGTCATGACTACCCCAAGTCCTCCTTCAATAGACCAGGGGCTGGCGACTAACACCAAAGGTGTAAATCTCTATGCTGAGAAGGAATTTCCTTTATAAAAATTAAACACACACAATCAGAGTACACAACTAGAAGCATAAAACTAAGAAATAGAGTATAGAGAAAAAGTGATGGAAAGTAAAAGGGGCCGAAAATAAAAGCCCAGTAGTAAAGTACAGGTACAACTAAAATCATATACAACTAAAATAAAGTAAAGAAGCTACCGGGTCATCCTCCGGGGTTCCAACCTGAAGGGTAGGTACATATGGCCTCCTCAGCACTCCACGTCCATCCGTCCACTCTGTGGAATGTCACTACGAGTGGTCCACCTTCGGGTTCCATCCAGTCTTGCAACTCTCTGCCTTAGTCAGCACTGTTCGTTGTCTGCAACTAACAGAACAAGGTTTGGGCATAGCCCATTCAGCGGTGAGTATAATGATACTCAGTAGGGACCCTGAGACCCTCAAGGTCTAACAATATCTAACAAGGATAACCAAATATTAAAGAATAAATGGATAACACCTAATTAGGTATATGACCATACATATACCTATGTTATCAAGTAACCCATCTCAATCATGAGGTAAACAAAAATGTCACTGACTCAGCTCAAATAATGATTTCATTCTTGGGGTAGTAGCAAGTAGCATCCAAAGTCAAACTATCGAAAATCTTGGCTAATGGTGTACTTCTATTCTATAGTGTTCAGTGGGACTACCACATCACATAGAGGCGTTTCCCACCTTCCTGGAATGCTATGGTACTCCTCCTGTCGAGTACCGTGGGTCTGCTGCGTCACACAGAGGCGCTCCCCCCTGTGGGTCTGCCACGTCTCATAGTTGCGCTCCCCCTCGTATCCTATTGAAGTACTTCTCATGCCAAGTACTGTGGGTATGCAACGTCACACAGAGGTGCTACCCACTGTGGGTCTTCCACGTTACATAGAGGCGCTTCTGACTGGGCTAGTCGAAACACTCAGAGTCGAAAGGTCAGTAGTCGTCAGGTCTAAGCCAGCTACAAAGTCTCCGTACTCTGTTTGATCATCTCTAGAAGGATCCGCTCCACAAGCTATGGGTCGAAACTCCAACTATAATGAAATACCACAAAGAAGTATCTCAAGGTTCGGGCTTGTCATAGGGATCTCAACGCAATAGACGACGCATCTATCGAACACTCAGTCTGTTAGTTATTGGAATTTCTAACCCGGGGTCCGGTAGAATTTTAGGTTCAAACCAACCCAACCATTTCCCAACTTTGTCCAAACCTCAAGTTAGGTATGAAAAATAACTGTCACACTCTAGGGTTTCTGTCGTTGAAGACGGTTCGTCGATCGGACACCCGTAGCCCATGAGATTGGGTAAAAGGTGAAAACAAGCCATTGTGGGTCTGAGTCCGGTCCCGGGTCCGACCCAGTCTGCGGGTATGACCCGGACCAAGCGTCTGGCCCAACCCGGGGGGGCCTCCCAGCCCGATTGCTAGCCCGGCCCAAAGGGGACACCCGACCTGAAGGGGAAGCCCTTCCCAAATGGGCGGCCCGGCGGGCTGGCTGCCGGCGTGGCCCGGCGGGCTGGCAGCCGCGTGGGCCAGCCTGCTGGCTGCCAATGCGGCCCGTCTGGCCACGTGTGAGGGGGGGGGGGGGGGTGCAGCGCCCCCATCCATCTGAACAGAACAAGCGCTAGGCACTGGTTCTATAACCGGTGGGACCTGAGGGGTCCCACCTTGTCCGGTTGGCTGAGCAGCCAACTGGTTCAGCACCACCGGCGTGGTGTGACTTCACCATACCCCTCCGCTGCGGCCCGCCCTGGGAGCGGTTCTTCACCATCGCGCGGCGCGACGGCGCCGTGCCCCCTCCACTGTGGCCCTGTCTCGCCGCAACCCCCTACACCTCCACGCGGCACGACAGAGCCGTGTCACCTCCGCCGCGTCCCAGCCTGGCCACAGGCCCCTGCTCCTCCGTGTGGCGTGACAACATCAGGTCACCTCCACCACGGCCCGGCCTGGCTGCTGCCCCCTACTCCTCCGCGCGACACAGCAGTGCCGCACCCTTCTGGTGACCCGGCGGCTTTGCACCGCCGGTAACCTTCGCGGCCGGCCAGCTGCCGGCCGCCGATGCACTGCTCCGCGGTCGTCAACAAATGATAAGAAATGAATAGGGATGGTTGGGCAGTGTTCATGCAGCTCGAGTCTTCAACTTTATGGCGATAACAATTGGAAAAACACAATCCAAGATTTGTATGTTGAGGACGGAGACAATTTCAAACGTAAAATCCTACACCTCTAATTTCTGGATCGTTGATGAAGTCACGGAAATTCGGCATCGATTCTTCAATATCAGAAAAGGAAGAGGATATCTGTCGTTGGAAGATGAGTGTTCAGAGGTGGCAAAGTCGAAGATGACGTTCTTCGCAGTCGAATCCTTCTCTTTTGGCACAGTTTACGATCAATGAAGATGTTCTTTATTCTTCATTGGAGATGAAGAGGCGTTCTTCGCATTCTTTTTTGTGAGATATTTCTCCAAGGGTTCTCTAAGATCTTCTAGCCCCTCTCTAAAACGAAACCAAAAGTATTTCCAACCAAAAATAATGGGTTATGTTAACCCATTATTTAATTTGTTGGCCAAATAATTCAAATGGGTTTTTAAATTTATTAAGTGAAAAAATTCAATTAATTAATTGAGAGAGTTGGAAAAATTAATTAGTGGGGTAGGTGGAGAGTTTCAACCCACATAAATGGGGGGTTAAAAAAGGTAAAATGCCCATCTGGGCCCCACCAAGGAATATCATATAAAGGGAGGTTATGTGCGGGTGGGCCCCACCACCATATCCTCTCATGGGAGGTTATGGTGTGGTGGCCCCCATCTTTAACCTCCTCTTGGAGGTTTTAACCACCACAAAATAAAAATAAGTTATCACCATATTTTTTTAATTCATTTAAAAACCCAAAAAATTGACATCCATTCTCGACCAACTACCGTCGAGGTGAAAGTCTTCTTAAGCGAATACCGGCACTATCAGTTCAACGCTGCCCTCAGATTTCAGTTCCGAGCAGCAATTCATAAGTTATAAAATCCCACTCGCATGTTTACTGAATGTACACAAACAAAAATTCAGAAATTGATTCCGGGCACACCGAGCCTCAGAATCAAGCGACGTAAATTTTCGCGGACCTTAAAAAATCCCATTAATTTATGAAAAAAAAATTTCCACAGAATTTACATGTCCTTACACTGAATTATAACAACCCAATATTTAATTACATAGAAATTATGTTTCTATTATGGAATACTAAATACATTACACAAACAAAATACCATGGGACGATTAGGATAGTTCCTTTGGAAGCATGAAACACAAACTTATACTCTAGTGAAAGATATTCCATGTTTCCTATAATGACCACTACCTTTATTAATCATTCCTAAAACCATTCTTTATATCATGTCGAAAATAAAACATAAGTAAATTGTTAACTCACATGCATAGGAATGGTAATCAAGTGAGATATGTAAACATAATAATGATTATATGGGTATGAGAACATGATTTCGAAAAAAATCCTGATATAAATATTAGTGATCAAAAATAGGAATCATGGAATAATTATTGATAGTTCATAATACATGAATCAAATTGAACTTAATAGCATAATCCACTATATAATAACATTATCATAAGACTTGAAATTCAGGAATTCACAAAAACATTAAACTTTGTGAACATGTATAAATATTAAAATGTTCACTCATTAAATTAAGTAAATTAATTTATGTCATCTCATAAACATTTTGACATTAAAAATAGTTGTATTGAGACAATTATGGACATGAAATCCCGGTCCCTGCATTGAATTTATGGACATGAAACCTTGTTCCACGCATAGAATTGTGAACATGAAATCATGTTCACCGATAAAATGAATACCTCTATATTTATCCATATATACACAATGAACTTCATGGATATATGTGTCCCACAAGAATGATAATGAAACCCATATATATGTTTTCTACAAGAACATAAATGAATCATCATATCAAAACCCATCGAATGAAATGGGTTTCAAAAATATCATTCCATCAAAAAAAATAGTCATACAAATATTAATAATGGTAGCATGGAAACATATTCCTAGTAAAGCCTAAGTAATATCAAATGATGTTATCTTAGTAGGAAAATAATCTTTATGGATCTCTTGATAACAATTATTGAGTAAAATATCCTTTATACTATGAAAGAAATTTATTTACATAAAATGGAACACAATTTTAAAATAAAATGTTATTTTTTAAAATATCCTTATAATATTTTAAGGGAAGCTTCATTAAAATATGGTGACATTAATGTGTAAAAATAAATTCATACCATATAAGTAAAAAAAATATAAATTTTGTAATATTTTCAGAATACTAAAATATTACTTCGTTTGGAAAGTGAAAAAAATTCCATTAAAAACATTTAATAATTACTCATAAAATGTGATAAATGGAATTATAAAATTTTATAATAATAATAAAAATATTCTTGAAATCAATTTTAAGAAACATAAACATGGATGAAAAATATACCAAATTAAATACATACATATAAACAATATTGAAAAGTAATGAGATTGGGAAATTTAAACTTTTTACAAGAAAATAGATTTTATAAAATATAAAGTATGATAAAATAAAAATTGAAAACATAAAAAATTTCTTTATAATCCTTTTCCTTGAAAATGAGTTTAATATATATGATTAGATATTTTTTTGATGATAATAGTTCTCACAATTTTAAAGTGTCCCATACAACTATGAAAAATTGGAATCATAATCCACCTAAAATAATATCATTAAAATAGAATATAACTAAATAAAATAATGATATTACAGAGATTAAATTTTAAATTTTTTGTATACATATTGTAAAAGAACATAGATTCATAATAAAACACAAGTATCAAAGACAGAAAATTGAGAAAAAACTACCTTACTCATTTGGTAACTTTTGAACCATAAAACCCAACGACCTAGAGATCATATAGTGGATATTTAAATACCACTAAATTTATTTATAAAAGTAACATAATTCAATCATGGGAAGTATGCACAGAACATAAAATATAAGATTGGTGAATAAGGCAAGTTTCTAATGGAAATAAAATGTTAGGCGAAATTCTATTACCTTCTGTATGATTCCCTGTTTACATATTTGAAACTCCTTTATAGTGGTCTCAAACATTTATTAACTTATAATAGAATCGTAATAATATATATTAAATCATATTTTATTCTTTCATGACATTATATTTCCCTTTTATTAATAATTCTTTGTTAATGTAATGTTTGGGGCAATAACTACTTTGTTTATCGTATGTGTTTTTACTTTTTATTCATGATCATATTAATTATATGTTGATTTAAATAATTTCAGAATGTAAGAATTGATTTTTGTATCATATATATTTATTATATATATATATATATGATTGATTTCAGAAATGGAATATAACATTCATGGTTACGGTATGTCGTATGTACACCTGAATGATATTTCCATTTTCTTTTCTACATGAATAGAAAAAGGTAAATTAAATATTTGTAAATATATATTATTCCATTTTAATTATTATATTAAATATTTATTCATTAAATAAAAATTTATAATCATTATTGAAATGACTAGCTTGGAAGACGAATCCCATCGCATCGTGGAGAAGGTAGGTCGTACGTATGCACGAGCGATGATATCATTCTATTACTGGAAAATGGGTGATAAATTAGACGGATTATTAAGTAAAAAGGATCCATATCATAACATATTTATTATTTATATCCATTATATCCATCATTATTCTAATAGAAAAAAATTAGTGATGAAAAATAGATTAAACCATGATGTAGAGATGGTAAGCCTTACGTACGCACATGTGTTACTTTCTTTTTACATAGGATGAATAATATTTGGAGTATAGTTGTTATATATTCATAATAAAATAATATAATATTATTGAATCTAGAATTTATACATTATAATGGAATAAATACATGAAGAGTGTGTAGAAGAAGAAACAATTTCAAAAGAGTTAATCAGGAGATTATCTCTTATTCGACAATCTCCCTCTAGATATCCTCTTAGGGACGATAGATTTGGTTATTTGGGAATACCATGAACTATATAATGTTACTAAGGAAATTGAGAATAATACATGGTAGGTATTTTGTCGATCTTGAAGTCTCAATGTGGGGTGAGGAAGGGAGGGAGGAGGTTCCCATTTATAATTGAGGTGAGTGGATCTTTTTGAAATCCCCAAAATATTAAAATATAATAAGTTTATTATATATCATTGTACATAAAAAATATACATAAATGAACATTAGAGTACCTTTTAGTAAATATCCTATACAATTGTTTTTATTTAACATTTTTGGATTTCTAAATAATTTAATAATAAATTAAATCAACAAGATATTATTATTATCAAATTTAATACGATTCATTTAATTTTACTTTAAATACATCAATAAAATGTGGGAATTTTAATATACTACTTTCTAACATCTATAATATATATTATAATTCTATTAAATTTAGTATATACTTTATCTAGCACAAAATATATAAACATTAATTTTATTAAATTCAATTATTCTAGTTTTCTTTTTATTATATAAATATTGTTTTAGCATTGAATATGATTTTAATGTAATTTTATAACTTATAAAAATACAAAAACAAAATCTATAATAAAAATAATTTCATTTATATCAAAATAGTTATTTATATTCCATCATACCATGATTTTTTCTATTCTGACTAAAAAAATATTAAATACAATAGTTTGATACTTTGTAACTATATTTGATTTGAAAAATATATAATTTATTTTCATGGAAATGTGTCCGGTAAACAAAATATTTTTATCATAATTTGATAAGGGTATAATCATATTAATCTATTATTTTTTGGACATGTTTTGGTTTTATTTTAAATATTATCATTTTGATTTACCATTAATCATTATATTTAAATTCATATAGAGGTAAAATACCTAAAAATATTAAGAGATTATAAATTTTTTATTTGAGAAAAATTGAAAATTGATTTATGATTTATGAAATCTTCCCTGTTATAAAAATATATTTTTTTCTTCACATTTATGATTTTTAATTAATTTTAGAACCATTATTTTATGAAATATCATTAGTTTAATTTTTCCCAATTCAAAACATTTCCCTTATATAAAATTCAAAAACCAAGATATTTTTGATCTAAAAAACCCAAGACAGTACTAAAATTTCATAGGTGTCTATAAAATTCATGGATCACTATAATTAATTAAAATTATATTTATTTTAATATTTTTTATATCATTTATTTGTTCCTTTTTTAATTAAACAGTTATTGTATCATCCTTGTGTCAAAATTTAAGTTATTTTTGTTATCAAAAAAATTATAAATAAATCATAATGATTTAGATAAACAACGTATACTAAAAATTACTATTTATATGAACATTTATCTTCTATATAGAAATATATTAAAAAAATTACTCATTAAAATTATGGGTTTGACATCTTAAACTAATCATTATATAAAAAATAGTAAATTTTATATTCGTACACAAGATACTTAAAATGGTTATAAATGTTTCCTATGTTTTATTTATTTCTAAACAAACATATCCAATTAATTTAGGACAAGTTTAGTTTAATTTTATAATTATATCAATGTTATTTCAACATTTAAATATCAAATTTTCCATTAATTGAGGTAAAATAAAAATACACTAAAATTTATATTCACCAAAAAATTAGTTGACTCTGTTAAAATAGATATATCATACTAATTCCATCCATTTATTTCCATTTTTAAAAGTTCAATTCATGAAAAAAATAATAATAATAACACTGACCATGAAGATGTGTTGAGAAGGTGGGTAAATGAGACATTCAAAAGTTCAATATCAGTTTTATCTAATTTCACTATAAAATGATTACAATGAAAAAAATTGGATTAAAATATATATTATTGATCTATCTTAATTTTAAAAGTATATTTATATCATAAAAATGGGATAATACAAAGGGTAGTTCTTATCTACAAATGAATATATTTCATTATTCATTAAAAAATGAATCTTCTCAGAAGAATAATAAAAAATCACCCTACGATAATTTCTACATTAAATATTTAAAAATAATATTTATTCTATCATATTAAATTTTTAATATTGTCTAAAAATAATTTGTTTTTTTATTCATAGGACATGGAATGTAGTTCATTTTAAAAAATAGGGGTTCTAAACATATATAGACATTACCAAAATTTATATTTTTCATTATCAATATGTTTTATTTATATAAATTTATTATAACAAATATCTGAGAAACATTTATTACTATTCATATTAAAATTTTAAAATCTATGTTGTAACTATCGCATTTAAATAATTATAATGGTAAAGTGTTGTTTAATAGAATCTGAGTGTTGTATGTAATGAAAACCAAGTCGGTGTTGCGTGAAGTGCAAGCTTCCCATTGTGCTGTATATAATGTAATCCTATCATATATCATTTATATAATAAAAAATATAAATTAATATATTTATAAATTGAAAATAAAAATATGATTATATTAATTTGAAAAAAATATCTCAAATAATCTCAAGGTGTTAAATTCTATCCCCCTTAAAATGAATTTTTTCCTTTAATTTCATATAGGATATTAATGGTTGAATACATTAAAGTTATTTTCATATAATCCCACACAATAAAAAATTTTAAAATAACCTTATGTAAAAGAGATTTAGAAACATATTGGCTTCCCAAAGTATCTAATGACTTGGTTTCCACATTGAAGAACAAATGTGAATGTTTGGGCGTGGAGGAAAAGAATAAATAATCACAGAGATTGATAAATATCAATAATCACATGAACATGGTTGATCCAGAGAAATTTGAAAATCACCAACCATAAACTAAATAATAGTGATAGAGTTCATTTATATCATCAAAAATGATGATAACATGACAACCTTTTACATCGCGGTCCCTTTTCTTAATATTGGAAAAAATTCATGGGAAGATATACTTACTAGATTTAAGCACAATCTGACCCTTTTGTAGTTCCATGATTAATTTCCACATGATCTATTATTCCAAAAAATGAATATAAATTTATCACTTTTGAAGCGTTATAAGGTTATTAGATTCCTAAATTGAATGATATGTCATTCCATCTCTCTTTTTCACAACATAATGTTTGGAAGAAGTTATCAAATATGTATATATACTCAAATATAGATATAATACATTAATCTCTGAAATGTAATCTAAGGTTTAACATATACCATTTCATAAAATTTTTTCCTTATAATCCTTCCAAAATTTGAAAATAAAAAACATTATAGAGAAGTTTATTAAATCATCATAACATTTATCACCCATATATCATAGGGTAGCTCTTGGTTGTAACCTTCCAAACATGTTAATACCTTTATCATGTATTCTCATTAATCATGGTAATAAACATAATTACCATATATAATTAGTGTAAACATGTATATTTCATTATTCCAATGTTTATTGGATATATTCCACAAGTCTAAAAAGTTGTAATCTTCATCCTTGAAAGAATAAACCAAATTCCAACAAATCCTTAATCTGTTAAAAGGAAATAATTAAATTCCAATTTACATATTCATATCCAACATATATTTATATAAATATCATTATCTCATAAATATGTACATATTAAGGTTTATCCTACCCTTAATCAGGTTTTTTCTAAAAACATATCACCTTATTACATCAATAAAATTTAATAGTAACCATTACAATTCATCACATGCTACTAAATACTTAAGAATAAACTAAAGGAGAAAAATAAATTGATGTTATCTTATTCTTTAATAACATAATTGTCGAATACAGTTACATAAACACCTCATTCATCCAAACTTATTCTTAAACCATTACGCAAGCATCATTATCTTAATCATTCTTTGAATTTGAAATACAAGTCATGTATTAATGTTTCTAAACCTCAATCATATCATGAATCTTATGTTTAATATACCTAATATAGAATGAACATAATATGACTTCTACAATTAATTTGTGGTCATTTATCCTCAGTAGTGTATCCAATACTAATACCCCAACTTTGATTCCCTTCAGAAAATTTCTAATTGGATAATTGGTTTTCATAATGCCCATAACATCCCTATCTGTAACATTTAATGTCACCCTTATTTCTTTAAGTTCCTGCTTTTATCTAAGACCAAAAAAGAATAGTCTGGGAAATAATTATCATAGAATAAAAACACATAATCATGAAACATTACCTATAGGATACCTATATCATGACTCATACTTTTCAATCTATGAAACATCAGGCTTATCATTTTAGTCATCCCACGATATATAAACATAAATATCACTAGGTATCTCACTAATTTTTCTCATCCACATTTCTAATGATTATCTAAATGTTCACTTTAATATCAACTATAATGACCCAATCTTGAAGTACATTACCATTACATTACTTTTTAGGAATACTGAATATATTACAAAAAAAACTTCCTAAGACCATATTATTCTAGTGAATCTAAAAACATGGAAACCAAAAATACACTCTAGTGAATGATCATTAATTCTTCCCATAATGATATCTACCTTAGTTATTCCTATCAAAAACCATTCATTATATCATTTGGAAAAGAAACCATTAGAAAATGGTGAGATCAGAGGATCAGTAAGGGTAAATAAGGGACACAATTTAAAATAATCATGAACATAGGGTAATAGAACCTGATCATGAAAATAGAAGATCATATCCTTCATATCTATGATAATAAACATGAATCATTGAATAAAGATAGATAGTTCCTAAAACATGAATCAAAAAAGAATAAAAGAAATTATCCATGAAATCATAAAATTATGATAAGACATAAAAATATAGAATTAAAAAATAATAATTTTATGAACTTATATAAATAGTAATAGATTCCCTCAATAAATTATGTACATGAATTCAGTACCTCACATAAACATATGGGAAAGAAAACTAGGACCATACATAAAATTATGGACATGAAAACTAGGTGCACGCATATAACTATGGGGATGAAAAGGAGACCCACACATAGAATTGGGAACATGATTCAATGTTCATTAATAACATGTATACGTCCGGAGTTATTCATCATTAACCAATGCATTGGAGGGAGATATAAGTCCCACCCATCACATAATTAAAACAATATATTTTTGTTCCATAGTAACATATATCATTAATTATATCCAAGCACATGGAATGAAATGGGTTTCATAAATATCATTCAATCACAATCATAAACAATTCATACAAATAATAATAATAATATCATTGAAAAATTACCCCTGTAAGACATAACTAAAATCAAATGATGTGATCATAGATGGAAAATAATTTTGAGCAATCTCTAGAAAACAATTCTTCATGAAAATTTCCTTCAATCATTGAAAACAATTTCTTTTCATGAAATGCAATAATATTTAAAAATAAAAAAATTCATTTTGAAAATAACCTTGTAATATTGTAATGTATGGTTCAAGGAAATAAGGTTACATGAAAGTGTAAAATTCCATTCATGCCATAAAACTTTAAATAAATTATTCTTAAAAATTTGCTGGAAAAGACAAAATATAACTCGTAGGGAAAATAAAAAAATATTTCGTTAATGAAATTTAATAAAGACTCATAATATGGTTTAAATTATATTTTAAAATTTTATTATTATAGTAAAAATATTATTGAAAACATTTTTAAGGAAGAATAACAATCACTGATAAATATACTCCACTAAATACTTACATTTATGAATTCTCAAAATGTAATGAGATTGAGAAATTAACACTTTTTTATTTTGTAAAAGATTTGAAAAATTATAAATGAATTATTAAACCGAAAAATTACTTCAAAAAAATTCTTTAAAATCCTTTTCCTTGTAAATGATCTTACTAGATCTCTTGAAAACAACTTTTTCCGGATAATGATCTCCAAAACATTCTTAGTGTCCCATACCACTTTGAAATAATTGAATAACAATCCTTGGGAATTAATAACATTATAAAAAGATTAAAATGTCATGAAAATTATGATATTATTATTATAAAAAATCAAATGGAAGTATTTACACCTCGTAAAAGAAAATACGTTCATAAAAAAATGTGTCTCAAAGAAAGAAAATTAATATGAGAGAACCTTACTAATTTGGTATATTTTGAACAATAAAACCCCATGAAATGGAGATCATAAGATAGAAATTTAAATACCCATTAATTAATGTATAATATTAATAAAATAAATTCATGTGTAGTTTTTACAAAACAAAAAATAAATGATTACAGAATAAGGTATGTATCTCACAGAAATAAAAAGTGTGATGAAATTCCCTTACCTTAGGTGGGATTCCCTCTATTAGAATCTAAAACCCATCTATACTGGTTTTAGACAAATCATTGACAAATAAAAAACATAATAATACTTATTACATTATATATTATAAATGTTTGACATTATAATATTGCTTTACTAATAATTCTGTGTTATTGTATCATTATAGGTAATAACTGCTTTGTTTATTACACTATTTTTGACATGTTATTCATGAACCTATAACATTGATAATAATTAAATTAATCAAATAATTTAATAAATTATTTATATATAATATATATTTAGTATATATATATATATATAAATAATAGATATATGAAATCGAATACACCGTTAATGGAGACAAAAAGTCGTACATACGCATAAACATTGTTTCCATTTTCATATCATACCGAATGGAAGAAGGAAATTAAAATACATGTATATATATATATTATTAAATTGGAATTATTATTTTTAATATTTCATAATTTTATATATTTTTATTGTCATTCTTGAAATTATTATCATGGATGATGATTCTCATCCTGTCATGGAGATAGCAGGTCGTACGTACACACGAGTGATGATATCATTCAATTAATGGAAAAAGGGTGATGAATTATATGGTATATTAATTATTAAGGATCCATATAATATTATATTTAGTATTTATATCCTTCATATCCCTCATTATTCCCACCCAAATAAACTGGCGATGAACCACAGATTACACCATGACGTGCAGACTGTAAGTCATACGTACACACACATGGAACATTCATTATTTGTAGGATGAATAAAAGGTTGAAGATGTTTTTTACATAATAATAAAAAAATCATAGAATATTACTGATAGTGTAATTAATAATTTATCCTAGAATCAATAAATGAAGACGAAGTAGAAGAAGAATTTTCTTTAAAAGAGTCGGTAAGGATATTACCTCTTCATTGATGATCTCCCTCTACAATTCGTCTTAGGGACACTAGGGTTGGTGTTTTTAGAAGACCAAAAACTGTATAATTTTACTAGGGAAGTTAATAAATGAAATGGTTAGGTATTGGTCTAGCATTATGTCTCAATATTGTGTAAGGAAGATAGGGAGGTTGCGCCATTTTATAATTGCAGTGAGGGGCACTTTTGGAAATCCACAAAATATTAAAATATAATAATTTATTCTATAAATAAAAAATTAATAATTAATAATAAATTAAAATTATAAGACATTTTTCACCATATCTTATACCCTTGTGAATATTTAATAATTTCTAAAATGTTTTATAATGTTAATAAAAAATTAAATCAATAACAATTCATTATTCTGAAATTTAATACTATTCATTTAATTTTTCATTAAATATAACAAGTCATTGTGGGAATTATAATATAATGTTTTAAAACATATATAATATATATTATTTATCTTCAAAATTTCTTTAATCACATTAAATAATCCAAAATTTATCAGAATTAAAATTATTAAACTCAATTATTTTATTTTTTGTTAATTATATAAATATTTCTTTTTAATTGAATAATCTTTTAAGGTAATTATATAATGTATAAAATTTCAAACTAAACTTTTATAATCAAAATATATTAATATATATCAAAATAGACATTTATTTTCATTCATATCCTAATTCTTCTCTATGTTCAGATATAAAATGTATTAAATACAAGAGGGTGATACATTATATCTATCTTTTATTTAAATAATATGTAGTTTACTTTCATGTATATGTTTCCATTAAAAAACAGAAAATATATAATAATTCTATATTGGTCAAATAATATTCATCCAATACTTTTTGAAAATGTTTTAGTTTTATTTCAAACCTTACAAATTTGATTTACCCATTATTTTTATATTGTTATTTTATTTATTGTAACAACATCATAAGTATTTAGAGGTTATAAATTATTAATTATATGAATTAAATAGTCTATAAATGGAAAATTAATGATATCGTAGAGATTATCATAATCAATTTGTATTTTTTAATATTTTTATGATTTTTTATTTATTTAATAAAATATTATTTTATAAAATATCATTAGTGTCAATTTTGACATTATTCACAACATTATGTTTATATAAAATCACAAGAGAAAGAAAATTTCTAACAAAACCACTTATTACACCAATAACATGGAAAATTAAACTATAAAATTTGTAGAAAACCATAATTAATTGAAATAATATTTAATATAATATTTTTTAATTAATTTTTCTATCATTTTTAAATTAAAAAATTACGACATCATAATTATTTCAGAATTTATGTTATTTATATTTTTTCTAAGAATTATAAAAATATATATCATGATGTTGATAATTATTTTTGATTTCAGATTATTATTTCATGTCTAATTAATATTCTGTATAAAAATAGAATAAAAATTATTTACTTAGTAAAATTATTTGTTTGACATCTTTAACTTATCATTACATAAAATATAATAAATTTTATATTCATACCCATTTAACATAAAAAGTTAAACATTTCATTCTAAAGTTGAATTCATCCAAAAAAATTATCTTATTAAATTACAACAATTGTTAAGGTAATTTTGTAATTTTATAATATTATTTTTACCATTAATTGTAAAATTTTCTCTTCAACTAGGAAAATACAAAATATGTTAAAGTTAATTTTATCCAAATATTAAGTTCATCCTATTAGAACAAAAAAATTCATACTAATTAATAACATCTATACGCTTGTTTAAAATTCAATTCATAGAATTAAATAAATTAAGTTGATCCATAATCCTTAAGATGTGTCAAGATTGTGTGTAAAAGAGATGTTCAATTGTTCAATGTGTTTTTATATCTATTTTCTCTATAAAATGATTCCAATGAACTAAATTGGATTAAAATATGTATTATTTATCTATTATTAATTTAAATGTAAATTTAATTTTTAATAACTAGTTAAACAAAAAAAGAATTTGTCATCTACAATGCAGTATTTTTCACTATTTATAAAATAACGAAACAGCTCTGAAAAATACTATGAATTATATGTAATTTAATTTTTAAATTAAAAATTACAAATTGATGTTAATTTCCTAAAATTTAATTTCTAATATAGTCTAAAATTAATTATATTTATTTTCATATAAGTACAAGTAAAGAAGATCATTTGAATAAATATTATATTTAAATATATAAAGGCATTACAAAATTTATATTTTTCATTATCAATATGTGTTATTTATATAAAAAATTTTAAAAAATATTTCAAAATTGGTTCTTATTTTTCATATTATAATTTGAACGGATAGATTATAACAATATCATTTAAATTATTGTAATTGTAAAGATTCATTTCACAAAAACTCAATGTTATATGTAAGGTAAGCCAAGTCGGTATTGGGTGTAGTACAATATTCCATTGGTGTTTCATATAAAATATTGTAAACATAGGTGATTTATATAATAAGAAAAATCTATATTTAGTGTTTCGTAAAGAGAAAATATCTATAAGAATAAATTAATTTGAAAAAAAATAATTCACAAAATCATGGGGTTTTTTAGGAATTTGATAAATAAAGGTTCTCACAAAGGATCTGTGGATGTTTTAATCATGGATAATGGACCTATTGTTAGATGTTAGTTGAAGGTCACATAAGACATAATTTAATAGTTTTACAGTATCATTTTCTCTATACTATCTTGTTCATAGTACACCCACTATAGAAGATGGCGTGGTTTAACCACAATTATTGGCATATAAGGGAAACAAATGTATATTCTCATGAGGTATGATTTTTCTTCTCATAGTATCATACATTATGGCAGTAGAGTTAAAAGTAGAAAGATTATCAAAATGTATCATGGAACAGTTTCACCTTGGTAATTTCCAACATCTCATTATAGTAGGTCACTATTTCATATTGCATAGTATCACCTATATTGTCATAGGACCCAAAACACAAAAAATTTAAAAATGTTTTAGAAATTGTGAAAATTGAATTTCAATAAAATTTAATCAATGAATTTCCCCAATGATAATTAAAAATTAGATTCCATAATTAAAATAAAAAAGGATTAAAAAAATTAATTTCCAAAAAAAATTCGGATAGAATTCATTTAGTTAATCCAAATTTTTTTAAAAAGAATTGGATAAGAAACTATATGTGAATGAAAACATTGTTATTCATAAAATATTTCAAAAACAAAATAAATGAAAATTTGGCCATTTAATTAACCAAAACTAATATTTATTATAATATTAAATTAATTCACACTTCAATAGCTATTATAAAAGTGTAGACAAATTATTCATTTTTTTAAAAAAATTTAGAATTAAATACTCAATAAACACTCAAAACAAAACTACCCAAATTTAATAAAAATACTTCACATCACATTTTATCCACCAAACTAATTCATATGTGATTTTATTTTTCATCCACATAAATTGTTTTTCTAATCAATGAGAAATGTTTTAAAAAAAGATAGTGGTAGATAATATGATTTAATATAAAGAGTCGGAGATCCTTTTATTAATAAAAATGAAATGGTAAGTTCTACACTTTAAAAGACTGAATTATAAAAGTAAAATAAAGAAATGAAATATATTATATAGAAAAAATAGATTATTCATAAAAATTTATATATAATGATATGAAATGAAAGGTATATAAAAATATAAATTATGTGGAACATTTCTCTATATCTTGTGTATATATCTTCAATCTTGAAGGTTCAATGGAGGAATAAAACCCACAACATTTAAATATCAATTTAATAAGTCTCCATAAAAAAAATTTTATATGGTATATTTTTTAGATGTTTTGACCATATTTATATTATATGTAAGGGTAGTATGATGTTATCAGGGATGTTTATAATTAGTTCCCTCATTCTTATGATAATTAAGGATAGAATGTATCCAAGAAATATTATATTAAACTGATTAATAAATATACTATTTTGGGGAGTAAATGTGGAAAAAAATGATACAACATAAAACAAAGTCATTTCACTAATTATATCCCTCATGGAAATAATTAAGGTCAATAATGAAATAAAACAAGGAGCATATACAGATTTTTGAAATATGAAATATCAAGAAATGGTAAATCCACCAATAATGGAGAAGTCCATTGATTATTTCCTTCAAAACAACTTATGTCTATTGGTACTAATAAAAAATACCATAAGAAAATAGTAAAATATTGTAGTAAAATATATTAAATTAATTAGTAATCCTAATGAAAAATATATTACTTATTAATCATAAGAGTTTGTTTTCAAAAGTGTAATATGTTACAAAAATATGAAAAATACCGAGATAAGAATCCAAAATGATTCCCACATTATAGATAAAATGTTTTTAAGTGGAAGACAAAATAAAAAATTCCACAAAATGGGTTGAAAAGGCTAGGTATAGTGGCTGATCATGAATAATAAAAAATTTACTATTCTAAAGTGTTCCTTTCATAGAATGAAACCTTTAAATGAAAAGAGTTGTTCAACCATGAACAATTGTCTTCCTCAACTTTAGAAAATAATGGTATCCCAATCCTTAAAAGAATAATATTTTTATAACTATTATGGTGTGATTTTAAGTGGTAGATACGGTCCATATGGTATATGTGCTAAAAAACATAAGATTGGATCGTAATACAATTATATTGACATTTGAAAAATTATACAACAAATTGTTTTAGAAGTATATATTTCCTCAAATGATACATTACTGAATCTATAATTGATATACATGAAAAACATTAGAATTATAGAAGTGGTAATGTTAAGTAAAAAATGGTATATCACTTATGTGATGTCACACTAGGTATCAATACATGATGATGGAAATAATATGAAAAAGGATGAGGTGTAGAAAAAATGTTTTCTCTGATTATTTTCATAAATATTTAATGTGATTTTACTATTTGTATGACATCAATAGTTATTATAATTAGATTATTCTATGGATATATTTAGTAATAAAGATTAGGGGGTATGGGGAGTCTAGGTATGAATATACAAATGTTGGAATCCTGGTCATTGTATAATGTAATCCAATGATAATGTGTAGAGATATGTTTTCACATAGTGGTATCATTATATTTTTACAATTACTATTACGGTAAAATATCATATTAATACTAAAAATGAGAAATCATTCAATAATAACAAACTATATAGTGGATTTATATTCACTAATGGTTTAGTAAAGGTTTAATAGAGTCCAGTGGAAGAGTTCCTTAAAAGAACCTAATTTTTTTAATTAAATTCATTATATTAATATAGGTAAAGTGAAATGGATAACATTTCAAAATAAATTATTATTATTTGGTTTCTCAGATAAATTCCCCTAGGTCTGTAGTCATATGGGTTATCTTCATTGATCCTTAATAATTGTGATGTTCACTAATAGATTTTATATGAATTTATCTTTAGATTGAAAAATATTTTTGGATATTCAAGTGTAAATATATAAACATGTTGATTAATAAATAATATATATTATTGAAAAATGATTGACATATGGAGATTCTAGATTCATTGAACTTATTTAAAAAGGGAAATAAGAATAATTGATGATATCCCCATATTTTTAGTATGTTTATTTTAAAAAAAACATGATGTTGAAGGATAATATTTGGTATCTATATAAAGAATCATTTGTGTTTTTAACATCAAGGACAATGTTTTATTATTAAAAAAATTTATATTCTATCCATAAAGGATATGGTGTAATATTTCAAGTCTTTCATGTATATTAATAATATGACATTGTATTGGATGGGAAATGAGGATGACAATCCTTATGAATCTATAATGAATCCATTTTCAATATGGAATGGGGATATGTTCACCCCAACCATAAAAGTGGTATAAAATATTTTTCTCGACTTCTTAAGGGGAAGAAACAATTGTGGTTTCTTAGGGATGAATTTTATTCAAGATTAGCGTTTTTTCTTATATTTGAAGAGGAATATACAATATATTCATTGTAATAATGGTTTCCAACCGTATCTAAAATTTTCAAGGACTTTTGGCATCCCTATCCTGGATTTAATGTTTTAGGTAATGTTATTTTCATCCCCATAGTGATGTTGATGTATAACATTTATTAGAAATATATTACTTTATTTGTTAGTGGCCAAATTAATGATACTATGATTGGATTTGTTAACCATAAAAAGTGGATTTGGAATCCCTGAGATTTATTCTACAGGAAGGTATATTATATTTGTTTCTGGAGTTATGGTTGTGCTTTGATAAAAGGTGGAGAGTAGTATTTCTCTAGTATTGAACCACATGGTAACTATAACACCCTTAAATTTTTTAAGAGGAACGTATTCTACAAAAGAATTTGTGGAATACAATATAAACCATATAAGATAATATGAAACCATGATAATCTATAATATATTTACTTAAATTACATCACTTCTATTTCTTTAGATGCTTGAAATTGTGTGTTTAAACAAAACATGGCACTCTATTAAAATATTAATATTTAAGCTTGATCATTGTAAAATTTACATTAAGATGGGTGTATTAATATAAGTAGCTAAATTTTGAAATTTAAATGGTTTAAAAATGTATAAAATCAATTTAATGGTAATATATTTTTTATAAATAAAAAAAAATCATTTTAAAGAAGGAATGTTTTTATGAAAAATTTTATTTTTCTAAAAGATGTTTATTTTCACATTCCCCACATAATTTAATATTAATTTTTACAATTTTTATAAATCTTTTTTTGAAAATAAACATATTTTTTTATATATAAATTTCAAAAATATCATTGGATGAATTTTGTAGAATTTCTTTTATATAATATTTTTTATTTAATCGTAATAAATACTAATTCATATTGGAATATATATTTTCATTGAAATATTTTACAAAGTTAGTTTATATTTTAAATTTTTTTAAAGTAAATTTAGTTCAATAATATTTAAAATTGTCTAACATATAAAATTTTAATAAATTTCTTATTGAATTTTGATATTAAATCATTCTATTGTTATAATAAATTTTCCTTTTGAAAACATCTCTTTTGTCTGGTCTATTGTTTAATTTTATATTGAATCATAACAAATTTTTAAGTTTAATTTTTCAATAATGAATTCCATATTTTAAATAGTCATATTTTATATTATAAAATAAATTTATCATAATTTTTTCCATATTCAAAAGTGATAAAATTAAAAACTAATGGTTCATGTTATGGTATAAACGGATCTACTTGGGGGGTTAAACAAATATGAAATGGATTAAAATGGCATAAAACATTCACAAAAACTCTTTTATGTCCATATTTAGATCATATACTATATAATTTTTTATAATCACCCTTTATGGAGGCATCTGGTATAAGATAAATGTTGGTATCACATTATCCCTCTTAAAAATCCACATGTGTCCCCTCCCACACTTACAAAATGCCACCCATATCCACAATTATTCACACATAAAAACCCTATTGGGTTGGGAAAAAATTAAAAAATACAATCAATAATTACATTCCCACATCCTATAGTACAAATTTTGATTATGATTCCCCCTAATATGGTTTTAGGTATGATCCTAAAGAGGCTCTCAAAAGAAGAGTTAATGTTATTAATCATGAATATTTGATTTATTTCATCTTCCACATCATCAAAACCTTAATATAATGTAATAATATAACAAAAAATATATCATATATATTGATATTTTATTATGTAAATGGATTTACCGAAATTTATCTCCACTTCCACCAAATTGGAAATGTAATTGTCAATCGGGTGTACAACAGACTACCTCCTCGCAACCAGATGTATTTTTTTTCATCACCACCATTAAATGATGTATATAATGATTGTGAAATATATTTATATGATATTTATGACAATAATATAATTAACTAAAATTTATATCAAATGTACCTTTTTAATTTCTATTCCATGGTGGATACAATAATGTCTCACATGTCTATATTGGACTACCGCCTCAATAAGTGATGCAATTCATATTTATATTACACTTTACATAAATGTTATTAAGGGGAATTATAATTAATACATGTGATATTTATGATCTTACCATACTTATGGAAGTAAAATATCACATTCTATTACTTATCATCCAATCGGTTAGAAAAAATTACATCTCTCATGAAAACATGTGGACGACACCTCCACATTACAATGTGAAAGGTTTTTTCATTTCACTTTTACATAGACATAAATAAGATATTACATGATTAATATAAATTATATATATGTAATAGTTATTATTATTTAATTATAAATTAATATTGTTTTTCTTTCATTCTATCGATCTATGAAAATTTAAATAGTGTTTATATGTACGTATGGCCTACTGTTTCCTTAAATACTTTTATCGATTTTATATCTCTATGTTTAATATATTACATTATATAAATATATATTAACACTATTTTAGTATCATATCATGGTTACATTTATGCATATTATTTAAAAATCATCATATTAAACTGCCCAATATTACCTAATTAAAACATACTTTTAAAAAGAAATTATCATTTAGAATGATGATTCTAACAATTAATTTTTCATTAATATATGATAATAGACTATAAGTAAATAATATATTATATTATATATCTGAATATATATTTTAAATTTATTTACAATAATCCTATATTTATTATACATCAGTTTCAAACAAATACAATGAATACTAGACATGAGTTAAGGGTTTCTCATCTAACTTCTAATTTTGTGAGACATGTTCTATATTCACCACTTATTAGTTTTGTATGGCCTATATAATTCCAATTAATATATATAATATCATTTATATATTTCAAGTCATGGTATTTAATTTTTCATTTAAAGGTATTTATTTCATCGTTCTAATGATTAAAATGTTATTAATTTGGTAGGGGGTTTATTTCCCAATCTCATCATTATTCCAGATTGTTTTTTTAAGTCTTCCATAGGGAATTTTTTTATATAAAAAATTTATTTTCTATCCCCTTTTATACATGAAAATTTCAAATAATATTACATTTTCCCACTATTTTCTACTTCAAATCCTATATAAAATGTTTTTGATAAAAGACAACATTATTTATCTTTTCGATCAAAAATTATTTTGTTCCAAGTCGTAGTTTTCTAAATAAGTTTTCAAAACTTTTATCAACATTTTATAAATGAGTTAATAACAAATTCTTTATCAAATTGTTAATTTTTTCAAAATATTTTTAATAGAATCTTCATGTCAATTTGTTAAAAATTCTCAATTTAATCTTAATAAAAATGTAAAAGGAGTCTCAGTTTCAATGTTTATTATAAGAAGAAAATATTCTAGAATCTTAACCACTAAATGTTTAAAAGTATATTTTAAAATATAACAAGGCTAACTCAAATAATATGATTAAAAACTGAGAATTTTTTTTTATTAAACGGTGATTTTCAAAATGAAAACGTTTTTTTCTTCAAAAATGTTTTCATGGATCTTTTTATTTTATTATTATTCATTAATTACATAAAATATTTAATTTACATATGATAAAATGATGATATTTTTTATTGATATGATCTGATCTATTTATTTATAAGTTTTATTATCTTTATAAATGAGTATGTAAAATTTTATTAACATTCTCTATATTATAATTTTTATATAATTATGTTTATTTGATTATGGTATGTATTGATATTTTCTATGTAATTTTTTCAATATGAATCGATATATTGATTATGGTTAACATCTTTCACATGATTAATTCAATGGAATAATTATGTGATGGGTTATCATAATTATATATATCCCCTCGATTCTTCAATAATTCTCCTAAGACAAATATTTTGGCAAAATTAGATGAGTTTCTACCCACAAATTTAAACCTATTTATGAAGTATATTGAATGTATGTTTTAGTTTCCAAGAAGTATCCATTCACTCATTATGAGATTAGTAATTGATTTCCAGGTGATTAATCTATTTTTTATAATCTTTATGGATGAGATTCGATATCATGCTATTTTTTATGACCTTATTTTATTATATTTAATTTCCTCCATATTATTTTGATTTTTATGATTAAAGGAAATGTGTTCCAATTTTTTTCAAAAACATATTGATATTTATTATTTATTTGTCATATATTCCACTGTATTCTTACACTTAGTATTTGAGATCTACCATTTCTTATGTGTTATTTTCCCAAGGATAAAACGATGTGTTTTTACTAATATACATAGATACACATTTTGGAATAATAAAATTATAAAATAACACAATTTTCGTTTTTGATGTTTTCAAAAAAAATTGCAATTAAATTATGTATATAATTTACCAAGAATAAAAAAAAAATTAAAATTTTGGATAATATACCTTATATCTAGTTCCAATGTAATATTGTAACCACTAACTCTAGGCTACTGGGGTTGACGAAATTTCATTTAGTATTAGAGACCGTTTAGAAAATCCTTAGGAACTTGAGTTTGGATAACATAGATTAGTGAAAATAAACATATTCTAAACATTTAGGGTATGTATCTAAATACATTTTAATGTAGTTTTATGTTTTATATTATATGTCTTTTTTCATAATTCATCCTAATTTCTATACTACATGTAGATGTGGTTTTTCAATTGATGCACCTTCAAGAAAAAAACATCTATAAAGGCGTATTGGGATAAACTCCATCATTAAATAGAAACTGAAAATTGGTCTTACTATTCACCTAGTCTGACACTCATAGGTAATATTATTTTCACAATTTTCATTTAATTTAAAATCCTTTAAGATTGATTTTCAAATATTTTTATGATTTGGAATATTTCCAAAATAATCCATGTTTATGATTATGAGATTACCTATGCATACAATTTTAAAATTTTGTTAATTGTTCTACATGTTTTGGTATAATACATCATGATTCAGAATATTATGATCTAATATTGTGTATTCCATTGTTTTTAAATTGAAACTTTTAGAAGGAATGAATCCACCCAAATGGATATAATCTAATGAGTAATTGTTATTATTTCCACGATGGGATTATGAAAATATTGTAAAGGGGAATAATCTCCATAAAATTCTCATCATAAGATGACATAGTATCATGTTATATTAATATTTATAAATAATACTTTGAGTTTTATTTATTAAATGTAAATAAAGATAAGAAAAATATGGCTATGAAAAAATGGATAATGGTAAAGAGAGAAAGATTGGTTTTCCCAAAAGTGATAATTATGGAAAGAAACATTGTTTTACATGATTGATTATAATGAGATTTTCTTTCAAATATAGAGAGAAAGGACATATGGAAAAAGAAATCATGTTTATGAAAGAATCATTTTATGATCATCTTTTCAACAATATGAAGACATTTCACTGCTAAAACAAATAATCCATGTGTCAAAGGACAATACCTTTGAAAAAGATAACAGATCAATGTCAAGATATTAATATTACTAATGCTTAATATGAATTCTTAAATCTCATGTTTATTTTGGATTCCGAAAATCTATTAAAAGATTATTATAATCTATGATATTTTAGATATAATAATGTATAATTATTTTACTCCATTTCATTTCCTTTATATAATTGATGGAATTTATTGAATGACTCCAATGACCCAGAATATTTATTTAGTGGAAAGTCAAAATTATTGGAAAAAAGATTTGAGGAATAAAAAAATATTTTCCCTATATTGGTATAATAATAAAATATATATATTTTTTGGATAGTCATTGGCATTGAAATTGGTTAGTCAATTATGGAATAGGATGATATGTCATTAGAAAATATGTGGATGGGTTAGCCCAATTTTTTAATTTTGGGGGAGGGTGTTAAATTCCATGATCAATCAATTCTATCAGGTTTACCATTTTGTTCTTCTCTATAATCTCCCAATGGTCCCCACATCCATAATAGAGCACAAATATTATTTCTAAATTCCAGTGGTTCAATAGATTTTCAAAACATAAGGATTCTTTGAAAATTAATTTTGTTGATCTAACGTGAGGTTTGGGTCATCACACCATTTTAGCAGGGCATGTTTCCTACTCAAGGATTCTCTTACATATTTAGGATATATACGGTAAATTATTCCCATTCCCTAAAAAAACTAATTACCCATGTTTCAATTACATGATCTATATTATGCACTTATGGGAACAACTATGGGAATACTATATGTTCATAGTCATTCTCTTATTCATTTAGGATTCTCAAGTTTATAACCCCATTCGAAATCTATGAATATTGTTGTCATCCTAGGAGGTGGTTTGTGTCTTGGATATTGGATTGAAACTCAATGAGGTGTCTTATTTATTCTATAAAAATAGGAATCAAAACCCACATAGTTCATTTTTCATTGTTGAGGGTCGTGTGACTAGACCAATCGGTGATGCCTAACGCCATGCAGTATGGATGTAAATATTGGGCTCGAGCCTCGAAGTGGAATCCAACATATCATTCATTGAAAAAGAATATAGGTATTCATAGTTTAGTCATTCCAATGGTATTTAACCAAAGGTTTATTCCCTTATATAGCTTAATAAATATCATCCCATTAATTTTGTTTTTTACAATAACGGTACCCTAGATGGTGGAGTTTCAAGATGTGAATTATATAATAATTGCAACTCCCTAATCCCAAGTGATCCTAGATATTTTTGAGAAACAAGGTATAGAATGTAATCCATTTCACTGCGTATTTATGTCGGAATCACATATTATGATATCCATTGGGATGTTTAATTTGGATCTCAAGACGTAGGTATATATCCTTCATATCCTGGTTAGTGATAGATTTTGAGTTCTCCTAGTTCATTTTACCAATTAGTATGTTGATAGATGCATAATAATGATCACACCATGGGATCGATTTGGTCTTAATGGTTAGAATGTCAATGATTTTAGGGGACTAAACCTGGAGTGGGTGACCATTTATTCACAATCCTTAGGGAGGCATACAATGTATTCAGATTATATCAGGAACCAGTGTTCTTGTAGTTCAGTTGACTTCATAGTCTATTGATGTAAGAGGAAGAATGATTAGCCCCTGGGATATATTGTTTCCCAATGGTTGAAATGTTGAGGCATGGGTCACATAGCAATAAGTGGATTCCCAATTGAGGTCATCTCATAGAGAGGAATCCTATATATCCTAATTCTAGAAGAAATCAAACTTCTCCATGTTTTTTTGACTTCGTACTCCACTAATGGAAGACAAAGAATGATCGGCCCATCAGAGAGACTGGGTCTCGATAGTTGGATTGTCAATGAAATTAAAGGATTACACTAAATTGGATTGAAAATTAATATCAGGCCTCCGAGAGGAGGAATATGGATCAAGATTTTAGCAGAAATTAGTGTACTCATAGATTAGTTGATTGAGTCTTACACACCGAGGTTTCACTTTTTGGGATATTCTTTCTCTATCATCTGAAATATAAAGATAAAAATGGACTGTAAATGTTCGGATGGATATTACTGACCCAACATGGATGATTCATCTGAGATATTTAAATGAATAGCATTGAATTAGTGTAAGTCACTAACACATTGTATACACTCACCTTATAAAAGAAGGTATACGACAAAATATTCTTATTTAGGGGTTTGAGTGTATCTTCTAGATGAAGTGAACATGTCCTAGGGTATTTTCATTGAATGTCAGGATTGTTTTTTAGAATTTTCTATATTTTATACCCAAAAGGATTATAGTACTAATCTAATATAGAAGACACATCCAAGGGTGTCTACATAACATGGAAAATATTCTCTGCAAGATCAAATATGAGATTTCTAAAATCATCCCCGTGATCTAATAAGACTTTTCCAGGGTGTTCCATATGATCAAATAACTTGTCTCGGATTCCTATGCATGATCACAATGGTCATGTCAAAGATGTTCCACATGATAAACTACATTTTCTAAGATGTCTATGTATGATAAAAATTTACATGTCAATGATTTTTCTCATAATCAAAGCTCACATGTCTATAATGTTTAACATATCTTTCCTTCAAGCTTTCACATGAAAATGTTGAGATTTCAAGGGGTTTTCATATTACAATACTCTCATGTGATGATAGGATTTTGCATAATGAATATCGATATTATTCAATATGTCACATGAAAATGGGGATGTGTCCATCATTTGTCACATAATAAACATTAATTATACTTGGCATATATTGGAATCAAAGTGACACATCCATGGATTTCCAAAGACATCCCAAGATAAATGAAGAATATTGTGATTGTGTCATCAATATTTAACCATGTATCAGGGTCTAGAAAATATGTTTATGATTTTTTCACTTCATATATGTAGAATATGCAAGTCAAATGGGATAAAACCTCAAGGCATCATGGAAATTTTCTTCATGGAAGGATATTTTAGGGATATCAGGTTCATTCCGCAACCACACATCCTATGTTTTTAATTTAAACATGGGGTCCTATCCATGGTATATCATGTATTTAATTTTTATATATACAGAGGGGTTACCACAGGATGGTACAACATTATTCCCAACTTCTCAAGTGATTATCATCCCTTACAATATGACTTGTGAGGGGTTCCATAAATATTTTATTAGCATTAAAATTGACACTACAAGAAAGGATAATGTTTCATTGTTCATGCGAAACACATGGTTGAGGGAGTATAGAAAAATTTATACACATAGAAATGGGGGTACCGATATGATGGGGTCTCATGAAGAACCATTGATCATGGGATTTTCAGGCCTTCAAAGATATCATTTAATGGGTTCTCTAGTCATACTGAGGATTTGTTGGGATGTTTAATGTTAAAATATCCATGTTAATGGATTAATGTATGAAACATGAGAAAGTGGGCTCTCTTCATTGCTTGATCAACAGTTGGCATATCCACTTGATTATGCTTTTGAACGCAAATATGCATACCCCACGCATTAGAGAGCCAAAGTTATCACATCACATTAGGTCCTATTACTCATATGATCTCACGACCAGAATAGAGGTCTTGTGGGATATTTTGAGAAAATGAACAGGGGATTCATGGCTTAGTGTAGAATCTATTTCACTGAGGATACACATGATGTTATTCTCTCATGAAATTGTTTAATCTTAAGATCATCACATGTTTTTTTCTTAAGGTGGTGTCATGTGGTGGGTTCTTATCATGGGAGCCTCACAATTACATAGAGATGATCTATAAATCTAGTTGTTAATATACACTATCCTCCACCAATCCCTCCAATATTTTATGAATATTTTTTCTAAGGGGAAATTGGTTTATATAGATATCAAATGCTGATCTTGATGAATATTTTCTTATGGAGAATGTTGTGTGAACTAAAATGAGGTGGTAGATGCTTCATATGGAAATAATCGCGTGATCAAAAGATGGTTTCTCATTTTATCATGCAGGATAGCCTTCATAACATCATGTGATCATTCCAGGGGCCATGAATGACCACCTTTATTCATGTGGTTATGTCCTAGAATGTAAGGTGTTAATGTGGTGGAACATGTCTGGTTTCACATGACATGATTTTTGGAATCACATGATACCATCTCATATATGATGATCAATTTGTGAAATGAACAGATACTATTTTTAAATATATGACCTTGATTCCATATTCCTTTCCACTTTGTGTCATCACGCTTGATTTTCAGTGATTGTTGTAATGGCCTCTCAATGGGCATCACATTATCGACCTTAAAGTGATATAATAATTATAGGATTCAAATCATCGGTTGTATTAGTATTGATTGGTGGTTATGAATAGAAAGGGTGATCATTGATTGATCATGAGAATGACATTGGGTGGCCTCATTGTGTAAAACTAGTGATGAGGGAGTGCTATAGTGGGGAATGAACACATGAGGTTAAATATGTTCCATGAGATCAACTTATTTTGAATAGTCATCACATGAGAAAGATTTCTTTGTAAAAGAACATCTTCGTATATCACAACATGGACAAGATCACATACATCAGACTATGTGCACTGTATCTAATTATATAAAGAACGGGTGAAAATTTCTTGCGTCTTCTTTTCCTCCATTGAAACCCCTCACTGGATCCCCTAAAATATATAAGTAAAGTGGAAGATTTCCCTTACTAGAGCTAAAAACAAGGTTCAACACCCATACCACCTTAAGACACCACCACAAAGGATTTCATACAGTATGCCCCTGACCAACACTATGCATGCCTTCTTCATGAGCCTCACAAATGGGTCTAATATGGGTGTTCTCTTTATGACCAATCTCCCTCATACCTCCCTATCTTAGGATCGGTATATGTCCCACTATGACCAGTTGACTTTGGTCCTACATGTTCTTGTTGCAAGCCTTGGATTGTCTTCTCAGTGGGCTATTCACATTTTTTTAATAGGGGAGTAAAATTCATAAATACTTCTTAAAATATATTATGTAAAATGGGTACAGAAAAGGACATAAAAATATTCCCTTGTATCCCATTATCCAAGAATACATAATCTATTCCATTCCTGAAAAATGATTTGATATTTTTTTGTATTCAAACTTCTAATATCTTTGACGAAAAAGTGTGTGGTAAAATATTTCATGTGCCTATAAAATCCCCCTATAAATAAATTCTTTCAGGGAGAAAATAATCATATTATGAGGTATGCTTTGTCACTTTTCTACATTTATAAACTTATGAAATTACTTGATATTGGTCACTAATAAAGTATTTTTCATGATTGTGTCAAATGCGGTATTTTATGAGTTATAAATTGGAGACTCTAGACTATTGTTTTTTGGTTGATTCCAGTATATGAAGAATATTTGGCTTTGGGTATAGCTCCCTAAAACCAGAATGTGTATAAATTCTAGGAAGGAATAGGGATTGGGTAAAATGAAACATTATGGATTGATAAAAAGTAAGATACTTGTATGTAACTATGTATCCCATGATAGTATGAATCAATCCTTACATAGTTATAAAACATACTTCTATGGAGTTCAAACTCGTGCACTAGGAATAGAGGATCATGGATGAAGAACACTATGAGTAATTTACTTATGTATATCTAGGTCATATGTTGGAAGGGGAGTTACACTATCTCATGAAGAGATACCAGGTTGATACGTATGTTTTGCTGGATATGTTTTATGGATCATCAATGATACTCATAGTTTGTGTGATACAAAATAGATCCAAATTTCTTGAATTGAGTTATTAACATGCAATAGATTTGTTATGAGAATTTATCATGAATGGAAACTAACATGAGATTAATCCTTGATATAATAGCTCTAGTTGTCTTCAGATCACCAGATTTTCAGGGATAATTTATGAAAAAGTTTAACCTCAGAGTTGGAATAATCTAAATTCTGCCTAATTTTGGCGACATAGAGAGCTTAGTGTATTTATTTTTAGGCCATATGGTTGGCCCCAAAATCTGTTTTTCTCTTTATTTATATTTCCATAAGATTTTATTGATCATAATATTTAAGAGAACATGCTATTTGTTGACATGGTTTCTTCTTAGGCTGTCCTCTTATGGGTTTTCAATTAGAAATGTTTTCATTATCTTACACTTAAAAAATCTTCAATATTATACTGATCAAACAATGTTCTTTTCTAGAGAGTAGAAATAAAACTTTTTTCCGAGATTCACTTATTGAGTTTTCAAACTATAGAGAATTATATCTATTTCAGTCATGGAAACTAGACCATTGATGTGTTACTATTTAGGTTCCTCTTGTTCAGAACTTATATTATAATATTTTAGTATATTTTATATCAATACAAATATTACTCAAGATTAGGGTCCTTTCTTCCAACCTTCTATTCCTGTATTTTAAGGTCTTATTTCTTGGAACTTTATATGCCATTTAGTTTAAACTCTTATATCCTAGAGATGATTCATGGTCATGAAATCTGGGGTACACATGGTATGGAAAACCCAAAACACCCTAATATTCTGAGTTCGGCCATGGAGTTCAAAGGCCCATGATGATTGGAGTTCGATTCCTTCATGGAGGAGGTACCTCTGGTTGGTAGGTAAATGCACTTATTCATTGGTAGAATTATAAAATAGATGTTTATTAACTCTTTTCCAAGGTACATGGAAGGTTATAGAGGTGGTTTGGGTTAATGGATAAAATATAACAAATACAGAGTCCACCTGGACCGTTAGAATGTGAGTGGGGTAAATATTGTTCCCGAGAGCTTCAGTCAAGGAATCCTAGAAAGGGGATAACATACCGAGGGTGATGAAAAACACCCTATGTTCCTAAGTTCCACCAAAGTGTCATTAGGTATCATGATGATTGGAGTTCCATTCATATAAAGAGAACATTACTTTAATTGGTTGGTCAAAACCATTATCCACGATTCCATATAGATTAAATTCAAGGTCAAGTAGAGTGGATCTACACACATTTCTAAGATCAATGAATGATTTGATAAGATTAAAAAACATGGTAAATGAATTGGGGGATAGATAAAAGTAAAATTGATAGAGATAATATTTCCACTAATTTTCATATATATTTTAATGATTTAAAACACACCAATGTGACTTTTTCTTGAGAAATTGCATTTTTTTTTAAAATTTAGGGATGTTTTGAGCTTGGAAAGTAAAATTCATGGTTCTTTAATTTTATCTAATTTCAATAGCTTCTATATTTGAGGGTGCATCTAAATGGAACTTCATGGCATAGGTTAAGCGAATCAGCAAAACATTGGATTTTGGAGAAACAATCAGATCCGGAAAATTGGAGTGTCATAACTACACATTGTGTAATACAGTTACACCCCATGTATTTATTGGAAGAAGTAGTTCTAGAGGACAAGTTGTAAAATAATTAAATGATTTGAAACAATATTAGACGTCATGTAACTTCATTACACTGTGTGAAATTATTCTAATGAGATTTCAGAGTAGATAACCCTGATATTTGCAACGATTGAAGATTGAATGATTACACATCATGTACGTCAATTACATGTCGTGTTAGTATAGAAATGAAGAAAATAAAATAAATGCGTTGTGGTTGATGTGTTATATATATTTTCATAGAAAAACGCACCTCGACCATCGCTTTCAAGGAGTCTTGGTCGGGAGTATGTCGTGTGACACCAATAAATGATCACCATATGATTCAGAAACATTCTTCACCATGGTGTAAATTGAGATCTTGATGGTGTTTTTGTGAAGTTATGCTTGAATGTAAATTAGGGATCCTATCAAAATGATTTTAGTCTAAGCACCATTTGGTGGTGGACGACGATAACTTTCATACACCATCTTCTTAGTTACATTCCAATTGTGTAACATATTTTTGAATTTCCATTGAAATTATATTTTATTAATGAATGCTATTTTTTTATTCCAAAAAAAGTCAACAAATTGTTTTGGATATTTGTTCATTATTTGAAGTCAATTAATTGAAATCACAATTTAAATTTTTTTGGAGAGGTTATTCCATTGAGCATCGTTGTCTCAATTAGGTATTATTGTTTGGAGATATCTAAATAATTGAATCACTTATAAAGGTTTGAAAACTGTCATATTGAGGTAAAAATATGATTTCTATTCAAATATGATCGTTCAAATGGGGGTCATCGAAGTTGAATTTAGATATTCAATTCAAAACTATTTTTGAAAAAGGAACATGGGGGTGTCTGAGAAGTTTAATCTTGTTTGTAACCACTATTGTAATCCAATTTTAAAAACTCATTTTATTTCCCATAAATGTTATATGTTATTCTCAAATCCCATTTCATTATAGTAAATTTATTTTGTATAACTTTTAATCAAATGCCCATATTATTTTCTTCTTGAGAAAATAAACAAAACAAAGCATTCATTTTTTGAAACTCAAATTACGAACCCCTATAGAGTCAATCAAGGGACTTCTATATTTTATTTATATAGGGGATAAATTCTTTATTGTGGTTTTCATCAAATTAAACTTCAAATAAATATTCTTGGAAGGGAAGTGTTAGCATAGGTAAATTTAGCATTTTATGGGTTCTCTCAAGACATGCATAATATTGTATCATGTCACGTGGTTTAGGCTATCAAAATGTTTGGGATGGGGTGTTTTATTCCTTATTTTTATAGGGGTATAATACTTGGTGTTGTAACCTCGATATTGTTGAATAATGTTGAAAATTCCGATTTTAGGTATAGTAAATCATGTTATATAAATATTTGAGTTAATTTGAGGTGGAAACCCAGTGCTACATGTCACGAATTGGTAATGTAACAATCCTCTAATGTTCCATGAAGATATAAAAATAACTATGGATTTAAGGGGGACGTCCTAATATTTGATGGTCTGATCGGAGGAACCAATCCCTATTTCCAGGATACTATTGAGAAGAGAAAAAAAAATAGATGCCCAAGGACCATGGGTTTTCAAGAGAAGAATATCAACTCATGAAACATGTTTTGTCATCTCACTCCTTATAAATATGATGTCGGTAAAGGGACAATGTAATACTCAAGAATGTTCTAGGTAGCCTAAAGGCTCCAGAAGTGTGTATTGAAAACATTAAAAATTGATGGAATATAAAATGTGGTTCTTGTATACATAACTATTAGATGGGATGTCCTATTCAATGTGAAGACCTTGTATTTTTTAATTTATCATCATGTAACTAGGAAATTTTCCTTTCTGTCTAACATCATATGGTGATGATGTAGATGTGATATTCAGTTTAAATTCTTGTTCTAGTGAATTGGTCCCGAATTTTTGATATGTCTTAATTACATCATCCATAGTGGATTTTTAGATTACCATTTCTCATATGAGCTATTCATGGTGTGAGAAACAAGGTGTTACATAGAATTATATAGAGTTTCACAAGAGTGGGTCTATGGTAGCCTACTCCATAGTTCCCACCCATATACAATTGTTTGTTCATTTATTATCATTTTATATAATGTGATTGGACCTCATATTGAAGATTTGTTCTTCCCTACATATCTTGTAATTGTTGGACTAAATCCTCACATTGTTCATTCATGAATGCTCCCAACATAGGTATGACTAGTGTGTTGGGAGTGAGGAACATTCATGATTATTATTGGAGTGATACTAGGGATTGTTGAACTATGAATCACTATATGTCCTATGATGATAGAAATCATTCCAAAAACAATATTGAAATTGGAAACTCTCTACGCACGTCTGACCCATATTCAAGGGGTGACATTATTCCAATATATTTTTTAGATGATCCTGGGATTGGAGATATAGGTGTTAATACATATCATAGGATGAAAGGAATCAATCCCCACATTGTTCTTGAATAGAAATCCCCCTACGCATGTCCGGCCCATATGTAGAGGGAGAGTTATTACTGTTGATTGTCATAGCTAGATCCATATTTGGAGATCCATGTTTCACTGTATATATTTTTTTAAAAGGTAATTCTTTGGTCAAAGACCAAAGAAAAATTTATTGATAAACAAAAATGGATTACAAGAGGCGAAAGGATGAGAATTTTTTACAATCTCTAACAAAAAGATATATTAAATCCGAAGGAATAGAGTCCAGCAATGTCATGCTCTGATGAACTCCTTTGCTGGAAAGAGCATCAGCAATGATATTCTCTTCATGGTAGGCATGAGTAGCTATATAATCGATCCCATTGAGTATGTTCAGAAAATTCATCCAACGAGTAGTAAGTGTCCATGCCAGATGGATGTTTCCATTCCAGATGGCATGAATGATAGTGGTTGGATCACTTCAATCTACAGATTTCTCTAACCTATTTGAAGTGAAAATTCAATAGCATGAATGACCCCCATCATTTCCGCCTCAAGAGATGAAGAGTGACCACGTCCAACATAGAAGAATCCCTGACACTGGCTAGCTGAGTCTCTGAAGATAAAACCACAACTGGCAGGGTCTGGGTTGCCTTTGGAAGCGCCATCAATGTTCACTTTGATACATCTTGGCATTGGTGATTTCTAGAACACTTCAAAGGAGCATTTGGGCTTTGTGTATATACCAGGAACACGGAGATGACAAAGGATCTCAAAGTCACCAACCGAATTGTTGCAACAGTATTTTTGAATTGAGATAGCATCATTAATCGCAAAAATAATCCGAGATTTCCCTCCATTAAGATTGAGAGAGTGATTATTGTAAATGAGATCATTTCTAACATACCAGATCTCGTGCAGGAGTTCCTCCACTATCGTAAGAATAATATTTTTAACCTGCAGAGAATCATCATGTCTAGTGCAATTTTTTAATAACAGGAAAATTGAGTCCGTAAAGAACTGTCTACAGTTAAATAATTCAGAAATATAATTCCATAGGGCAGAGGTCATCACACAAGATCGAAAAATTTGATTTTCATCCTCCCTATACTGATTACACAGGTGACATTTATAACAGAGTTGAACACCAAAAGTTTGGAGACTAGTTTTCATTGGTAATCTATTTTGGGAAATGCGCAAAATAAGGGTGAGCCAAGAAGGTTTAATCCAAGGTTTGCTGAAATGATTCACCCATAGAAAACTAGAGTCCTTTTCAGAGAAATTATGCTTATAATAGCTTTTAGAATCTAGAATTCCATTTGTAGAAGGTTCCCAAACAAGGAAATCACTATTATAAGAAAATAGATTATTATCAATAATTTGCACAATATTATCAGGGAGATCATGTTGATGAGATTGTAAGACCTCCTTTATAGTCTGATTAGTATCTTCATGAATATTATTAGAGGGTAACAATAATATCAGAGGGTTACCACACCATTTGTCACACCCAAAATTAATGGAAGAATCAGCACTGACTATCCATCTAGAATTTTGCATGATCTTCTGATATGAGTCACGGATAGATGTCCAGATGGATGAGTTGATGAAATTAAAATTCCCTTTTAAAAGCTTAAAAAGGAATCTATCGTTCATAAATTCAGTATCTTTAGAAGTTGAATTAATAATGTGCCAATTAATGTGGGCCTGAAGAGCATCATTGAACAACTTTAAATTTTTAATGCCAATTCCACCATTAGCAATGGGTTTAAAGCATGATTTCCAAGGTATTGTAACAATATTCATTTCAAAAATGCTTCCAGACCAAATGAAGTTTGTCATATATGTATTAATTTTTCTAAAAATGCTGACAGGCCATTTTTAGACCATAAGGGAATAGACCATTTTAGAAACAATGGTCGATTTAAACAAAAAAATTCTCCGAGCCATGGAGATGGATTTCCCATTCCAACTAGAGAGTTGATTTGTGATTTGATCAATGATGCTAGAAAAATAGGTTGCTTTGGGCTGACCCCAAAATATTGGAACACCCAAATAAGTGAATGGTAAAAGACCCTCTTTAATACCCAGATAAGTGGTGATACTAGATTTCCTTTTTACAGGATTGGAATCAATCCACACATAGTTCTTGGGAAACCATGCATTTTAATGTCATGACGTGAGTATTTATGAATGCTCACAAGAAAATTTAATTCAATGATTGCTCCAATGAATGGTGTCTAGGGTTTTACAACATATCTTATGATGAAATGAATCAATTCACACATAGTGTTTTAATGGAGGTGTAGTGGGGGACCAATACTAAGGATAAGGGTCCTCTCAGGAAATTTCCATGATAATACATAGTTTTATGTCATGAAAGGGACATAAACTATACAGTTTGATGTCATTCTTCAAGGAAACTATTTCTTCATTTTAGGGTCTTTAATTCAATACTATATTAACCATAATATGAACTTGTATTCCCTTGACATGCATGGAATCACTTAACAAAAAATCCTAAGCTCACATGATATACACTGACTATGAGAATCAAGGAATTAAAAAGGTTTTTCTTACCATATAAAGTTAAGTAGAAGGAAATGGCATTCATATCATGTATCATGTGCTATCTAGGATAAGATATAGAATATATGTGTCTCTATATATCTTAATGGAATGATAATTTGTCTATACATAGTTTTGAAAACCCATGCAGACTAGTGTCATGAAAAGAGAAAATTTGTCTTGTAGTTTAACATCGTGTAGTATAGATTTAGGTGACTCAACATGAAAGAGGAAGAATTTTGGGGATCGATACAATTTTACATAATGTGATAAGGACATATGTTATTCATTTCATTGTAATTTGGTATGGAAATGGGCACATTATGTGGAAGTAACAGAATATTGTGTTTGGTCCTAGGAATAGAGTTATGGGCATCAGTATATATAGTATAATTGTTGTAATCAAGATAGAAGTTGTTATTGGAAGAAGGGATTCCCTATGTGGGTCTGAAAAACACATTTGGATGATGGAGTATAATTTCTCATTTTATCATATCCATATTGTTTGTGAAACATTATTGATGAGATTATTTTTTCCACGTATTTCAACGTCATGCGGTGATGACACATTTTTTATATGTAAATGTCATATAGTGAAGGAAATATATCATGCAGTGTGATGCCATTCGGTCAAGACATGTTTTGTAAAATTTGACATCAGGTTGTGATGAGGTCTTTCATATAGTTTATTTTCTTGTGGTTAGAACATATTATATAATATTTAATGTCATGAGGTAATGATGATTTCCATTTAGTTTAAGGTCATATTGTTCTGAAATATTATGTACTATTTAATATCTAGAGGTCAGGATGAGATCTATATAGTTTATTTTCATGTGGTCAAGATGTGATTTTGCAGTTTAATATCATGAAACAATAATGTGGTCCATGCATTTTAATTTCATGTGTCTAGGAGTTTTCCATGTAGATTCCTATCATGAGACAAGGACATTTCATTAAGTTTAGAGTCATGTGACTAGGTCGTGTTTCTTTTAGTTTAATTTCATGATGTGAGGAAATGTTCTATGTAGTTTAATTTCATGCTTCTAGGATAAAATTTAGTAGTTTGACATCCTGATATTGGGACGTATCATATTGTTTCACATCATGTAACTAAGATGTGGTCGTTTAAGTTTAATGTCATGGGACTTGAATGAATCCTGGTGAAACCAATCAGTATTGAAACTTTCTTCTTTTTGGTAGAGGATGGATGACTCATATTCATATTTCATGAGATTTAGAATATTCTCACTCTATCAACTATTAATTTATATATTATTCTAACTAGTATTTAAATCAAAATAAATTATCAATTCTGTTCGTGAGATGACGGTGGTAATGGTACTAATTTCCATGGACTACCAACCATTCGTGACCCAGATTTCTCATTAGTGGGAATTTTAACAAAAAACTCTCTTTATAAAAATTAATGTACATTGGTACATGAATTTATTTGAAGGAATATTATTTTCTCATTTTTTTCGTCCTAATTTGAAGAACAAAACTTATTCTCCCATGTGCAACCTATACATATTTTAGCCTAGGAATGCATTCGTGTTAGGTTTATGTGGCGAGAACCCAGAGTTATCATTGGTTCAAGGGTTGGTGTTAAGGCATTGGGGGTCTGGGATGAAATAGATAAACCCTTAGTATTAATGGATTTAGACTATACTTGTGAATTTGTGGAAAGTTTTGAGGTCGTATGGTCTCCATAATACCCTCAATGAGGAGTTCAAAAATATATAAATTCTCTTATCCATGAAGGATGGGGTTATTTAAAATATGAATATTACTCCACTCATGTGATCTTGTTGAGGTGGAATAATGTCTTGATCACTACAAATGATGCAATGAAAATATGAAAATTCCCCTAGCCCTGTGGGTTAGAGCACATAACTACAATGATATATTACATAGAATTGTACTGGTTCATAATTCCAGGATAGATATACTATGTTAATTCCCAAAAATATTTCCTCGAGATCCCTATTATCATTTTGGAGTTGGGTGAACTATTACACCATGGAAATTTATATGTTATACTCAAGGGAACGACTGGATAGATCCATGATATCACATTATCCTATGTTGGTGGTTGGGTGTGTAGAAAATGATGGGCGTCTCTACATGGATCCAAGAAACTGAATCCATTACTGTTATTGGCCATATCAAACATTTTGATTACCATCTAATGTACTATCACAATCATTAAACACTTTTTTGGGTCACTAAATGATACCGTCAAGCACTTATTATTCTATATTAGGGGCACTAGGAAGGCTAACATACTATAACTGAAATGACTGTAGGATGGTATGATTATACTTTTCAGAGTTTACATATATAGATTTGATGAGAAGTATTTATATTAGATTGATATCATTATAATGGAGACATAATTAGTCTAGTGTTCCTTCTTAATATAGTATTTCATTCGGCAGGTTTCATCCCAATATTCCGTTTGGTGGGATGACACCATTTGTTCCATTTAACAGGTTCGTTCCTATATTGAAGATGGCCCCTATATAAAATATGAAAAAATATTACATATCTGTTGGATGGGTTTCTCCCTATGATTCCATAGTAACCAAGGGTAACTATGCTGAAGTCATGGCCATCTTTCTAGTGAAGATTTGGGATTGATTTTGGTCCACTGTTACGGTACATTGGTCATCCTAATTAAGTTTTTTGTTAAAATTTATATAGTCATTATCTAGAGATCCATTATTTGGATTCCCTTGGTATGCTTTCCTATTGTATTCCATAACTTGGATTGTCAGTGTAGGCCTGAATTCTTCTGCACCTCCATAAGGAATCAATGTAACATGTCGATGTAGAAGACCAAAACAGATGGGGGTCCTCCTAGGAACATACATAATGATTGAGTTGAGGTGGTGATTATCTTAATCCCCCCCATGGTATGGAAGGTACATTTTGATCCTCTCTAGTGATAGGATTTCAATGTAGTCAACGGTAGAAATAATGTCACTTCCTCTTCTGATGCATGTCATTGAAAATATATAATGTGGATATCCATCCTCTAATGGATTTTTTGATTTTATTCCACGATTATTATGTAACTCCTAGAACAAGAGTTTCACCTATTAGAATTTATATCTTTTTGTTGGTGAAATAGTACATCAGGGCCTTGGGGATAATGTAGATTATCTAGTGATCATGGAATCTATTGGCACATTTAATGATTCCTTTTGAATTTTAATGTAACAATGAAGTCCTGAAAAATAAACGATGCACATTATTTGTGAATAGTAATACACCATATAACATGTTCGATCAATTACTTTCATAGATAGAGGATAACTAGGTTTCCTTTCCCTGTATGAAAGGTTTGCTAGAGATAAAATAATCATGCATGGTTTACAATTCTGTTTGAAAAAACTATGGAACAAAATGGTTAAATGGGGACTAGAAAGAATATCCTTTATAACTCATGAATGGGACTACATTATTAAAATAATTCACATAGATTTCACCAATTATTTTCTTTATAAATGATATATATGGTTTATCATGCTGGTTTAATTTTGGTGAGTTCAATTCCTTGATCAATCGCTCACCTTAGGTTTACCATTTTTTAGCCATCCCTAGAAATTCCTAATAGTTCACAACCATAACCTAGTATGGAAATTCATTCCATAGGTAGGTGGTCAATTAGGGTTTCATACCAAACAAAATATATGAAATCACATTGGTTGAGAGGATGGGGGCCAGGATCATCACACACTAGGGGGGATTGTTGCTTTATTCAATAATCTCTTATTGATTAAATATTTTTTTTAAAAATCCTTTCTAATATCTAATACAAGAATTTGTTAAACCAATTTCGAAGAATTTTTAATAACCATACACCGATGGGAACAACTTTTTCATATCATAGGTTTAAAATTATTTTATTTTTGTACTCTAGTTTATAACCTTGTTCGACACTCTAGAGTCTATTTTCATATAGGGAGTTGGTTGGTGTATTGGAGATGGTATTCAACACTATGAGTAGTCCTGAATATCTAGTGAGAATAGGAATCAAAACCCACATAGTTCATTTTAAATATGTTAAGTTCATATGAATAGAATGATCTATTCAGTTAAACTCTATAAATTCAGGATGAAAATATAGGGATCAGTCCTTGAAGGGGCTTCCAATGTATATTTCATACAACCAAAATTTGATTCATCGTAGTTCATTTATTTCATTGGGGCATACCAAGACGAATATTCCCATATATGGGGGTATCCATATCTTGTCACTAACTGGGGATTAGAGAAGGGGGATTCCCTGGATAGTGGGGAATCATGATATGAATGCTATGATCATTGAAACTCCTTAATCCAACATGAGACATGCTCGATGTAAGAAACATGGAATACCAAGTAATTAGTTTCACTGCATATGGACGGTAGAATTTCATATTAAGAAAACCCTTTGGATGATTAACATGGATCTAAACCGTTTGTAATATTCCATACATGTCCTAGTTATTTTTGTAATCAATGTTCTCATTGTTTTCTTAACATCTTAGTCCACTGATGGATAAGGAAGAATGATCATACCATTGGAGTGATTGGTTGCCAATTGTTGGAATATCTCCGAAAACAGGGAAATTACCACAAAATGGATTCCCAATTGAGGTCACGACATTAATAGAAATCCAAAATGTCATGATTATAGTATGTAATATAGTTCTCATGGTTCAATAGAATTCTTAGTATGCTAATGGATGAGGAAGAATGATCAGCCCATGGGAATGATTGGTCCTGAATTAGTGTAATATCGAAAAAATGGGGAATGTACACTAAAGTGGATTATCGTTTAATCCCTACCCATCAAGTCGGTAAGATACATATCCTAATTATGGAAGTAATTCATGTTCTCATTGTTTTTTTAAATATATTTCATATTAGAGATGTTGGAGAATGATCTTGTCATTAGATATATTGGGTTCTAAGGATGGGAATGACAAAGTTATGTTGGAATAACAATGAATAGGATTCCCATTTCATCTTAGTCCCTAAGGATGCATCCTACATATCTTGATTATAGTCATAATTAGAGTTCTCATATTTTAGTTGAATAGGGAATTCACACTAAGGCTGAAATTTTTAGGATAATAATTCTCTATATTCTGATAAATAAAGAGATATGAAGACCATAAAATTCTATTTAGATATATATTGAATGATAGAGAGGATTCATCTAATACCGTGATATGAATATGGTTTCATGAGTTTGAATTCATTACCCATTCAAGATACTCCCCATATAAAGGGGGTATGAGGTCAAAATTATAGGTCGGGAGTTCTAGTGTGTCTTTTTTATAAAGTGAACTTATCCCAATGGATTTCATTGGCATGTGTTGGTGGCCTGTGGGGCATGTCTTTGTTTTCCACCCAACATGTTTTCAGTATCAGTATGACATGGTAGACACATCCAAGAGTTTCTGTCTGATAATTCCAAGATTTTTGATATTATTGAATTTTAAATATAAGGCGCCAACCTTAGAACATTACATAATCTTTAGATAAGCCAATAATTTGACTTTAATTCACATCGAGTATCTATTCAGGTTTTCCATCTTAAAGAATTAATCCATTATTAATACATTACATCTCAAATATTACAAAGTATAAACTTATACTCTATCCAATTTTTTACAATAATAAAAATCCAAAAATAAAACAACAAGAATTCTTTTCTTATTAAAAATTATTTGGAATTATTCCTTTCTCTAACCCTTCATTATTGTGTGTGAAAACATTTCCAAAATGTGGGATGAGCATAAAAAGCTCAGTAAGGGTTATAAAATAATGAAGGAACACATTAGTCCACGAATACATACAAATCCCAAAAATCACACTTATCACTCATAAAACATAGTCTTTTTAACATAATTCATTAAATAATAGTATTTATGAATAAATCATATAAATCATAAAAAAAAAATTTATCTTGTTGCATCCATAAAATATTTACATTGTAGCTTTCACACCTACATATGGAGTAAGCTTCTTGGTTACATTGGGAATACCTGTCAAAGTATATTCCCAAAATCTATAAAGAGAAACCTTAAAGTTTACCTCCATCTCATTACCCAATTAATTATAGAGCTATCTCAAGTTACCATGCCCTCATTTTATCATGGAACACCCTTATACATAAGCAATTCCTAAGAACCATAACATAATCATAACATATGAACAATCATAAAGGAAAAATAACAATTATACCATGCAATCATAAGGCACTATATCATGATATAGGTACAATCATTCCATTCTCACAACCATTTTCTATACAAAAATATCTATAATGAAATATGGTATTTAATTTTCTTTTTTAAAAACATTACTTCTTGTACATGAATCCAAATATCAAATAACGCTTGTAGTGGAGGAAAGGTCATTGTCGCTGTGTATGTTTATAAGAGACATTCCTTTTGTTGTTTAGTAAAACACATTATGGAAAAACATTACTTTTGAATACCTTTGAATGAAATTAAATGCCAAATTGTATGGTTACAACCCATATAAAATAAGGTTGTTTATAAAGAAAAACATTCCCTAATGAATGGAGATTTGGATGATGTTCTTTACCTTGAGTCTACCTTGTCATGTTTATTCTTTATCTTCATGTATAATAAACATAGGTTAATTTATACTTTCTTTAGAACTTTTAATTTTTATTATTCCCATTATATAAATGATGACCATGTAATAATAATTTGATAATTTTTTGAGTTCATGTTGGATGTTTTTTTCGATAATTGGTTCTTAAGTCGAAAATGAACATGGTTTGATTTCACTAGTTCATGTGGTCAAAAGTACATCATCTCTATAGTACTATTCAAGATATATTAATACCTTTTATATATAACACATATTTTTCAACTTTAACCATTAAATATAGTTATAAAAATTGAACAACGTTGTAATAATGGAGACGGTAGGACATACACACTCATTAGTAATGTTGCCATTTTTCATTTATCACAATGAAAATATGGTAAATATCATTTTATCTATCCAAAACTATAATTATATTATTTAAATCATCATAATAATTTACATATATTATTTATACCATAAAATTGATATAATGAATAAATATGATTCAAACAACTTCGTGGAGGTGATTGTTCACACATACACATGAATGGAATTATCATTTTTATGCACATGGAAGTAAGAATGTAATTGATATATTATTATCTTATAATAATTAATATGTCATTAAAATCCAGAATAATGATTAATTTCATAATTTTAACTAAACATAATAGATGGTAATGGAAAACCATTTAAACTGGTCTGTGGAGGTGGTAATTCACATATACACATAAATAATTAATCTCTTTCCCATTTGATGGAGTAGAGATAGTTTAAGGGTATGATAATAACATAATAAAATCTCTGTATATTGAGGATATTGAGTTATTATCTCATCATGGTTGGATGAGATTTGAGTAAGTGGAAGTAGAATAAAAATAGAAACACTCTAAGAAAACGATACCTCTTCTTCGGTTCGTCGCCTTTTAAAAACACATAAACACCTCTATAAAATATGTTATTAAAATAATAAGTCTTAAAGAATGTGGGGAGGGATTATAGGAACAGTCTTGGACAGTGCTTGGATGAATTAAAATTATTTGGTTGTGTGAGTAGTATATAAGTATGGGTGTCTTCTTACATGAGTGGGGAGGGGCACCATTGGAAAGTATTAAAATATTAAATTAATAAAAATTATTTTTTTAATCCAAGGGGCTCCAAATTGATATATGGAGAAGATAAGATTATTTTAGTTCTAAACAATCACTTACAATAGTTTTTAGACAATTTTTTAGTGTATTTTAAACCTTCTTATTTTTCATTACCCTTAATTATTCTCTATTAATTTCAAATGTTTTAACAAACTTTTAATTTTTAAGAACCTATTAATTATTATAATATGGGGTAAATTTTCAATAATTCTCCCATTAATGAAATTTTAGACTATATCATAATAACTTTGTGATTTTAAAATATTTTCATGAGTTTTAAATAATATCATATATTATTATTTTTATAAAAGATTAATTATCTCAATTTTTACAATATTCACATTATTGAATTTAATTAAAATCAAACCAGAGAGATAACTTCGATCCAACCCATTAAATAGTATAATAAGATGTCATCTCAGTCTAGAAAATTCTTGTAAGAAAGAAATTATGTCACATGATATTTATTTCAATATTTATAATATCTTTTATTTGAATCCCTTATTAATGAAGCAATCACCGCATTATCATTGTGTCATAATTAAATTTTTTTATTTAATCTCTAAAATTTACTAAAAAATACCATGATATAGGAAATATTTTTATATTTAAACTAAATCTTTATAGTTGAAGTTATCACTTATATAAACCTATCATAATTTTTTTCTGTAAAAATATGCGTGTTTATGTAACATTTCCCTTTAATTTAAATTGATTATTATAACATGTCATTTTCACTCCCATGTGGCTCCCAAATGCCAAAATCTCGGCCTAAAATTTTTTATTGACACCCATTAAACATCCAATAAAAATAGAACACATGTTAGTGTAGTTTAATATTATTATAATATCATTGTTACCCTTATTTTCTAAATTTACTCTTAAACAGTGGTAAATAATAATACTAACTGATGTTATGATTCATAATATCGCAAGATAAAAGATACCTATTTTCATAGTTTTGAAATTATATTTCCAAATATGGAATAAAATTTTCCAAATTCAAAACACATAAGTTGAAATTAAATTATTTATAATTAATTCTTGTTGTCCAAACTAGAATGTGGGGTTTTAAGAAATTAAAACTGTCAAAAGAATTACTTGTGTTTATGTCCAATTTAATTGTGAAATTACTTCCAATGACCAAATTTGGATCAAATGATAAAGAAAAAATTCAATTACACTTTAATACAATTAACAAAAAAAATATAACTATATAATTATATTAGATGGAAATGCATTTTTGACTTAAAATGCAGAATCTTTCACTATTCGTTTATATATTAAATTTCTTAGATAATTACCTAATATTTATTCAAAGTATATTTTGATATCCAGATTATATAGAAAAATTTTAGTTTTACAAATAAATAGTATAAATGTTACAAAAAATATATTTACAATTGTATTTCCATCAAAAAGAGATAAAACTACCTTTTAAAAATATTAGAGTATTTTATACTTAAAATTGGATTCATTCTATTTTCTAATCCTTTAAAATTTATTAGTAGAATGTAAAAACATTTAAAAAACTTGTGGAATAATAATATTTTTTTTATTCATTCATTCCAATACAATATCTAGGCATTAACTACCATTCAAAATAATAATAATATTATATTATATTATTTTTCGTTATGACTTAGTGTTGTGTGCAACATACGATTTCAGAGAAAAAAATTGTTGTGTGGAAGGTACCCTATCATACATATAATCCCTTTTACTTTAAAATTAATATTAAATTCAAAAATACTAAAATTTATTAAAATTTATTATCCTACAAATATCTTGAATGTTATATCAATATTCCCTTCAAGAAATTGTGTCATCACAATTTTATTCACTTATCAAATAAATTGGGGTATTTATAACTAATACAATTTTTAGATTCCAATTTTGTATCTTCAAGCATGTGGTTTTTCCACAAAAACTTAACCTAATGGATCACCTTTTTCTATAACACTTTCTCTCGGTGTTCCAGAGTCTGGATGAGTTCTTCCTCATAAGAAATATTCTCTTTCAACTGAACTACATCTGGACTCAAAAGATGATATTGATATGAAACATACTTTCTCAATATTGAAACTTGAACAACATTGTGTACCTGGGATAAACGGGGAGGTAAATTCACTTTGTTGGAAACTGATCCAACTTTAACAAAATTTTCATAGGGTATATTGAACTACATACTCTGGTTTACCTTACAATCAAAACACATCACACATTTCCATGGAAAATCATTGAGAGAGACATGATCACATACCTTGAATGAAATATCCTTTATCTGGTTATCTACATAACATTTCTGATATCTTTGAGCTGTCCACATGTGCTTTTGAATCAACAATAATTTTTCTTCCATCTATTCTTAAAATTCGGGTCCTATCAATATCCATTCACCTACTTCATCCCCAAAATGTAGAGTTTTACACCTCTTTCCATATAGTGATTCAAATGGTGTCATATGTATACAAGAATGAAAACTATTATTATAAAAAACTCAACCAAAGAAAGATGTTGGTCCCAACATCCCTGGTAATCCACTGAAGAAGCACATATCATATCTTATTTGGTCTGAATTGTTCATTCTGACTACCAATCAGATTGAGGATGAAAAGTTGTACTGAAATTTAATTCTATTCCCAATTAATTCTAAAAGCCTTTCCAAAAGGTAGAAATGAACATGGGATCACAATCAGATAAAATAGAGAGGGCAACTCCATGTAAACGGACTATATATTTAATATAAAATCAGGAAATTGTATCTAGATTTTGTGTATCTCAAATAGGAAGAAAATTAGCAAATTTAGCCAATAGATCAAGAATAACCCAAAATGCATTATTACCTTGATATGTCTTTGATAATACCTAAACAAAGACAAAGGATATATTTTCCAATTTATACTATAGTACTAGAAATATTTGAAGAATTACCTTCATCAATTTTCATTCTTCTGTCACTTGCTTTCAAGTCAAACACTTCACTATAATGTCTGCAATATCTCTTTTCATTCCATCCGACCAGTTTTACTCCCTATGATCTTTGTACATTATAACACTTCAGGATGAACTAAAAACTAAGAACTATGAGCATCACACAACAAATAATTATATAATTTTGAATAAAAAGGAACAAATAATCTCTTTAAAAACCTCAAAACAAAACATTTATCATTGATAAATTCTGGCAACAAACCCTTCTAAACCAATTCAACCTTTTCCAACAACTCAACGACCTCCTTCTGCACTTTGTTTATTTTTTATATTAGAGATGATTACTTTGAAACATGAATCAAAATAGAGTAACTTCCTACACCAACAAATTATACTGTGATGTTAATCAAATCATTAATCAGAGGGTCATGTTCCAAATGAAACATTGTTAATGTATCATTACTTTTCTGAATCAAAAGATCAGCCACTTTGTTTTCTTCTCCATAGTGGTAATGAATTGTACAATCTTAATCTATGATTAATTCCAACCATATTCTCAGTCTCATATTAAATTAATTCTAATTAAATATATACTTAAAAAAATTTCATTATATACTTCAAATTTTACTCCTTACATATGCTTCCTCAAAATTTTGAAAGAAAAAACAATATAAGCTAATTCAAAATGATGGGTAGGGTAATTTAACTCATGAGTTTTCACCATACATGAAGAAAAATAAATTATCGGATCATTCTATATTGTGACACAACCATGTCCATTCAGCGAAGCATCACTATAGATAACAAATTCTCAATTTATGGATGGTAGTGCCAAAACTGGAGCATTCACCTGTCTACTTTTCAATTCTAAAAGACATTAATCACATTCTATTTTCCAGATTAACATAACACCTTCTCGAGATAACTTAGTCATTTGGATAAATAAACGTGAAAAAATTTCAACAAACCTCTGGCAATAAATAACTAAAACGAGAAAACTATGAATAATGGATATATATGTGGGTCCAGACCATTATTTAAAAAGATTTTTTTTAACAGGATCATTAGTTATGCCATATTTAGAGAAAATGTGACTAATGAATGAAATTTGTTGTAACCAAAACTAACACATTATGAATTTCCCATAAATTTTCTTTTCATTTAATTTTTCCAAGACAACCCTTAAATAACTTTTATCATTTTATTTAATTTTATAATATAAAATGATACCATCAATAAATAAAAATACAAACTTATCCAAGAACTCACGGAAAATTCTATTCATAAGATCCACGAATAAATTAGGTGCATTGGTTAACCCAGGATACATTACTAAAAATTCATAGTTTCTTATCTAGTATGAAACACTATCTGCAAAATGTCTTCTTCAATTACTTTTAACTGATGGTACCCCAACCTCGAGAAACTATTTGAAAAATACTGAGCTCCATAGAGCTAATAAAGAAAATCATCGATATATGGAAAATGATACTTTTCATAATAGTGATGTTATTCAAGGATGTATAATCAATGAAAAATCTTACTGAACCATCATTCATTTTAGAAAAATAAGACAGGATAATTTCATGGTTGTGTGTTAGGTTTATTGTAATCTTTATCTAACAACTCCTACAATTTCTTCTTTAGCTCTAACATTTCAATTTTAGCCATTCGATAAGGGGGTATTGAAATTAGATTAACATTAGGAACCAAATCAATAGTAAATTCTACTTCTCATTCAGGTATTATATCTAGAAACGCATCCGTAAAAACATCAAGATACTCATTTACCATTGGCACATCATTAATCATAACAGATACTTTGTTTTCAGTAATATATTCAATGTAACATACATTTCCAAATTTTACTAGATTCTCATCTTCCTGATAAGTTATCAATACTAAGGGTTTATTCTTTTACACAAACTGAACGTCCTTATAGAAAAACCTATTTTCTCTACAGTCAATCATAGCATGATAAATAGAAAGCCAATCCCTACCCAAAATAACATCAGTCTCTACTAGAGGAAAAAAATAAGGATTTCATGTAAATTAATTTCACAAATTAGAATATGACTATTCTTATAATTTCTTTTTTGTCTCAACATTTCCTCCAAGTTATTTTACAATTAGTTCAGGATTAATTTATTTAGATGTAAGTCCCAATTTATTAGATAATTCCTTAGAAATGAATCAATGTTTTGACTATGAATCAAACAACACATTGGGAATATCTGAATAAAAAAACAATGTACCTGACACTACTTCAATTGATGGACCAATGTCTGCTATAGTTGTTTCAAAGGATTTTACCACCCCTATCTTCATTTAGTCTGGATGCTTCCATCATTTGAGTTCTTTATCATACACTCATTTTCATAATGACCCAATTCATTGTACAAAAAAAGATTATAATAACTTTAAATATGATTTTGTTTTACAACTACCATAATCTTTTTTAATGCTATTACAAACCTTATTATCCATTTTACCACATTGAAAGCACAAACCATAATTCAAAAGGCATTCCCTAGTGTTATTTTTATCACAATTCTCATAAATTTTAATCTTAAGTTCCTTACCAATAGATTTATTTTAATAGTTCTTCCCTTTAATCTACGACATCAACCTCTTATTCTTTTTTTCATTAACATGTGATCATCGCCAAAATCCACTTCCACCTTCTTTGCACACTGAATTTTTTTTTCATAACTTCTATACTCACTGGATGCTAATTAACTTTGATACTTTAGTTTTAATCTAGAGTAAAAATGATTTATTTTACTATCTAGATTTCATATAATATTTGAAGCATACCTTTCCAGTCGAGTGACCATTGCTTCATAAGCATCCACTTTGTCATACTTCTTCCTGAATTCCACCAATTGATTTTCCATTCTATGTCGAACAGACAAAGGAAAATATTTCTCATGTAAAATAAATTTTATTACTTCAAAATAAATAGAATCAATATCATCACTGTCCCTGATATTTTTAACAATATACCACCACTAATTGGATTCAACTTCAAAAAGGTAAATAGAAAGATATCATGTTTGATGTGTTGGACACCCCATTACATCAAAAATATTTTCCATTGATTTAATCCACACATTAAGATAGAATACGCTCTGATGATCCTCTAAATAATGGAGGAAATTTCCTTATAAAATGATCCACTACTGACACGTTCCCCTATGGTTGATCTGGTTGATCACATTCATGGATACCACCTCCATTTATATCCCTAGTAAACTATGTTATCCAAGAAAAAACATATTCAGTTTTGATTCAGACCATCTTAGGTTGCTGTTTTGGTTGGTTGTTTTTCTATTGATGTCATCCCATTATAGATACCATGTTTCCTATATGGAAAACCATTATAAAAATAAAAATATATTAGACGAATAAACATGGTAATCTTAAAATGTTATATTACTTAAATATGACCAAAATGTTAAAATATGTTATGTATATTCTTTTAACCATATCCAAACCATTAATGTTATCTAAACCAACCATGGATAACAACTATAAGGACACATCCTTAAACAATTATATAATATTGAGATAAGTCAATAATTTGACTTTAATTCACATCGAGGATAATTTTTGGTTTAGAGTTTTAATGAATTTTTCCATTATTAATACATTACATCATAAATATTATAATATAGACACTTATACACTATCCAAGTTTATTGACAATAATTAAACACCTTAAATAAATCAACAATAATTATTTTCTTGATAAAAAACATCTTGAATTATTAATTTATCTTACACTTTCTTATACACCATGAAAAACATTTCAAAAACATGGGATGAACATAAAATTCTCAGTAAGGGTTATAAAATATGAAAAGAAAACATTACTCCATGAATACATACAAATAAATGAAATCATACTTTTCACTCATAAAACATAATACCTTTATCGGACATGAGGAAATAATAAGATTCATGAGTAACTCATAGAAATCATTAATTATAAAGCTAACTTCTTGCATCCATAATATACTTACATTGTAGCTTTCACAGCCATATATGGAGAATCCATCATAGTTTGGTTTGGAATACCCATCATAGTATATTCTATAAATCTCTTTTCAGAAACCTTAACGTTTACCTCATCCACATTACCTAATGAATTTGAGAGCTATCTCGAGCTCACCCCCCCCCCCCCTCGGTTTAACATGGAACCACTTCTAGACACAAGCAATAAACATTAACCATAACATAATCATAACATATGAACTTGTATAATGGAAAATTAAAATTTCTATATTAAAATCATAAGACATCATATCAATATATTGATATAATAAATCTGTTATCAAAAACATTTTCAATACCAAAGTACCTTAAAAGTAATATTGTATTTAAATTACCTTTTAAAAAACATTACGTCTTGTAGAGGAATCTAAATATCAAATAATGCTCCTAGCGGTAGAAAGGTTGTTGTCACCGCATATTATAATACGAAACATTCAATTTTTTGTTTAGTAAAACTATTCATAAAAAAGATTCATTTTGAAATATTTTTAAGGAAATTAAAATTCAAATGCGTTGATTATACACCATATAAAATAAGGTTGTATATTAATCAAAATATGCCTCAATGAAAGGAGATTGAGATGAAGTGCCTTACCTTGAGTTTGACTTGTCTTGTCCTTTAATTATCTTAGTGAATAATAATCTTACGATAAATTGTACATCATTCAAAAAGTTTTCATGTTTATTATTACTGTTATATCACTTATGATCATGTTATAATAATTAGATAATTATTAGAGTTCATGTATGATATTTTGTCGATAATCAGTTCTTTTGTCGAAAATCAACATGGTATGATGTCACTATTCGATGGGGTCAAAACTCCATCATCTCCATAATAATATTCATGAAATATTCTTAAATTTATCATATTACTCGGATTTTTTAATTTAAATAGTTACATATGTTTATGATAATGAACAATGTTATAATCATGGAGATAATAGATCGTATGTACGCATAATTAACGTTTCCATTTTTCATTGATCATTATTAAAATAATATAATTATCATTTTATAATTCCATAGTCACCATTATATTATTAAAATCATCAAAATAATTTAAATATACTTAAATATATCAAACAAGAGATATAATGAATAAAAATGAGTCACACCATTTCGTGGAGGCCATAATTAACTTGTATGCACGAATGACGTTATCATTTTCATGAAAATGGAAGTAAGAATATAATTGATATATTATTATCTTATAATGATTAATATGATATTAATATGACATATTAAGATTAATTCTATCATTATAACCAATCTTAATAAACAGTAATGGAAAATTAACTAAATTAGTCCGTGGAGGTGATAATTCACACATACGAACGAATGATTAATTCCTTTCCCATTTGATGGAAGTAGAGAGGGATTTAGGGGATTATATTATCATAATAATGTATAATTATATTTATGATACTCTATATTTTATCTCATAATAGTTATATTAGTGTTCTGGATGTGGAAGTATGCATGAAATATAAACCATTGTAGAAAATGATACCACTTCATCAGTTGATCGCCTTTGAAGAACACCTAATCACCTCTATGAAGGGTGTTCGGCCTAAAATAAGGTTACAAGAATGTGGGTATGGATTCTATGAAGAGTCTTGGATATATCTCGGATTAACTAAAATGCTTCTTATATGTGATTAATAGAGAGGGATGGGGTCATTTTTATTGAAGAGGGGACCGACACCATTGAAAAATATTAAAATATTTAATTAATATAAAATATTTTTTAACCCAAGTGGCTAAAAAAAATATGGTGAATATAAATTGAGAATATATCAAAATCCTCTCATAAAATAGTCTTTATACTTGTATTGAGTTTATTTGAAACCTTATCCTTTTTTTTACCTTAATTATTCTCTTTTAATTCAAAAAGTGGTATCCACATTCTAATTGTTAAGAATATATTAATTTTACATATATGGGGACAATTTCCCATAATTGGACACTTAATGAACTTTTAGAACATTTCATAATCAATTTTTTATTTTAAATTTTTTTTTGAATTTTTAAATAATTTAATAAATTATTATTTTCATTAATCATTAATTTTTTCATTTTTACACTATTCAATTGATTTAATTTAAATAAAATAAAAATAGATAGATAATATAAAAAAACAATTTCTTAGTCAAATAACATGTTATATTCATCTATAAAGTTCTAGGATTAGAAAAATTAGGTCAACAAAATTATTTTAATATTTATAATATCATTTATTTAAATCCATTATTAATGAAGCAATCACTGCATCATCATTGTGTCATAATTAAATTTATTTATTTTATATAAAAAACTTATAAATAAAATACCAAGATGTATGAAATGTTTTTAGAATTTTCATTATTATTCATATTAAGGGATATCACTTATATAACCCAACCAAAAAATCTTTTATTTAAAAAGATACATGTTTTCGTTATATTTCACTTTACTTTAAATTAATTATTAAAACATGTCATTTTCAAACAATCGTGGCTCCCATAAGCTATAACATGAGACTAAGTATTTTTTGGACGACCATGACTCATAAAATTATATTAGGACACGTTTTAGAGTTTTCTATATTATTATAATATTATTTTTACCTTCATTTACCTAAATTACCCTTTAACGTTGGTAAATAATAAAAATTACTGAAGCTACTATTCATAATATCAAAAAAATGATAACTATTTACATAATTTTAACATCTTGATTTAAATTAGGGAAAATATTTTCCCAAATTCAAAACATATAATTTGAAATTAATTCATATAATATTAATTCTCATGGTCAAAACCCGAAAGGGGGTTTTTATTAAATAAAAACTATCTATAGTTTGACATGTGTTTATTTCCAAATTAAATTTGAAAATTACATTCAATGACTAAAATTAGATTTAATGATAAAAACATAATACAATTTAAAATTAAAAACAAAAAAAATAATCTAACTATATAAATAAATTAGATGAAAAGGTAGTTTAGACTTAAAATGCGATATTTTACACTATTCATTAAAAATGAACTTTATCAAAATATTAACAACATATTATCCAAAGTAAATTATGGTGTCCCACTTCTATATAAGATGTATATTTTTTCAAATATATATAATAAATGGGAGAAAATTTTGATTTAAAAATGTTCACCATCAAAAGGCATAAAAACGACCTTTTAAAAATGTTAGAGTATTTTATGCTTAAAATTTGATTCCTTCTCATTTGAAGCCTATATAATTTATTGAATAAATATAAAAACATACAACAATCATGTGTACTCACAATATAGTTAGTTTAGATCATTATCTCTAATACAATGTCTAGGAGTTAACAACCATTTAAAATAATAATAGATATTTTATTTTATTTTTTGATATGACCTAGTGTTATGTGCAACATTAGAGTTCAGGGAAACCCATTGCGGTGTGTTGGGTACACTATCTTACATCCCATCACTTTTAATGTAAAATTAATATTAAATTAAAAATAATAACAGATAAGTAAATGTATTATTCTATAAATACCTAGGATATTATATTTAATGATTACAATCTACTCATGATCAATGTGTATATGTAAAGGATCATTTACATAATCATCTGACTAGCCTTTGATTCCTTCTCATGATCACAGTGAAATTGTCCAAGATACATCGCATTATCAAATGGCTTCTCTTAGATGTCTCTACATGATTGCAGTGAAAATTTCCATGATTCTTCACCAAATCAATATTGGCACGTCTATGGTTCTTAGCATATCATTCATTTGTTATTTCACAAAACAACAGTTATAGGTAAAGGGGTTGTCACATGAAAATTATGTCATGTATATATGCAATTACATGATAAACATGGATTGTGATTTGTAATTCGCATGATAATGGAAACATATTAATTATTTGTATTATTAGAAACATTTAATTTTCAAGTCTTATCATGGAATTAAATTCAGAATTCAAAGGCTTCCCAAAGACACTAAGAGATCAATAAGGAATCTTTTGATTATGAGATCATTATTGAATCATGTGGTTTGGTCTACAGAACATGTTTATTATTTTTCACTTGAACAAAAATTTATGTTTCACGTCTAATGGGATAAAACTTCGGGGCTTTGTGAACAATATCTTCATGGAAGAAGAGTGAAAGACTAGCAGGTTCATTCCACAACCTCACCTACAAGGGTGTTCATTTGAATTTGATGGAATTTATATTCATTCAAATATATTCCTAGACCACAAAAATGTATATGGGTTCCCTTGATATAGAAATGAATGAACCCTGAATTATGATGTGATTTACATGAATTCAAGAGGCCCTTATGAGGGGATCTATCAATACATAGGCTTCCCATTGATGAGAAAAGTATAATGAAGGTTCATGGAGCCTATTATTCACTTTTATGAGTGCATATTTATTGATTTATATTCATCCCAAGTGGTAGCCGAATGGTGGGTTCCCATGAATCTCCCTTGTTCATGTGATTCTCATTCCATCAAATGGGTATTCTAATAGGTTATTCAGTCATTCCAATGATCACCATGGGTGTTTCATGCCATGTCATCCCTATCTAGGTCATACTAGAAGCTTTTAATGAAATAGTGGTCTCAACATCATATGATTGAGGGTCATTATGTGCATTATTGTATGCCTGCATACACTAATATGGGTTCCCTAGAAATCCAAATTCTAACATTATCATGTCATATGATGTTTTATTAATCATGTGACCATGCATCCTAAAGGGATATTTATTTATAGAACATTCGAACCTGAAGACGGGGTTCATGGCCAAGTGGATACACCATTTCATAAGGGATCATTGTGCACATATTATTTCATATGGTCATGTGATCATTAAATGATCTTGTGATGAGATATTATGAAGGAATACCATTGTTGGTTCTCATAATGGAAGACTCACAATTACATAGAGATGATCTCCGAAGGTGTGTTACAATGTCCTCTGTCATTTTCAACTACTCCCAATCCTCTCATAAATGTCTTTTATATTAGGGGAGAAGGTTTTTTATATGGTTTTTATGTCGAAGTTAATGCATATTTTCATGGATAGAATGTTTCATGCACCGTCATAGGGCAGTGTAATCATCTTATGGAAATCATTAAGTAATTGAGAGATGTTTTGTCATGATGGAATGCTGGAAAGCCTTTATAAATTCATGTGATTCTACTAGTGGCCTCACATGACCACTTGTATTCATTATGTAATGTCTTAGAATGTAGGGTATCAATGTGTCTCAGCTTGTACAACTTCTCTCGACCATCTTATAAGAGTAACATTATCTTATTACATCGAAGATATATTATTACTGGGATGAACAAAAACACTTCTTTTATAAGAATACTAAATTCATTCTTCCATGCCTATCTGGAGAATCATGCTTGATTTGTGATTCTTTTTTTGATGGCCTCTTAGTGGGAATCACATGATCAGACTTCGTATGATGGCTTCTTACATGGATCCTCATGATGTGTAGTCTTAGACTCGATAAGTGGAGATGGATAGAATTTTTTATTTTTAATTATTACATGATAAATTATGGGTTTCCTCACTATATTGATTCAATGATCTGGGTGTGCGGTAGAGGAGCAGGGGAGTGAGAGGTAGAATACCCTGCACATGATCATCTTATTTTCAATAATCACCTTGAAAGATAGATTTTTTTTGAAAGGTATGTCTTGGAATTTTATTAGAAGTTTGGGATCACATAGATCATAAGGCGGGTGTTATATACGACTTTTTAATGTCATGGTGAATAGTACCAATGTCTTATTTTCCCACATCAAAACATTTCAGAAACACTCTTATGATTGATAATATAAGTGGTGGTCGATGCTAGTTTGAGACCAAAATGGGTTTAAACACTCTTACCACCATCATGAACCACCACCTGAGATTTGAAACAGCCAACACCTGGCCCACACATTGTAAGTTCACTATGTGGGCATTACATATGTTCCACTATCAGTGCGCTCCTTGAGGCCCCTATTCCTTATGAATTCCTCTGGATAGCATTGGATGGATCCCTATTGTAATGGTAATCATTCATCCCACATTATCCTATGGTTGTGCCTTGGTCTGGATATTCAATGGGTATGCAAAAAAAAATCTAAGGGGGAAATTATAGTCTAAAATACATAGAACAATATTCTATGTAAACATAGTGAAATAAAATCCCACAATGTAATCCATTTTATGACATTAATAAATCATACATCTTCCAAGTATTTCCTAAAAAAATTGATATTTTTTTTGGTCTTCACACTTCCCAATTCATCGATGAAGAGGTGTATGATGCACAATTTATGTGTCATACAATTATCTCTATTGGAGTTTAAACCATGTTTAGGCTTATGGAATATTTTAAAATATTTATGATTTTATTTTTGGAAGCATGAACGTTTTTATAAAATTTATATATTATTCACTGTATTCACAAATATGGAGTGCCACATTAAGATCCATTTTATATTTTTTTGGGTTATTCAAATTAGGTACATTATTTTCAGTTTTTGTGTTGTTGAATATAGATTGGAAGATATTGGATGAGTCATAAGGTTACACATTTATTAAAAGTATTCAACTTATTTATTATAGTTACTATTGAGGCATTTGATATTAATGTATTATATTGAATATGTTTTAATAACCTTATTTTTTTTAATAATGGTTGAAGTAATATTTTATTACTCTTTTATGGATCTTGCGATTTATTAGAATTTAATTTATTAACTTCAGACATAAAAAAATTCATCATGTAAATTTATTTGTTTGAGTAATAAATCAAGTATAACCTGATTATTAAATTATTCTTAAAAATTATTTATTATATTTTCTAGAGTTATCTATCATGAAATTAAAATAATACCTCAAATGTGGGAAAAGTATCCTGAAACAAATATATCATTTTCTATTCATATTTGATGAACCAAAAGTCCCTTAAAATCATCATATATTTATGGTTTTTGGGTCTCAAAATTCACTTTTATCAGTCACTTTATCATGATCACAGATTTCTATAACACTATATAACTATTTACACTTTTTTATCTGTCCATATCTTTACATACCACCAATGTGCGTCCACTTGGAATCCTCGTTAGGTGATATAACTGATGACCATATTACTTCCATTTATCCCCTAAAAAAATAATGTTTTTTTATCCATTTTATTATATTTTTTCTAATTAATGTTTTTTAAATTCTCAAAAACATAATTTCCAAGATCAAGATTAAACTGTGAGGATACAATTTACATTAAGGTGATAGGATAGAACAACCTTATATTATATAGAAGATTCATCATGTTCAATAGAATTTAAGAAATAAAACACCATGATTATAATATAGTATAACAACCTTTGTATTCATGGTATTTGTTTTATTAAATTCAATCTCTTCTATCACTTTCAATTCATGTAACATCTGAATTAAATGAAACATGATACTCTATTGAAATATTATTATTTATACCTGAAAATTATAACCTATCATTTATGTAGGTGGTTATGAATACAACTATCAATATTTATAAAATTATTTGGTTAAAACCTTTATAAATTAAATAAAATTTATATATATTTATTTTTAATTAATTATGAATCATTAGAAAGAAACATAATTATTTTTTGAAAATTACATTTTTTTATAATATAGTGTATTTAGGATTAATGTAGATAATTTAAAATTATTTTTCTCCATTTAATAATAAAATATTTTAAAAATATACTTAATTTTTAAATTCTACATATTAAGAATATATTTGGATGAATTGATGAGATTTTTTTGATAAAATAATTTTTTGGAAAATAGTGAAAAATACTAATTTTTATTGAGACCTACAATTTAATTTAAATTTATAAGATATAAGTTACATTTTACGTTTTTTATAATGTATTTTATATTCAAATAAATTAACTTTTATATTATTTAGGTAATTTAAATCAATTTAAAATTGTTTTTTGTATTAAAAATTTTAATACTTATTATTATTTTCTCTTTATAAAACTACTCTTTCAGTGTGTATGTTGTGTACTTTTAAATAGAATTATGAAAATTATTTTTATTGAATTTTGAAAAATGGATTTAGTATTTTAAATAAAAATAATTTATATTATCTAATTGGGTATACATAAATTTTTTTATCTAAATTAATATTTAAAATGGTAAAAAGTAGTTATTGTGTTTAAGGTATAAATTAGTTTTCGTAGGGATTAAACTAAGAATATAAGGATTAAAATGACATAGAACTTGTATAAAACATAATTTATAGAAATATTTATATTCTATAATATCTAAATATCATGAATGAATACATTTTGAGGTTTTTTTCATGACAAAAACCTTGGTATTACTTAGTATTTTCTAAAATTACATGTGTTTCATCTCCCACACATATAAAAGGCCACACACTCTCCGCCCTTTTCAACCATTCAAGAAAGCATTATTTTATAAAAAAACTATCCAAATAAATTAATTATTTCTCTATAGTAATTATATTTTCCTGATGTTGATTATTAATTCATCCTCATAAGGATTTTGGTATAAACATAAAGAGGCTCTCTCGATAAGAGGTAAAATCCTTAAACGTGTATATTTTTATTTCTTCTTCCACCTATATCTAACCTTATTAATGTTTCATACTATAATAACACAAGTATATTATATATAATTTTATGTTATTATGTAAATTAAATATTCCATATCCATATCTTATTATATAATATATGAAACAAAATCACTAATCATGTATATGGTGGACTACCATCTAACAAACCATATATTTCATTTTCCATCCCCACGTATCATGGATGAAAATAATGATGAATTGAAATTTTTATATAATATTTATGAAATTATTATACTTATATAGTAATTATATCACATATAACTTCATAATTTCTATTCCATAGGGGATACTATAATGTCATTCATGTGTACGACATACTACCTCTTCCCAAAGTGACGTGGTTTGTTTTTTTGGTTTAACATCACATGAATGATATTTTGGTCAAAATAAATTAATAAATGTTGAATTTATTATCTATCAATACACATTGAAATAAAATATCTGAGAAATTTTATAAATTTCCAATCTATTTTAAAATGTTAACATCTATCATGCATATAGGTGGACTACTACCTCCACATTGTGATGTGATATGTTTTTTTCTTTTTATTTTTATATGGACAATAATAATGATGTAATAAATTAAAATATATTCTAGAAATGACATAATAATGAATCTATAATTATTAATTAACAATAATTTTACTTTTTCCATCTATTTAGAAAAATTGAAACATCAATCATGTGTATGTACGACCTACTATCTCCATTAATGGTATAATCCTTTTCCTATCTGAAAAATCATTAAATTACCAGAAATAAATATTTAATGAATGTATATGGTATAAATATCATGTTAAAAATTTTACATATTGTTAATGAATTGTAAAATAAAGATAAATAAAATTACAAAACTAAATCAAACTTGATAGTCAAAGAAATTATCCCCCAAAATAGTGATCTCAACAAATGATTTTTAATAAATGGGTGATCAGAGACTATACATAAATAATATATGATTTTATTTGTATTATTAAGGATCGATAATTTATTTTTAATAAACCCATGTTTATTTTAAATGACTATCAAATACAGATGATTTAATTCAAAACTAAGGTAATGGTATCTCGTCTCAATTATACATCTGTCAGACATAATCAATATTTACCACTTATACGTTTTTTACTATATATACTTCCCATTTTATTTTTTATATCGTTAAGAATATATCTACTAATAATTTATAATTTTTAAATTTATGTTATGTCTTTCATGTGGAGTATTATTAATATTTTACCTAAGCGGTAACGGTTTATTTCAGAATCTCATCATTGTTTGGAATTTTTTTTGATTGAGTATCTCTTGGGGGAACAATTTTGTAATTATATTTTAAAACCAATATATTTCATTTCAATATATAAAATTATAAACTACTCATATAATAGAAATTTATTTCCACTATATTGTAATTAAAATAGGTGAGAAAATGTATTTAATAAATTTCAACATTATTTCTCTTTTCATACAGGAATTTGTATTATTCCAAATCCATGTTTCCCAAAGATGTTAGTTATCATTTCCAAATTAATAATGATATAAATTTTTACCCAAATTTGATTTAAAAAAATCGTAATAATTATTCCATTTTACATACAATGCCTATTTGGATTTTACAACAAAATGTGAAAACATCGTTATTCTAAAGTGTATGACACAGATTAAATTTTCTGCCTTTATAACCACTAAATGTAATAATGATTATTTTACATGTTTTCAATGATATTTTCAAGGTGATTTTTTTATAATTTTTTTGTTAAACCTTTCTAAAGAAGGATAATTTAGAAATAAAAAGTTCATTTTCCTAATCAAATTAATGATATTTTTATCATATTTTTATTCCGTAACAACATAAACCATTTATTGTAATTATAATCAACTAGGTATATGTTGTTTTGAAATCATCCTTATTATTTATTTTGATATTTTACGATCATTTTGACTGAGGTTGTACAATTTCATTACCATTCTCCGCATTACTCTATATATTTTGTTATTTTTTTAATTTATTGGGGTAAGTGTTAAAATTTCATTTATTAGTTTTTCAATATGAATGGTTATTTCGATTATGTTTCACCCAATTAATATTAGTAATTATTTATAATTAGTATTTAATGGTTGGGGATCACTTATAAATATCTCATTGATACATCAACATGACTAATGAGATATATCAGTTAGCTAAATTAAATGGGATTCTACCCACATATTGAAAATGTCTTTTGAAGGGTCTAAAGAGTTTGTTTCAAATTTAATAAATTAAGAATGACCTTATTATGATATAATTAAATTATTTACATGTGACTATTAAATTACATATAATATCCATAAATGAGTTTTTATCCCATGCAATTATTCATATTGATTTATTTGATCGTCATTTCGTTATTCCACATACTGCTCGGTTTATTGATTAAATGGATTTTGTTTTGGAAATTTACATTACCATATTGATTATTATTTTTATTAATTCAAGATACTTTCCCCTATATTTTAACCCTTACTGTGCATATGATCTCACCAATTTCTTATTCTTTATTTTACCTGAGATACCAAGAAGTGTTTTCTGATTGTTATTGAGGGATACATAATGAGGAATAATGGAATCCTCAATGAAAACACTTTATGTATTTGATGTTTAAAATTTATGTGAAATTGGTGAATGTATCTATTGTTGCAAAACAAATAAACTATTCTGTTCTACATGATGTGATACCTCATATCGTATACAATTGTGATAATGTAATCATTAAATCAGGGATACTGGGGTTGGTGGCATTATAGTTAGTATCAGTGTAACGCCCCGACCCCAGCTACCAAGAGCCGGTGCATTACTTCGTAACATTGGCATGATCCCAAAAGATCAAGTCTCGAAAGACCGATTAGTTTAGTAGCCTTGGAAACACTAGATACATTCATAAACGTTACATTACATCATAAAGTGAAAAACTACAATAACAAAGTCTCCATAGTCCACACTCATATCCTCTTCTGACTATCCCTGCAGGTCATTCATAAAATACTTCTTCACATCCTGGAAAATATTAAAACATTGAAAGGGGTGAGCTCAGATGCTCAGTAAGGATAACAATACTGCGGAAGCTTTCATAAGAAAACATAAGCATTTAAGGCAATGTATAACTAAAACAAAAGCCTTTTAAACATGAACATCAACATAATATGGCAAAAGTAAAATGAGATAATGCCATTTACTTATTCACATGTTTATTCTACTGGTCGAATAATCACATGCAATATCAATAACCACTTTCATAATGATGGAATGCATAATGCCAGACTATCATAACCACATAGTCAAGGCCTCGTGCCAAGACCACAAATAAGATTTTGTCAAGGCCTCGTGCCAAGACACTATTTTTTCTCATGAGACCTGCCGATGCATCGAGGAGCTATAGCGGGCTCCACCCGTCACTTATTAAGTCCAATGCATTCCTCATATGAGTAGGTTTAAACATATCATAAACCATAACATAATCGTATCACATAAAACATGCATAAAGGAAACATAACATTTCCACATTTCAATCACAAGATATCAATACAACACATTGATATAATAAAAACTCTTTCAAAACCATTTTCAATACCAAAATAAAAGAAAGTTAAAACATTGTATTTATTTTTCATTAAAAAAGGTGATGGCTTGTAGAGGAAGCCGAAACTCAAATAATGGTCACGGCGGCGGAGAAGTCATTTCCGACGCATAAGTACGGAAATAAAAACATTCCCTTTTTGTTGTTTAGTAAAACGATTCGTATAAAAATATTCCTTTTGAATAAACATAAAAGTCAAAGGGGTTTATACACCGTATAAAGGAAAGTTGTGTATAAAACCAAATATGCCTCAATGAAAGGAGATTGAGACGAAGTCCTTAAAAAAATCATTTTTAAAAGAAAATAGATCTATTATGTGTATTCACTGTAGGTACACATAAAGAAAGTAAAAATACAAAATAATACATAATAATATCATGACATAATTTGAAAGTAGGAGATTAACCCAAAGAATGGAAGTTGGGTTAAGAAATTCCCTTACCTTGTGTCCAACTTGACTCAACTGTTCTTTAACCTCCTGAATAATAAAATAGAGTTAATATCTACCTTATTAAGAACCATTTTAAATTTCATTATCCTTTTTATATCACTTATTACAATGTTATGAATATTATGTAATTATTCAAGTTAATAACGATCGTTTTGTCGATCTTTGGTAACTTGAGTCAACAGTAAACTTCTTATAATTACAAGTTGTTCATGTGGTAGAATATCCATTATATCCAGAATTATATTCATGATTTATATGTCATATATATCTTATATATCCATTATATACATTCATTTATAATATTACGTAACATTTAGAGGTAAGAAATGAAATGCACCGTTCATGGAGACGGTAAGCCGTACGTACGCATGAACGCTACTTTCATTTCAATTTCATATTTAATGGAACTAAATCATAATGATATAAATGTATAATATAATTCCAGTATAATATAGTGTATAATACCATTTACTCTATCCTTTATACATCCCACATATGGCATTAACGATTCAAATCACTTTGAGGGGGCGGTAGTCCGCACTTCCTAAAATGAAATTATCGCGTTTTACCCATAATGGAAATCATAAAGTATGCCATAAATGAGAAATACAGAAGCATAAGTAAAACATAAACATATTATATATCATATATAAAAATAGTGACATCTTAATGGCCACCTTTGAAGGTGTTATATGAGTGTTGAACAATCATCGTTTTGTGAGGCAGAAATTCGCCATCCACAGAAACCGTATGTTCTTTAACCATTAGATGTAGGTGTGTGTAAGTGTAGCTTGAATAATTCTTATAACAACATACTAGTATATTGGGTATACTGGTGTTTTTACAAAAGAAATTAATAAAAAGAGTTTAGGGGGTTGTAGAAGAAAAATAAAACAAAACAACATTAGAGAAGACATTACCTCAAAATCGGGTAACTCTTTTTGATTTGAGCCAAAGGCTTCCTTGGGAAGGGTTCTGCCCAAAGTAAGGCTTCTAGGAGTAAGAGGGGGAAGTTGGGAGAGTATTTGGGCAGAGTTTGGCCGAGCCAAAAGGCTTGAAAGTGTAAATGAGGTGGGAGAGGTGGGGGTCTTTTATAAGTGGAGAGGAGGGGCACTTTTGGAAAGATTGAAATGTTATATTATTTCACAATGCTTTTCGGATTCTAAAGGTCCCACACTTATATAATTCTAGGCTAAGGTGATAAGGTTTCGAAATCTCCTCATACAATAGGCTTTGGACAAGTGTAAGCCTTGGATTTTGCATTATCTTCTCATTTTATTTAAATCGTCAAATAATGATGTCATCGCTGCATCATTATTATGTCATAAATAATTAAATTTATTTAATGTCTAAAAATTATAAAAAAAATACTATGATATAGGGAATCTTTTTATCTTTCCAATGACTATTTATAATCAAAATTTGGACTTGTGTAACCCTACTTAAAAATTGTTTTAGTAAAACACTTTATGTTAGTGTCATTTTCACTTTAACATTAAATAAAAAGTAATTTATGTTATTTCCCAACAAAAGTGGATCCATGGGGTCCCCAAGTTAGGCCATGGCTTGTCTTGGTCGGCCATGACACAACCAATGAGGTTGGGACATGTGTCTAGGTCATTTAATATTATTAAAGTATTATTTATACCTTAAACTACCCTAATTACCACTAATCGCGATTAAGAACTTAATAAGTTACTATTCACCAAAAAATTATTTTTATCCCATTGAACCACATTTTACTTCTTTATGACAACCATGTATGTCGGATTTTTGAAAATCAAATCACAGAAGTGGTAATATTTCATTTAAACGAAAAATCAGTTATTTAACAACCACTTAGTGGTTTCACTATTCATCAAAAATTGAAGTTTTTCAGAATAAGGCCAAAATTTCACTCTAAGCTATAATTGATATTCCGAATTCAAAAATGATTTCTATTTTAAAAAATTCCAAACATATAATTTTCATTAATTAATTTTATAATTAATTCCCGCTGTTACGACAAATAGCGTGTTTTTAAGAAACAATTTATATCAAAAGATTGGCAATTGTTTATGTCCAATTTCAATGTTAAATTAATTCTAATGACCACCTTTGGATAAAATGGTAAAAATATATTCTAATTATACCTTAAAACCAATAAATAGTATAATTTATCACAATAAATTATTTTGATTAAAAAAGTTGTTTTAAAGTATTTTTCACTATTCATAAAAATTAGAAGTTCTCAGAAAAATACCAAAAATTCAACATAGGCTAATTTCGATATTACGAATCCAAAAATGAAGTCCATTTTGAAATATAAAATTTCTATAAGTTTAAAAAGTGGTTATTACTATTCATAACGGCTACTTTGATTAGTCGCGGTGTTTTAGAACTCGAAGTTGCGTACAATGCAAGCTATTGCATTATTGAATGAGAAGCGTATCGTGGAAGCTCGGGGTGTTACAATCAGAGTACGTTTAGTAAGAACCTTCGATACTAGAATTTGAAAAACCTTGAATATAGAATATAAACCATTGATAATAATTGGGTACAAATATGGAATAAAACCCTAAAGTGTTGGTATGGTTGCAGTGATGTGGGCTTTCCTAGAAATATATCCCTTTCTAGGTCCCACAAGTGGACGTAGTTGTGTAACAAATTTGACTATAGGTAACTACTCAAAAAATAGGTTGTCGATCTTCACTCGAGCATTACCTTTTACCTGAAAATGGGACTTAATATGCTCTTTTTTTGTAAATATGGGGATATTTGAATTTTATAAATCTCATTTTCATTATAACCCATTATAATGGACTTGAAAATATTATTATAAATTTATAAATTTCTCTATGAAACAATTTTTATGATTATGGGATTGTCCTTGCATTAATATATTAATTTATATTAAGTGTTTCATTAGATTTTAGATTATAAACTATGATAAATAATTTGATTATCTAATCTATTTTATTCCATTATTTATATGTGGTTCATATCATAAGTAATGTGAACTATATCAAGGCATGTAATCTAAAGAGTCATAATGATTGTTTCTATAATGGGTTTAAATAAATCATTAATATTAAACTAGTCTCCCAAACATTATCATTATATATAGACATAGTATCATGTTAAATAATGAAAAGGAATGAATTATCTATTTATTATGTATTAAAAGGATGTTTATAGAATAATTTGATGAAAGATAAAATAATGTATAATGAGAAAATGGGACCGAAGGGTTTTCTCACATGTGATAATTGTGAAAAGAAACACAGTAGTAATTTCTTTTAGGGAATCATAGTATTATTCAAATATTATGATAAAAGACATCTAGAGTGTGAATGAAATTTTAAAAAGTAAAAAACATTATTCATCATTTTAACTATAAATATATGGGGCACTATGAAAAAAATCCCCAAGCATAAAGAAAATATAAATCAGAAGAACCAAAGTGATCAACATCTATATTATTCTATTACTATAGGTGAAGTGGAATGATTAATGTTCTAGTGTATTTGGATTTATGAATTATTTTGAAGGATAATTTTAACAAATTATATTCTAGATATAATAATTGTGAAATGTATAATGATAATATTATAATTCTTTTTATTTATGTATTATATAGAATATGTTCAACGATACCAATGACAAAGAAATGTGATTTTGTTCCAATTAGAGGTTATTTAGGAACACGTGAATGTGAAATGAAAACTATTAATATGTGATCAATTTTGAGATATTAATGATTAATAGAAGATTATGGGATTCTATTAGTGACATAGAAAGAGGATTGTGATTTGAGGGTTTATGTTATCTTTTCAAGAGTTTACTAAATATTTTCATTTATGGGATATATTTGAAAATATGAGATTTTATATTTTTATGAATGAATGTTTTAATTAAGGTTTTATATTGATCAAGGTATTAATATATTTTTAATGTGACACTTAGATACCATATATATTTTCTATTCTATATAATTTTTTGGACTTCATTCGAAATATTTGGACTTTTAATTTGGTTAGACATATTTTATAAAAGTATTAAGCTCATCCATTTATGAAATATATTTAAATAAATTTTTCGAATAATATTGGAGTTATTAGAGATTAACTTATTTAATTAGATAGATTTTCCCAACCATTTTTTAGTTATAATAGGAGGAATAACCCCATAATGAATCAAAATTAAGTATTATATTTATTTCAAAAAGGATATTTTACAAAACAAAAACAGGTAAAAAACCTCATGGTTTCTTAAGTAATGTAATCCCAGATAATCATTAAAAAAAATTCTCACCTCCTTATGAAAATAACACAAAAAAATGTAAGAAAACATACTTTTATTTGATGATTCCATATATTTATAAATGTCTCCAACCATGTTCCCCTCCCTCCATGTATGAGAGACCCCCATGTGGTTACCCATGAGTGTATTGTATTCTCTAATAGTATATGCAATTTTCCAAGGGATGCTACATTTACCTAACATGTATTTACAATGAACCATAAAATCTGTCACCTCCACCTTATGAATGATCTTCCTTTGATTTCATACCTCCAGCCTAGTGGTCGTGGCCATCGCCTCCGCCTCCAATACATCACCTCTTTCATAATCCTCTGAGAATGATACAATAACAGAACCCATCAGATCTCTCATGACCCAACCCCACATTTCTCCCTCATGAGAAGAGACCCATACTTATTGACCTTGAAAACCTGGAATTGAGGATGCCATCAAACCCACCTTCCCTGCCCTAGAATATCATCCTGGTTATCATTTGATAGATTCAGAACAACTGATTTCACCGAAGATATTGATTGTAACTTGGGGCACAGTCAAACCAAATACAGAAGAATATTATTTATTCTGAAGATAGTACATACCTGATATCTTAACCCGGGATTATGATGCACCACATTTTGAGCCTGTTAGATTTTCCAGCAACCAACAAGAAGAATGATGTTCTTGGACTTCCTCTTAGCACCCTGGGTATCTGTACCCCTGAACCGTGATCTATGAAAACATTCATGAACCCCTCCTGAAGATTCCTAGCCAAATAACGCCCCAAAGTTCATCCATATCCCTCTATCCCATATAATTTAATTGAAATGATGACCCACTATTTCATGATTAGAGGACCTACAACACTGGCACCTAGAACCCATATTCAGACATATACGTAGAAAATTTTCATCAGTAGGGAGTGCTTTATTTCTCACATGCCACAATAGAATATTAAATTTGGAGGGAATGTCCTTAAACCACATAGGTCTTCCCCACGGGTCTTTATTTAACCTGTACCTTGTCTCATGGACTAAATACTTAATAGAAAAACAACAAGACATCGAACCTGTGAATATGATTTTATCAGTATCATCACTGGTAATGATACTATTGAAAACTATGAGTTTATTACCATCAATAATGGCCTAAAGGAATCGAGGATAACCACTATCCTTGCTAAAATATTTGTACGAGGTCGGCATCCTAGGAAATACAACCTACACACCCCCAATATTGCTTCCAGATAATGATGTTAACTGTCCCCACTAACCACTAAGAGTGATGTTAAAAACCCTCCAGAAAAGGATGAATCAGATTCCATATCCAAGAGGAACTCGGTCTCTAATCACACATATTCGATCCATTTAGGTATTTCATTTCCATTCCCCAGAGGTACCAACATTTCCAAACTTCCCACACAAGCTTTACATGAAGCCCCTACATGGTTAAGGTGCCACTATTCAGGTTTATACACCCTTCAGATAGAGGTCTTGCAAGACGTTTGTCTAAAGCCAAGTGATGTCTTCCTTCCATCTACCCATCCCAAATAAAGGACACCATAATCTTATCCAGTTTAGAAACCACACTTTTGGGAACCTTTATGGTAGATAGAATATGCATGGTAATGGGGACCAAGACATTATTTACTAAAGTTATATGACATCCGAAAGATAGGAATGCATATTTTCTGTTATAGATTCGCAAAGAGATTTTTATTATGAGTTTATCAAAACTATGTAACCTAAGAGAGGAAGGACTAACTAGATCCCCAAGGTAATCTATGGTATATGAGCTTCTCTCTATACTCAAACTTGCCCCAAATCCCTCACCCTCCTTTCAGAGAACATCCTAGTTATATAAAAATAACTTTTCTCTTTATTCCCCACCTTCCCATTCTACTTACAGTATTTCCCTAGAAGTCCATGCAATCCCTGCACAGATCATCTTCTTCCATTGATAAAGAAAATTGTGTCATCTTCAAACATCAATTGTGAGATACAACTTGTAACATACCTATTATGGTAATAGAGAGCATTACCCATGTTGAGGTCTTGATTAATAAAGCATCTTAGAACATTTTGAGAGAGAATCAAAAGAGTGGGGGACAAAGGGTCCCCTCGTCGGAGATCATGAAAATTCTTGAAAAACAAAAATTGCTTACTCATAAAAGAAGTTGAAATCCACGTTTTTCTGAAAAATGGAAAATAATATCTTGTTACTCTTTTATGGGTCTTATAATAGAGTAAATGTAACTTTTTTTTATTTAGGAATAAATATTTTCAACACGGATATTCATTTCGTAGAGTAAAAATTATGTAAAACCACAAGGAAAAATTGTTCATTAAAAAATAATAAGTATTTTTTTTTTGCTGTTAACTATCATGATAGTAATAAAATTCCTCAATTGTAGGAAAAGGATTTTGAAACAAAAAATTTATCATATTATCACTCGTTGGATAAATTAAATAGAATTTCAAATCATACCTGTTTTATGTTCGGTGGTCCTTAACATCCTGTTGATCACCCACTTTCTTGTGATCAATGACCTCTTTCACTCTCTATAAATAATTAGGCATTTATTCTATGTCCAAATAATCATTTTCCACTAATATTTTACAACATCAATATGTAGTAATGTTTTATTCAAGAAGACCTTTATACTTACATTTATATATTATCATGAGGATTATTTATTAAACTGTTTTTGTATTTGGGTTTTGAATTAATTTTTCCTCAAATATCAAATCCATAATTTAAATTATCAAATGTAAATTGTGAGGAACCTATTTATTTAAGGGTGGAAGAATGTAAGACCCTAAGATTTTAAAATAGGGATATCATTTTAAATAGCATGTATGACTTATAAAACTAGAAATAGAAGATAATATAAAATCATGAGACTTTAATAAATATATTTTTTAAATTATATCTCATTGATAACTTCTGATGCATTAAAATTTGTGTTTAAACGAAACATCATGCTGTAATAAAATATCTTTATTTAAACATGCACATATTAACCTTGCTATTTTGTTTAAGGGTATGAATAGAAATAAATTAATTATGAAAATTACATATTTTACACTTGTATGAAATGAGTTTAATACATATTTATTTATTAGAAATAAAATAATAAGCATTTTAAATAAAAAGAATTCTGAAAAAATATATATATTTTTAATAAGAGATTTATTCGTTCATTGGGGACATAATTTAAAATTTATTTTTTCCAATTTTTTAAAGCTTATACGAAAAAATAAATTGAAGATTATAAATATACATATCAATATAATATTTTAATTATTTTTTTATCATTTTATGAAATGGTTAATTTTTTGATGAATAAAGATAAATATTGATTTCTGTTGAAAACAACCTTTTCATTTAAATTATTTACAAAGTTTAATTATATATTGAAACGGTTTTATAGAAAAATTAATTCATTAATTGAATATTTAACTAAGTTATCACATTTTAGAAAATTTCATATTGAATTTTCAAATCAAAATATACTATACTTCTGACAATTATCACTTTGGAAAACCACGTTTTCATCTCATATGTGTCTTAATTGTAAATTCAATATTACTATTTTTGTGAATTGAATTTCAAAAAAAGAATAAATATTTAACAACATCATAAATTTTATTATCTAATAAAGTGAAATTAATTGATTACTATAATTAATACTGGGAAAAGTAAAACCTAATTACAACGGTTAAGGTAAAAATTGGCTTACCTAGGGTTCAACTAAGAATATGTGGGTTAAAAATAAAGAAAAACATTTCCACCATTTTCCGGAAATGTTTCGACCCTATAATATACAATTATCTATAATTACCCATTTTTATAGCTTCTAGCATGAGAAAAATGTGGGTATCACTTTATCAATTCAAAATATCCATCAGTTTCCCCTCCTCCACATCTCCTTCCATGGTCACACTTCCAATCCTATTTTCATCTAAAATACCTATTAATATTACCTTAATTAATTAGCCTCACATTTTAGAGTATTTATTTTCATTACGAATTTCCTTGAAGATGTAATTAGGTATATTGTTCAAGAGGATATTCGAAGAAGAGGTAAAATTCATGATAATGTTTATTTGTTTTATTTCTTACTACACCTCATTAAAACTGTCTTAAATTGGGATAAAAGAAAAAACATAATATTACATATAATTACATGTTATTATTTAAATTTCATAACCTATATCCATCTCTAATTCCATCAAATGGGAAATAAAATCGTCAATTGTGTGTACTATATACTATCACCTAGGGAACCAATGTAATTAGTTTTCCATCACCACAATCACTGAAAGATATAGTAATATACATAAAATATTTATATTATATTTAAAGAATTATTATACTAATTTAGTGAAGATATCACATATACCTTATCAATATATATGGCTGATATGATGACATCACTCGTATGTATAGAGGACTACCACGTCATAAAGTGATATGTTTTATTTTTTACCAATGATTTACATGACATTTATTAAGGAAAAATTTACTTATTATATATGATATTTTTTGTCTAAAATATTTATTGAAATATAATATGACATATCAATTCTTACAAAACAATTCATTGGAAAAATAATAATGTCTCTTGTCCGTACATTTTGACTACCACCTCCACATAGCGATGTGAAATGTATTTTAAATTTATTCATACATATATAGTAAAAAGGATATAAATGGTAAATATAATTGTTATATGAAATAATAACAATTCTTTTAAAATTAATTAATATTTATTTTTATTTCATTTTATTTTTCATGAAAATTGGGAACAATATTCATGTGTACGTATGACATATGGTCTCCATGAATACTATTATACATTTTCAATCTATAACTATAAAATATTACAATAAACACGTATATAATTAAAATATATGATATGTATATCATTAATTAAATTATAGGTATTGTTTAAAAATAAACAAATTAAATGGATCAAAATTACCAGACTAAAACATACATGAAAATTTAAGCATTTATCACCTAAAAAGAGATTTTAAAATTAAATTTTTTGTAAATAGTTGATTCATGAATATATATAATTAATATTTTTATTATATATATGATAATGGTTCTATAATATATTTATAATAATCCTATATTTATTATACCATATTTTCATATACATATAATTGAATTTATACCTGAGGTATTGTTTTTGTGTATCACTTTTACTTTCGTGACACGTATTCCATATTCACTAATAATTCCATTTTGTGGGTTATATACATCCCAATATGATATTATATATCATTAATATGTTTCATGACCAGACATTAAATTTTTGATTTTATTTTATTTCTATCATGGTTCTTATGATTTTAAATTTTCTAAAGTTGTAAGGGTTTATTTCAAAATCTCACTACTATTCCAGATTGTTTTTGTTTTTATTTCCCAGGGGGAATTATTTTTTATTTATACCTTAAAAATATTCTATATTGTTATTATAGGGTAATTTTAGAAATTTTCAATTAATATTAACTTTTTTAAACACTTTGGTAGCTGAAATGAATGATAAATATTTTACATAAAAAACAACATTATTTCTATTTTAAGTGAAAAATAATTATTATTCCAATTCAATGTTTTATAAAAATTTCATCAAAAATGTTTTTAATTTTCTAAAAATTATTTATTGAATAAATTGTTACCTATTTATGCATTTTTAACAAAAAAATTTAAATGATTCATTATACCTTTATCAATCTATGCATGTTTTTATTTTACTAAAAATATTAAATAAATCATTATTTTAACATATACAACATGAACATAAGCTTCCACCTTCATGACCACTCAATATTTAAAATATTATTTTACAATACTCAAAGGTTTTTTTTCCAATAATAATATTGAAGAATATTTTTTTATATTTTTTAAAATGTTATTTTCAAAAGATATAGGTTGGGTTTCTCAAAAATATTTTTTAGGACCATTTTATTATATTTCTATTCATCAAAGTCATCAAATTTATTTAATTATTATATAATGAGGATACTTACTTTTTATATTATAATTATTTTTTTCACGGTTTACTATAACACCCTGACCCCAGTTACCCAGAGTTTGTGCATTACTTCCTAACATTGGCATGATCACACAAGATCAAGTCCCGAAAGACCGATTAGTTTAGTAGCCTTTGAAACACTAGATACATTCATAAGTCTTTCATTACATCATAAAGTAAAAAAACTACAATAACATGGTCTTCATAGTCCACACTCATATCCCTTTCTTACTATCCCTGCAGGTCATTCATAAAATACTTCTTCACATCCTGGAAAATATTAAAACATTGAAAGGGCTGAGCTTAGATGCTCAGTAAGGATAACAATATAGCGGAAGATTTCATAAAAAAACATAAACATTTAAGGCAATGTATAAAAAAACAAAATACTTTTAAACTTGAACATAAATATAATATGGAAAAAGTAAAATGATATAATGTCATTTACTTATTCACATGGATATTCTACTGGTCGAATAATCACATGAAATATGAATAACCACTTTCATAATGATGGAATGCATAATGCCAGACTATCATAACCACGTAGTCAAGGCCTCGTGACAAGACTACATATATGATTTTGTTAAGGCCTCATGCCAAGACACTAGTTTGTCTCATGAGACCTACTGATGCATCGAGGAGCTATAGCAGTCTCCACCCGTCACTTATTAATTCCAATGCATTCCTCATATGAACAAGTTTAAAAATATCATAAACCATAACATAATTGTATCACATAAAACATGCCTAAAGGAAACATATGATTTCAACACTTCAATCACAAGATAGCAATACAACACATTGATATAATAAAAACATTATCAAAACCATTTTCAATACCAAAATAAAAGAAAATTAAAACATGGTATTTATTTTTCTTTTTTTAAAAAAAGTTAAGGCTTATAGAGGAAGTTGAAACTCAAATAATAGTCAGAGCGGCAGAGAAGTCGTTGTCGCCGCATACATAATAAAAACATTCCTTTTGTCGTTTAGCAATAACTCTTCATATAAAAATATTCCTTTTGAATAAAAGTAAAATTCAAAGGGGTTTATACACCGTATAAAAGAATGTTGTGTATAAAACAAGATATGACTCAATGAAAGGGGATTGAGATGAAGTCCCTTACAAAGATCATTTTTTTAAATAAAATATATCAATTATGTATATTCACTATAAGTACACATAAAGAAACACTACTGAAAAAACGACCTATACCCATGGTTCAAAACTGTGGGTATAGCCCCCAAAATCGTGGGTATAGCCTATACCCACGGTTTTGGGAACCATGGGCCAGAATGGCGTCGGTATAGGGGTCTCAGCCTATACCAACGGTTTAGAGAACCATGGGTATAGGGGAGTCCAATTTGGCACAATGCTGTTCCAGCGTGGCACATAACAGACCCCACGGTTTTCAAACTATGGGGAATTTTTTTTTCAAAAAAATCAAGTCCAGGGGGTCTTGAACCCATACCGTGTGTTAAGCTTCACGGCCGTCCCGCACAAACAGACCAATCCATCCACTATTTTTATTTGTTTAATATACATATATCATTGCATATATATTAATATAGCGTATTTAAATTCAAAAAAATGATCCCAGCGGATTTTGAAATAGCGTCGCGCGCAGTACGTCACGGCCGTAGAACCCAACATACCAACTCAGCTGGAATATTCACTTAATATATGTACATTTATTTGCCTATATATATTAATATATTGTATTTAAATTCAAAAAAAGGCGCCCAGGAGGTTTCGAACCCAGGCTGCGCGCTGAGACACGCGACCACGCTACACAACCGGACCAACTCAGCTATACAACTTTTGATTATTTAGATTTATATGTATATAAATATATTCATCTAAACCGTGAAGAAATGTATCCCCACCAAATTTTTCTCGTGTCCCGCCTAATTTTATTTTCCCGCCATAACGCGGGAAAGCTATACCCACGGTTCTCTAGAACCGTGGGTATAGGTCTTCAAAAAAACCCACAATACCAACGATTTTCAAGAACCGTAGGTATACATCTTTAGAAAATACCTTATACCCACGGTTTTCTCCAAATCCGTGGGTATAGGTCTTAAAAGAAAACTATACCCACGGTTTTTTGCAGAACCGTGGGTATAGGTGGCCTATACCCACAGTTTTTAAAAATCGTTGGTATAGGTTCACATGCTATCCCTATACCCACGGTTGTGGAAAACCGTGGGTATAAAGGTACCCTATACCCACGGTTTTTTGTAAAATAGTGGGTTTAGACCTATTTTCCAGTAGTGAATGTACAATTACAAGATAGGACATAATAATATCATGGCATAATTTGAAAGTTGGAGATTAACCCAAAGATTAGAAATTGGGTTAAGAATTTACCTTACAAAGATCATTTAAATAAAATAGATCAATTATGTGTATTCACTATAATTACACATAAAGAATGTACAAATACAAGATATGACACTATAATATCATGAAATAATTTTAATGTAGGAGATTAACCCAAAGAACAGAAATTGGGTTAAGAATTTCCCTTACCTCGTGTCCGACTTGACTCGATCGTTCATTAACCTCTTGAATAATAAACTAGAGTTAATTTATAATTTCTTAAGAACCTTTTTCAAGTTTATTATTCCTTTTATATCACTTATTACCATGTTATTAACATTATGTAATTATTTATGTTAATAACGGTCGTTGTGTCGATCTTTGGTACTTGAGTCAAAAATAAACTTCTTAAAATTACAAGTTGTTCATGTGGTAAAATATCCATTATATACATAATTATATTCATGATGTAGATATCATATACATAATATACATCCATTATATACATTCATTTATAATATTACATAACATTTAGAGGTAAGAAATGAAATGCACCGTTCATGGAGACGGTAAGGCGTACGTACGAATGAACGCTACTTTCATTTCTATTTCGCATTTTATGTAATGAAATCATGATGATATAAAGGTATATTATAATTTCGGTATAATATAATATATAATATCATTTACTCCATCCTTTATACATCCCACATATGGCATTAACGATTCAAATCACTTTGAGGGGGCGGTAGTCCGCACTTCCTAAAATGAAATTATCGCATTTACCCACAATGGAAATCATAATGGTGTGCTATAAATGAAAAATAAAGAAGAATAATTAAAACATAAACATAATATATAACATATATAAAAAATAGTTTCATCATAATGGCCACCATGAGAGGTGTTAAAAGAAGTTTGAACAATCATCGTTTCGTGAGGCAGCAATTCGCCAACCACAGAAATAGTATGCTCTTTAAACATTAGATGAAGGTGTGTGTAAGTTTAAATCAAATCCTTCCCATAACAACATCATAGTATATTTAAGATACTGGTGTTGTTACAAAAGAAAGGAATAAAAAGATTTTAAAGGGTTGGAGAAGCAAAATAAAACACAAGAACATAAGGGAAGACATTACCTTAAAAGCAGGTAACTCTTTTTGATTTGAGCCAAAGGCTTCCATGGGAAGACTTTTTCCCATATTGAGGCTTCTAGGAGTAATATAAGGAAGTTGTGAGAGTATTTGGGCAGCGTTTGGCCGAGCAAAATGGCTTGAAGGTGTGAATAAGGTGGTATAGGTGGGGCCTTTTATAAGAGGAGAGGAGGGGCACTCTTGGAAAGATTTAAATGTTGCATTATTATTAAATGATTTTAGTATTCTAAAAGTCCCACAATGATATATTTCTAGGATAAGGTGATAAGGGTTCGAAATATTCTCATCCAGTAGGTTTTTTACAAGTTTAAGCCTTAGATTTTACATTTTCTTTTTATTTTATTTTAATCGTTAATTAATGTAGTAATCATTGCATCATCATGGTGTCATAACTAATTTAATTGTTTTAATGTCAAAAAATTATAAAAAAATTATCCTGATGTAGGAAATCTTTTTATCATTCTAATGAATATTTATAGTCAAAAATATGACTTTTATAACCCCATTTAAATTTTTTTTAGTGAAACAACTAATGTTTGCGACATTTTTATTTTAACGTTAAATAAAACGTTTTTAATTCCATTTTCCTACCAAAGTGGCTCCCTGGGGTCCCCAAGTTGACCCATGTATTTTCATGGTCGGCCATGACTCTTCCAATAGGTGTAGGACAAGTGTAAAGGTATTTTCATTTTTTTATTATATCATTTTTACCTTAAATTTCACTAATGACCTTTAATCGTGGTTAATTAAACTTAAAAGTTACTATTCACCAAAAAATTATTTTACTCCCATTGAACCTCATTTTAATTCTTAATGACAACCATGTATGTCAGATTTTTGAAAATCAAATCACATAAGTGGTAATGTTTCATTTAAACGAAAAATCAGTTTTTTAACTACCACTTAGTGGTTTCACTATTCATCAAAAATTGATGTTTCTCAGAACAATGCCAAAATTTCATCCTAAGCTATAATTGATATTCCGAATTCAAAAATGATGTCTATTTGAAAAAATTCCAAACATATAAGTTCCATTAATTAATTTTATAACTAATTCTCGTTGTCACAACAAATAGTGTGTTTTTAAGAAACAATATATATCAAAAGATTGACAATTGTTTATGTCCAATTTCAAAGTGAAATTAATTCTAATGAACACCATTGGAAAAAAGGGAAAAAATATATTCTTATTATAATTTAAAACCACTAAATAGTATAATTTATCACTATAAATTACTTTGATTAAAAAATTTGTTTTTAAGTATTTTTCACAATTCATAAAAAATTTGAAGTTCTCAGAAAAATACCAAAAATTCAACTTAGGATAATTTCGATATTCCAAATCCAAGAATAAAGTCCATTTTGAAATATAAAATATATATAATTTCAAAAGGAGTGTATTACTATTCATAATGGATTTTTTGATTGGTTGGGGTGTGTTAGAATCTTGAACATGCGTACAATGCAAGCTGTAGCATTATTGAAAGAGAAGCATATCATGGAAGCTTGGGGTGTTACATTCTCCCCTCTTTCAATAAATTGTTTCCTCGCAATTTGAAATTTTTCTATGAAAATAAAAGGTTCAAAATAGAAAATATCTTTGTGGATAACCCACACCGGAAATAAGGTTAAGAAAAATAAAACATTAAAAGAAAGAAAGACAAGTACAAAGGTCACCCGAGATAGCCCATACTAAGATTCAAGGAAAATATGGATATGGAGGAAAAACAAACCATCAAGGTCTGATGGAGAGTTGTAGAAAACAGGATTAGGAGACAGTTAACCATATGAAAATCACAAACTTGTGATTGGTTAAACGGTCATTGAATCCCCAATTGGAAAAGTTAACTGACAACGTTTTTGTTTTAAGTTACCTTTCATAAAGTTGAGTAATTTATTTAATAGATTTACTAAGAATGTAAGGAAATATACATACTTGTCATGTAGGCTTTCATTCTTTAATAACTTTTTACCACAAACCCATCATTCACTCCAAATGGTAACAGAACTCAAAAATATTCTATTTATCCTAATTGTATAAGGTCTCAAATATTACCACTTACCATTTAGATTAGGAAAACTATTTTGTAATAACCAGGGACTTTCTGTAGGCTAGTGGTAGGTAATAAAGGCTTGTCGCACTGTGGTTGTGGGTTTGATTCCTACAGCTTTGTCTGACGCGACGGGTTATCCCCCGACCTATAGGTTTTCCTTTTCCTAAAACTATAGTTTTATAATATTCCAAAAATAATATTCTGAAATGTTTTAACTTTAAAAAATTCTATCCAAGGTTCAAATTAATCCATTATAACCTTTATAGTATCAAAAATACTTTTTTTCCAACTCACCGTCCAAATTTTATAAGGAAGGTAAACATAATGAAGATCCTTTTTTCTATGTAACAACATGTGAACACCTTCATCGTGTATTCTTTTAAAACACTACAACATCCAGAATTACCATAAATCCTTATTGATTACATTCATGATCCCTTATTCCTTATAGAATACTAGATATACTCCTTCTATCTAAAAATATATACAAATCATTAATCTGTTTTAAGAATATCCAATATAATTTATCCAAATCAATCATGTATTATTCCAAAATTAATATCTCGGTATCATAACGATATTATGGTTTATCTTTATCTCAACCATATATTTTCCAAAAATTTAACCTGTTGTGGAGTCACTTTTCTTGGTTCCACACAATCTTAAGTCCTTGATGAAATAGTACTGCAGTACAATCCTTTTATACTCCATAATTTTTATAACCAGTACATCATTGATACAACACTCAAATGATGAAATTATTTAATAACAACATAAGAACTCTAATCAGTCCTCCTAATCTGTGGTAGTATCATACCTTGATTGTTATCCAATAACATCATTTGGGGCATACTCTGATGATTTGGACATTGGTTTGCGTAGTGTCCCCACTCCTTGCAGATGAAGCATTGTACATTTGAAACCTTTTTCTTACCCTTGCAGTCACGCACATGGTGTCCTTTTTCTCTACACTTATAACAAACTCCCATTCCCTCCAGGCAAGTTCCAAGGTGTTTCTTCCCATAGTTATCACATATTGGAAAATTCTTCTTTTCCCTCATCCCTTTATCCATCATTCTCTCTTCCATCCTTTTCTTCTCTTTCATCCCTTCAAATCCAAAAGACTTAGAGAATTCTCTACTTATCTTATTAACACATGATACTATTTCTTCATATGTTGAGAACACATGGGAGACTATTTCCCTTCTAAATTCTGGCATAATACCGTGAAAGATATGATCCTTCTTACTCTTTGGATCATACGTATTGATGGAGTTCACATTACTTCTACTGGGAGCCATTTCTATACAATGGTATAAACTAGGTTAGTTTATGAATCGAAATACATAATAACAAACTTTCAAAACACTTAACATACATTGAACTATTTATGGATATAGTCCACAATAATAAAAATGTTTTCTTTGAGGAAGTATATATTCATAAGCCCTTCGTAATGGTTTGTAAGGAAAATGGGAATTATCCTATGCAAATCCCCCGGGAGTGTCGTAACCAAGAGTGCAGCAAGTCCCGTTGTCATGCACCAGTTCCCGTTTGAGTCTAGCTCAATGGGGTGTTTTCGGGTTTTACCCCTAGGTACGTCTGTGCCAGAGCCACCTCTACCTGCTCTTATCCAGACAGGGATGTATTTCTCGGAAAACTCACAAAATCCTTGTAATACCAAAATTCTAGGAAGTTATTCTATGCTAATCCTCAAAGTCTATCTTAGGTCTATCTTCTCTAATCAAAGTTTATCTAAATCTAGATTCCAAGCTTAGTACTAAACTGCCTCTGATACCAGCTGTAATGCCCCGACCCCCGTTACCCAGAGTCGGTGCATTACTTCGTAACATTGGCATAATCACAAATGATCAAGTCTCGAAAGACTGATTAGTTTAGTAGCCTTGGAAACACTAGATACATTCATAATCCTTTCATTACATCATAAAGTAAAAAGACTACAATAACATGGTCTTCATAGTCCACACTCATATCCTTTTCTGACTATCCCTCCAGGTCATTCATAAAATACTTCTTCACATCCGAGAAAATATTAAAACATTGAAAGGGGTGAACTCAGATGCTCAGTAAGGATAAAAATATAGCAGAATATTTCATAAATAAACATAAACATTTAAGGAAATGTATAAAAAAACAAAATACTTTTAAACTTGAACTCCAAAATAATATGGAAAAATTAAAATGATATAATGAAATTTACTTATTCACATGGATATTCAACTGGTCGAATAATCGCATTCAATATCAATAAACACTTTCATAATGATAGAATGCATAATGCCAGACTATCAGAACCACGTAGACAAGGCCTCGTGCCAAGACTACAAATAAGATTTTGTCAAGGCCTCGTGCCATGACACTAGTTTGTATCATGAGACCTGTTGATGCATCGAGGAGCTATAGTGGGCTCCACCTGTCACTTATTAAGTCCAATTCATCCCTCATATGAACAGGTTTAAACATATCATAAACCATAACATAATTGTATCATATAAAACATGCATAATGGAAACATAATATTTCCACACTTCAATCACAAGATATCAATACAACACATTGATATAATAAAAACATTATCAAAACCATTTTCAATGCCTCAATAAAAGAAAAGTAAAACATGGTATTTATTTTTCATTTTTTTTAAGTTATGATTTATAGAGGAAGCTGAAACTCAAATAATAGTCACGGAAACGGAGAAGTCGTTGTCGCCACATACGTAAGAAAAACATTCCTTTTGTCGTTTAGTAAAAACACTTCATATAAAAATATTCCTTTTGAATAAAAGTAAAAGTCAAAGGGGTTTATACACCGTATAAAATAAAGTTGTGTATAAAACAAAATATGACTCAATGAAAGTAGATTGAGATGAAGTACCTTACAAAGATCATTTTTTTAAAAAAAATAGATCTATTATGTGTATTCACTATAAGTACACATAAAGAAAGTACAATTACAAGATAGGACATAATAATATCATGGCATAATTTGAAAGTTGGAGATTAACCCAAAGAATGAAAACTGGGTTAAGAAGTTCCCTTACAAAGATCATTTAAATAAAATAGATCTATTATGTGTATTCACTATAATTACATATAATGAGAGTAAAAATACAAGATATGACATAATAATATCATGACATAATTTGAAAGTAGGAGATTAACCCAAAGAACAGAAAATGGGTTAAGAATTTCTCTTACCTCGTGCCCGACTTGACTCGTTCATTATTTAACCTCCTGAATAATAAACCACAGTTAATTGAAAATTTATTAAAAACCTTTTTCATCTTTATTATTCCTTTTATATCACTTATTACCATGTTATTAACATTACGTAATTATTTATGTTAATAACGGTCGTTTTGTATATCTTTGGTACTTGAGTAAAAAATAAACTTCTTAAAATTACAAGTTTTTCATGTGGTAAAATATCCATTTTATCCATAATTTTATTCATGATGTATATATCATATAAATAATATATATCTAGTATAAACATTCATTTATAATATTACATACCATTTAGAGGTAAGAAATGAAATGCACCGTTTATGGAGACGGTAAGCCGTACGTACGCATGGACGCTACCTTCATTTCTATTTCACATTTTATGGAATGAAATAATAATGATATAAAGGTATATTATAATTCCGATATAATATAATATATAATATCATTTACTCCATCCTTTATACATCCCATATATGGAATTACCGATTCAAATCACTTTGAGGGGGCAGTTGTCCGCACTTCCTCAAATGAAATTATCGCGTTTACACACAATGGAAATCATAAAGGTGTGCCATAAATGAAAAATACAGAAGCATAATGAAATAATAAACATAATATATATCATATATAAAAAATATTGTCATCATAATGGCCACCATGAGAGGTGTTAAAATAAGTTTGAACAATTATCGTTTCGTGAGGCATAAATTCGCCAACCACAGAAACAATATGTTCTTTAACCATTAGACGAAGGTGTGTGTAAGTGTAAATCAAATACTTGTCATAACAACATACTAGTATATTGACGATACTGGTGTTGTTACAAAAGAAAGGAATAAATTTTTTTTAAAGGGTTGGAGAAGAAAAATAAAACACAAGAACATAAGGGAAGACATTACCTTAAAATCAGATAACTCTTTTGGATTTGAGCCAAATGCTTCCTTGGGAAGACTTATGCCCAAAGTGAGGCTTCTAGGAGTAATATAGGGAAGTTGGGAGAGTATTTGGGTAGAGGTTGGACATGCCAAATGGCTTGAAGGTGTGAATAAGGTGGTAGAGGTGGGGTCCTTTTATAAGAGGAGAGGAGGGACACTCTTGGAAAGATTGAAATTTTACATTATTATGAAATGCTTTTCGGATTATAAATGTCCCACAATGATATATTTCTAGGATAAGGTGATAAGGGTTAGAAATATTCTCATAAAATATCTTTTTGACAAGTGTAAGCTTTAGAGTTTACATTTTCGTTTTATTTTATTTAAATCGTTAATTAATGGGGTAATCATTGCATCATCAGGGTGTCATAACTAATTTAATTTATTTAATGTCTAAAAATTATAAAAAAAATATCATAATGTCGGAAATCATTTTATCTTTCTAATTAATATTTATAGTCAAAAATATGACTTGTATAACCCCACATAAAAATTGTTTTAGTAAAACAACTCATGTTTGTGACATTTTTATTTTAACATTAATTAAAAAGTTTTTAATGTCATTTTCCTACCAAAGTGGCTCCCTGAGGTCCCCAAGTTGACCAATGTATTTTATTGGTCGTCCATGACTCGTCCAATAGGGTTAGGACAAGTTTAAAGGTATTTTCATATTTTTATTATATCATTTTTACCTTAAATTTCACTAATTACCTTTACTCGCGATTAATTAAACTTAAAAGTTAATGTTCACCAAAAAATTATTCTAATCCCATTGAATAAAATTTTACTTCTTAATGACAACCATGTATGTCAGATTTTTTAAAATCAAATCACAGAAGTGGTAATGTTTCGTTTAAACGAAAAATCAGTTTTTTAACTACCACTTAGTGGTTTCACTATTCATCAAAAATTGAAGTTTCTCAGAACAATGCCAAAATTTCTCTCTCAGCTATAATTGATATTCTGAATTAAAAAATGATGTCTATTTTACAAAATTACAAAAATGTAAGTTGCATTAATTAATTTTATAACTAATTCATGTTGTCACAACAAATAGAGGGTTTTTAAGAAACAATATATATCTAAAGATTGACAATTGTTTATGTCCAATTCCAAAGTGAAGTTAATTCTAATGAACACCATTGGATAATATGGTAAAAATATATTCTAATTATAATTTATAACCACTCAATAGTATAATTTATATCTATAAATTATTTTGATTAAAAATGTTGTTTTTAGTTATTTTTCACAATACATAAAAAATTTGAAGTTCTCAGAAAAATACAAAAAATTCAACTTAGGATAATATCGATATTCCGAATCCAAAAAAGAAGTCCATTTTGAAATATAATATATATATATATATATTCAAAAAGTTAGTATTACTATTCATAATGGCTATTTTGATTGGTCGTGGTGTGTTAGAATCTCGAACTTGCGTATAATGAAAGCTATTGCATTATTGAAAGAGAAGCATATCAAGGAAGTTTGGGGTGTTACATTTATGATCAGTTTGACTAAAGATTTACATTTTTATTTACATTAACCAAATTACTCAATATGGTTTATGATTATGTATATTTGATTAGGGTATGTATTAAAATTTTGCATGTTATTTGATAAGAAAGCTTATGATGATTAATAATCAACCCTATAATATGATTAATGAATTGGAATTATTATGTGATGGTTTTTTCCCAATTATAGATAATTGCTTGATGCATCTACCAGACTCATGATACAAATCCATTGGACGAATTAGACGAGTTTCTATCCATTTATTTTTAACATCTATATATAATGTATTGAATGTTTTTTTGAATGTCTGTAATCATCCATTACTTAATTATTAGATCATTAATTTATGTGTATGTGATTATTATATTTGTTATAATATATATGGATATGATTCAAATATCATGTGCGTATTATTATAGATTTATTTGAACATTTCTTATTTCCTCTATAGTATGTTATGTTATTTTATTAAATAGAATATGTTTTAGTTATTTAACATGGCATATTGATCATAAATATTTATTCATGATATCTTATACTTTACACTTAACCAAACTAGGCATATATTCTCAACCCTTTATTATGATTTATTTTCCATAGGTAACCATCAATTTTTTGTGATGGATATGTAAGGATACACTATAAATAATAATGAAGTTCTCAATGAAAACATTTTCTCTATTTGAATTATTCAAATGTATGTAAAATTCATGTATGTATCTACATTACCCATTCTACTAAACTATTATGTCCTTCAGGATTTGAAACCTTGTGTCTTGTTATAATATAATAACGTAACCACCAAATTTTGGGTACTAGAGTCTGGGTCTTAATAGTAAGACAATAGGTTTAATGATGGTATATTATGAGTATATATCTTTCTTCCATTATTATAGGTAAAATATAATAGCACTGTAGGATGATATATGAGAATTATTTTTATGAATAATTTAAATTTTCATATCATTCACCACAACAAATTAGATTTGGTAAAAAGAAAACAAAAAAGGTAGGAAGCAATAGTCTAGGGATATGTGAGTATCCAACTACCTTATAGGATATAATCCATGGTCAAATACATCCCCAAATATTTTTTCATTTAGATGAGGTATTTAAGATTCCAGTATTGGTTTGAAACTTAGTGAAATTACGACCAAAATAAAACGGATGGCTATATGGGAAGTTTATGTAGGGTGGCATAGTGACCCAACTATATGGGGATATCCCTAAGAGACTTTTTCATATGAATACTCCAACATAAATATTATTAAGTGAAACAATATTGACATAAGTATGATGTGGCAAAATAGATGATTTAGACCTCTCTATAAGGCAAGTATCTATATTACAGAATGAAGAAATCATAATTCATGAATAGTGATTGTGACACATGTTCTAGTGGTAGGGCCCACATACATGGGTGACCAGATGATGTGATGTATCACCGGTATATTGATGGTAAAAATAACCTAGTGAATTTCACTACATGAAATTGATTAGTATGAATATGGTATTTGATATCTTGTGTGACACGCAACACCAAACATTGAATAGAATATAACCCCTCGATAATTTATAGTATATTATATATCATAAATAATTTTTATAAAATATATATATTGAAATCCATGAATAACCGAGTTATCTTTCATAACGTGAAAAAACAAGTTTCCTTGATGACTTTCTTCTCATGCAAGAATGATTTTTACCGAACAATAATATATTACTAAAATATTGTTATTTAATATAATAAAAAATATACTAACTATTATATTATTTTAACTAATTGCATTAAATTAATAATGAGAAAATAAATATTTTTAACCCAATAAAATATTTTCCACATTCATATAATAGATTTTATATTCATAAGATAAGAACAAACCTAATATTTTTCATTCAAATTAATATTTTTCTAAAGGCGCATTTTCCAACATTTAACTATGAACATATTTTAAATAATGTTTTCACAACATTTATAAATCAAAACTATCAAAATTTATTTCATTTTTGAAATATTAATTTTAATTTATCTTAGGGTGAATTTTTTGGTATTTGTTTGAGGAGATTTATTTTTTATTAATAGTTAAAAATACTGAATTTTATTTCAAAACATATTTTTTCTATAGTTTATTTATACAAATAAATGATATTTTAAATTGGTATTAAAGTGAAATTATTTAAATAATATGTAAATTAATCATATGAAGGTAGTTTTAATAAATATATTAATGAAATTATATATAAACACATCGCAAAAGTTTGGAAGTTTTTATTTTAAAATCCTGCATTATCATCTGGTCTGCGGGATTATATTCAAATTAATTTATCCCACTTCTATGATTAGGAATTCGATAAATTTATTAAATATTTTTAATCACAATAATATATAATTTACAATGACGTCACATAATTTTTTTAAAAAATATAATTGAAGTTGATTAAAATTAATCACATCGATTAAGTGAAAAATTAGCACAACAAGGGACTAAACCATAATATCTGAGGCCTAAATGAGCAAGAAAATTATAAAAAAATCCATTTAATGGGCATATCAAGACCCTATCCTATCATTTATATAATTTATTCAATTATTTGAGTAATATTTCATAGAAAAAATGTGGGTGAAAGTCCCTTTTCAAAAAATTAAAAGAATGCCACTTCTCTTTCCCTTTAAAAAGGTACTCACCCATCCCAATAATTCAAAACAATCAAGAAATTTGAATCCAAAAAACTATAATAAAATAAAATCCTAAACATAAATATCCTAAAAAAATAATCCTCACATTGCGCGTAATTCAATCTAATCACCCCTTTGGTGCAAACCAAATGAAGATACACTATGAAGAGGTAACTTCCCTCCTTAATATATTTTGTTTTATTCTCATTCTAAAACACTTATAATATTATTATTACATGATTATATAATAATTTCTGTATAATAAATATAGTTATATGTTGTTATTATAAGTTTTATACCTTCACATTCACACACATTCATCTAAAGGGTAACAGACATACCATTCGTGTGTTGCGAACAAATGCCTCACGAAAAGATTATTTTTTATTTTTTTATTTAATGACTCTCATGGTTTGGAATTATGATGGAAACATTATTTATATATTATATATATGATATTTATAATGTCTTTATAATTATAAAATTCTAATTTAATACTTAACATTAAGACAGCCATTTTTGGTAATATAATATCATCGTTTGTGGATTTTTGGTCTACTTACTCCTCAATGTGATGTGACTCGTTCATGAAATACATTAAATGTATAATTGATGGTTTTAATAAAATTTTTAAAAAATAATACCTTGAAATGATACTGGAATAATAATATAGATATATATCATTTAATTTTAATTATTTTAAATATGATAATGAAATGAAAGAATTTTTTATGCGTACGTACGACAAACCGTCTCCATGAACGGTGTATTTCATTTCTTAGCTCCATATATTGTGGATTATTATAAATACATATATATATATATATATTATAATTAATGCCAAATTTAAATAATTTTTATTATTAAAAAATGATATAATCAATAGTAAAAGAAGGTAACAATTCCAAACATACCCGGAAAACATGACAATTACTTCCCGAAGTGATGAAAATAATGATTGATTATTAGAAAAAGAGGAATCAGATATTATATGAAATTAATATATAATATTATCAATATTTGAATGGTTCTGATATATGTAAGTGACATTTTGAATACAATTATACATTATATTAAAATAATTTTATCCAAAATTAAATATATGGTAAGAGATTGTGGTCTTACTTTTCGTTTTATAAGTCATAAACCATTTTCACCACTCAATTCATTTCTGTGTCGTACCTACTACCCCTATTTGTATAATATATCATTAAATATCTTATATTCATGATATTTAGTTTTTTTATTTTATTTTTATTACTTTTCGGTCTTCCAATTCAAAAGTTACTAGGTAATAAGGGATATTGTATAAATTTCCATTCCTAGAGACACCTTTTATAGTTGAGAAACTAATTTATTATATATGATGTACATACTCCCACTATGATTTTTAATATAATTTTTCATTCAATATTCATGTTATTTGGAGTCTAAATTTTAATTATTTATTCTATAGGTAATTGAGTAAATATTTATCAGGTGGAAAATAATTTTATAACCAAATTGTTTTTCATTGAGTTATATCACATCCTCATTGTCGTTAATTTTACATGATTTTTTGTGTAATCAATTTTCACTATATATTTTTATAATTATATATATTTTATGTATATTTATATCTGACACACATGATAAATTTATTTATTTATTATAAAATCAATGTTATGGTATTTTAAATAGATTACTTCACTATCTCATTTTTTCTGGATTTGTTATACATGAATTTTCATTAGAGGAAGTCATTAGATCGTTATTTAATAAAACAATTATTTTTATTATAATTTTGTTAATAATTAGCGTAGTCACATAATAGTTCCAATTTCAGCTCCATGTTACTAAAAATATTTTATAATTGTTTTAATAAAACTTGACATCATTTAACTTTTAATCAGAGAACCTATTTTCAATTGAAAACAATGTTTTCTAAAAAAGTTTTTAAAACTATTTAAAACCTTCTAAAATGATTTATTAATGAAAATTAAAGCCTTTTTTATGAAGGTTTTTAGTGCAATATAATTTTAATTTACCAAAAAAGTATCGTTTCAAATATTTTTACCCTAAAAATGAATTTTCTTTTAAATTGTTTGGCATGTACGGATTTACCCGCCATAATTTCTTTGAATATTATATTAATGGTTTAAAAGGATAATTTCTAAATAAATTAAATTTTATTTTAAAAAAAATAAATTTTATTTTTAAAAAATGAAATTTTAATTTTTTTTTCAAAAAAAATGATATTTTCTTAAAGATTGTTTTCAATATATTTTAATTTCATCAATAACATCACTTTATTTTTACTCCAAGTGGGATATGTTATGTAGATCCCAAACTTATTATTCCTCTTGATGGGGTATTATTCCATTAACCGAGGATAATATTGTAATTAACTAACATGACTACATTTTTATTCCCTTTGAAATATTTAATTTACAATGATTATTTGACATTTAATTTCCCCTAATTATACATATCATTTAACACAAATATTTTTTTTCCTAAAAAGTATATTATTATTTAATATGGTGTTTAATTTTACATGTCATATTAGGATTATCCTCATTCTCCATATATTTTAATATTCATTAAATTCATGTGGAATTTTGAGTCAAATGTTTCTGAGTAGTGTGGTACACTTATATAAGATTAAATGATATTTTACTGAATAATGTTTTAATGGTCATTAAATAGTATCTCCATTCATTAATATCAAAAAACCTTATAGTTATTTATCCTCCACTAATTAAATGTTGATAAATATGTATTATTTAATTAGTTAACTTTTTAATATTAATTAAATCAATTATCTATATATGACGAATACATTGGATAGGCAATTTTTGGTGGGGGATGAACTTTTTCTATCCCCTCATTTCATCGAAAAGTTTAAATGAGATAAATTAATTTAAAATTTCAAATAGGCTCTTACTTTTAGTTTTAAACCATCTTGTGGAATTTCTCGATTTTATAGTTTTTTTAGTTCCTAAGACATGACTTCTTATAATTAAACATTTTCAAAATGTTTATTTAGTTAATATTTATGCATGATATATTTTTTGTCATATTAATGGATACATTTTATTCTTATTTCATTGATTAACTGACATATCTTTTAGTTTATTACCATACCTTATTGATTAGTCCTTATATAGTTATTTAAATGGAATGTTTTTCAATTATGTACCTTTCCATATTTTTATTCACATCTTTCATAGTTAATTGATTTCATTTCATGTATCTTTGGTTATTACCTCCACACATTGACTATTATCATTGTTTCATTATTTCTTCAGTTGTACTTTACATTTACTGAGTGTTTTATCACACCCTTATATTGTTTCCCTTCACCATGAATCAAATATGTGTACTTAGAATATTATGCATGTTTATCTTATATGGAATAATGTTATAATACAGAAATGAAAAAAATTATGTTCGAATTATTTTATTCATTTTTAATACAAGACACATTTATGTATTAGGTTTATGATGATTAATAAACTCTTCAGTCCTTTGATATTTTATTCCTTTTAATCTTCCCAATGTGATGTTATTAGACATTGGATATGGGATTTTTTGGGTCATTTTTCTACAACTAACATCACAGGTGTCAAGTAGAGTCCTTGGGAACTAGAATTAGGAAATAATTGATTACAGAACATGGCCATAAGGTGTATTTTTAGGATAAGTATATAAGAGCATCCTAAAGTTTTGGTAATGTAGATGTAATATAGGTTTTACTAGAAATACATTTATTTTATGATATTATAAGTGGACATGGTTCTATTACCAATGTAAGTAGAGGGATTAACTCTAAATTGGTGCATCAGGTCAAACTCTAACATAACATGGTACAAAATAATGGGCCTTTCTATGAACCTGGTTTGATATTCCCAGTAGATATTCTTTGGATAACACACATTTCCTTTATAAATCATTATGAAGTATTTAAATAGATAATGAAAATGAATAACCTAGGTTAACATTATACCCAATAAGTACATATTTAAAAATAAAATGGGTAACGTATTTATGTATCCTAGTTTTATTAAAATCCTTATATAAAGGATATTTAGTGATTAAAATTATTTCAATGATTTCCATCAAATTTATTTTTGAAATTATGTTAATGTAGCTTTTAAAGGGTAGATATTATGATGGGTGACAACCCATAAAATCCAGAAATTTCATGGGACCTGAACCCATTATTGATGGATAATAAGGGTTTAACACTAACCACAAACCTACATAATTTCCTAGTTAATATTTCATTATTCATAATTAATCAATTTGATTAATAAATATTAATGAATAAATAGTAGTATTAGTTTTTGGGGTTATAAATCAATGTATTAAATGTAATGGTTTTAGAACATATATAGAAATATATATAAATACTTGTTTTTTGAGCCATATGATCTTTTAATAGTGTATTTTTGTGCTTCATGCATCAATGTTTATTTTTGGATATCTATTTCATTTTGTAAGTGATTAGTGAGAATTTTATCAATGTATAACCAAAACATAGAATTTTCTATATAAAATTTGAATGAATAATGTATATTTATCTATTTGATTATGTATTAAAATAATTACTTAGTATTAAAAAAATAATCAAGAAAACTCAAAATACATTATTTTTTTGAACTGATAGTCATTGAAATCGACAAATATTTAAGGATTTGAGACCATACAATTTTTATTGATCACTCTCTTGGTTTTTATTTATGAACTCACTTTATACATATTAATATTAATGATTTTACTTCATGTACATATCTCCACATTCCAATAATTTTCTTTTCTCAGATACCTAGTAACATGTTATCCCATTTATAATTCACATTATCTCTTTTATATAGGATGTTTTATGAACACTAATCATGATGTAGTATTTCAAAATAGAAAATATCAAATAATATATTTCCAAGATATATTTTAAATATAGAGGAAATTTTTTATTTCGGGTAGGAAGAATGTAACACCTTGAAATTTTAATGTAAGAACATTATATTCGATAGCGTGTATGACAGGCAACACTAAACATATAACGAAATATAACCCCAAGAGAATCTATTGTGTATTTTATATCTTAACTAAATGTAATATAATCTGTATAATTAAATCCATGAAACACCATGTTATCCTGCATCAAATGCAACGATGAGTTTTTTTATGATTTCATTAAATGAAATACGGAGTTTTACCAAACAACGTTATATTATTAAATTTTTCTTATTTAATATATCAAGAATTAACATAGATGTTAAATTAGTGGTTGTGATTTTTAAGAACTAAATTATAATAATATTTATAATATAGATCCAAAAAAAATGTTTTACATTCATCAAATATATTCGATGGTCATAACGTAAGAACAAACCCAATATTTTGCATAAAATTCCATATTTTAAAAATGGTACTTTTACAAAATTTTAATGGAGAACCTATTTCAAATCAAATTTTTTTAACATTTATAAATATTATATGTCTAAATAAACATTATTTTATAAATTTGTAAGACTAAAATTATCTTAGGGGTAATTGTTCCTATTTTTCAAAGAAGTTTCATTTTTTGATAAAAATTAAAAAATACAGAATTTTAATTCTAAACATTATATTAATATAATTTATTTATAAGGATATATAATATTATAAATTTTTTAGAAAATAAAATTATATAAATTATGGAAAAAAATCCAGTTTAGGAAATCGTAATCAATTTCTTAGTGATATTCGTTATAAACACATATCAAACTTTTGAATGATTTTATTTTAAAAATCCCCTTTGTCACACTATATGTGGGATTAAATTTAAATTAGTAGCTTCAACTTATGTGATTTAAATTTTTAAAAAGGAATCAATATTAGGAATCATAATAATTTGTAATTTATAATAATGTAAAATAAGTTTTTTACACAAACGATTAGTGAATGTGACTAAAATTAATTACATCGCTGAAAAAATACATTAGCATAAAAATGGAGTCAAACTTATACATAAAGACCAAAATTACCTAGAAAGGTTTCTAAAATCCCATTTCGGGCCATATTTCAACAACATCCTCCCTTTTTTCTAATATTTCCATTATTGGAGAAAACATTCATATGAAAAACGTCTATGGAATTTCCTTTTCAAAATATTAAAAGATTACCACACCTCCTACCCTATAAAATGGAAGTCAACCCCCAAATTATTTATATCTCTAAATCCCTTTGGCTCAGAAAAAATAGGATCACATAATCTCATCAACATCCCTTCCATAAATATAGAATTCTTAACATTTTAATAAATCCATCCTTGGAATCCATTTGTTTATAAATAAATGCAGTAACCCAATAAAGAGGTGACATCCATCATCATGCTCTTTAATTTGATTTTTTGGATCCATAGTTTTTTGTTGATAATAATGGAGTTTGGGTGGTGTTTGTTGTCAATCAGCATAGAGATAACGAGTGTGTTTTTGAGGAATTTGGTCATATGAATGAGGTTGAAAGTTGTATTGAAAGTGGTGTTGTTTTCCAGTGTTTGCCAAATTTTTGGGCCTAAAAAATCTAGAGTTTCACAATGGTAAGCAGTGAAGGAACACGATACATGGTGAAGGAGCACATTACATGTTGTATCCACATTATATGTGATGTTTGAAGAAGGAATGGTACGTGGAGTGGTGCACGGAACCTAAATCAGTTCGTAACAACGGTACCCGATGAAGGAATTCGGTACGGGGAATGCTGAAGGTCGAAATGAAAAATGGTTCACAATGATTGTACGTGGTGATGGAATACAATACACGAATGATAATGGTTGGCAGGATTTCTGTTGTTTGTGAAACATGAGTGGTACATGGTGGAGGCAAACCGTACGCATATTAAGTAAATATTGTCCCACATTGATAATGTGAGTACAACAGATTTGCAATTTTGTAAAGTTGTGTGCCTATTTAAGGAACAGTAATCCCCCTTTTTAGGGGAGGAGATTGGATATTAGAATTTCAGGAAGAAAATTGGAGATGTACAAAGTGGTTCGCATTGGTGAAGATGGTATACCGAGAGACATTTCCACGTAAGGAAAATAGTCTGCCTAAGAGTGTGTGGTTATCCCTGGAATCTCTTGCAGTAAGAGGCAGAGTAAGGAAGTACACAGAGCAGGAAGCTACGCAAGGGTGTGGAGTAGTATGGGGAGTAGGGAAAAATGTAGAGCATCACAGTTCATAGAGGATCTAGATGGTACGTGTAGGAGCTAGATGGTATGTGAAAATAGTAGTGGTATGCAGAAAGAGTAGCAGTATGCAGAACAACCAAGGAAGCATGAAAATTAGCCAAATCAGTTTTCAAAATTAATTTATATAACATATTAGTATAATGGAAAATAAATTAAATATATGGGTGATTATGGGACCTCAACAAATAATCCATTTATAGTTGAGGATGCATGATTTAATGATAAACAATTGAAGAGACCTTCAAGTCGATAAACTGAGCGAACATTCATCTAGTGCGGTGAGAAAGGGGGGGTCAGAGGAAGTGATCTGAGGGACATAGTGTGATATCCCAAAAATCTTGTAAAGGAGGTTCTCCTAGAATAGAGTGACTATGCTAAACACATTTAATCCACATCTTTCTATGATTAGTGGTTTTGGTATGACTGACACACTATTTGTGTATGGTCCTTAGACGTTTCCTTTAGTGGTGAACCAAGTAAAATTGATGTGTAATTGCTTTGTATGTTATTGTTTACTTTTTTCACATTCTTTTCAGATATGATTAATATGTTCCAACCAACTTGGGAACAAGATCTACCACTCTAAATTAAAAATTTGACACCCTGATTCACCTCTCCCCTCTCAGGGTGTTCCAGGGTCCTTCATTATTTTAATTATTCACCCCTAGATTATTATTATTATTATATAATTATATAATTATATAAGTATCCAAAATATACTTAATTTTTAATTCTATGGGTTATACCTTAACTGACACACACTTAGATCTAATGGGTAATTAACTTACCATTCGTGTGCAGCGAACTACTGCCTCAAGACATGATAGTTATTTGTTCTTCCTCTACCAACTATCATAGTTGGCAATTATGAAGTAAATTTTTTTATATATGATAGATATGATATTTATAATTTATTTATATTTATTTAATTCAGAAATAACACAAAACATTATTCTTTTTATTTTTTTTGGAATACGATATCATCATTCCGAGAAGTGTGGATTACCACCTCACCAAAACAATGTGATTTATTCAATAAATTAATGGAATTTATAAAATATTTTTTAGTCAACCTATGTAAAATATATGAAAAATATACGATATGTGAACTATAAAAAACATATATATAATTTAATTTTCATTATTTTAATTATGAAAAAAAATCAATGGAGTGTATGTTCGTACGCATGACATGTCATCTCCATGAACAGTTCCATTCATTTATTATCTACAAACAAAATTATTTTTTATAAATACATATATAATGATTATAAATTATAATTATGTCATGTTATACGTTTCTTATATAATGAAATATGGATATAATTTATAGGAATGAAAAGTAAAAAGTCAAAACATACATTGAAAATATGATAGTTAACAACTAAAATAATGAAAATAATGAATGGTTATTAGAAAATGAGTAATAATATATTATGAAAAGTTAATATATTATATTATAAATATTTTTATGGTTCCATTATTGTGTAATTTAATTTATAAAACCGTTATAAATGAGGTTAATTTATGTTCACGAGAAAGGAAACACAGTGTCAGGGATTTTTTCCTCACTTTTCTTTCCATGAGGCATACATCGTTTTCACCACTTACTAATTTTTTGTGGTGTAAATTCTTACAATTTTGTTATAATATATCATGAATTATTTTATATCACTGGTATTAAATTTTTTTATTATATGTTTATCACATCTGGGTAGTCTAATTCAAAGGATACCAAGTGGAAAATAACTTCACAACCCAATTTTGTTTCTTGGGTTTATATTACTTCCAAATTTTTATTAATATTAGATTATTTTGGGTATAATCAATTTTCACTATATATTATTTTATTTAAACTTTTTTTTATTTACATTTGACACAGATAATATATTTACTTATTGTTTATCAGACCATTGTTAAGGTATTTTCAAGGGTTTACTTCACAATCTGATTTTGAGGTATTATTTATACATTAATTTCTTCTAGGGGAAATTAGTTGATAATTGTTCAATAAAATCATTAATTTCATTTTAACATGATTATTAATGACCTCTATAAATTAATATTACCCTTTTCAAAATATGTTAAGAAAAACATTTAATAGAATATTTTAAAGAAACCCCAATTCCATTTCTCGTTCAGTCAGAGAACCTATTTTCTTCGAAAACCGTCTATTATAAAAATATTTTCAAAAATGTTATTACCAATAAAAATGATATATTAGATATAGTTTTATAATTTTTTTATTTTCTGAATTTTTTCAATGGATTATTTCTGAATTAATAGATTTTATATCCCTTTTTACCTTTCCAAAGCAATTTTCTCTTTACCTTGTATGGAATGTAAAAATTTACCAACAGCCATTTTGACGAATATTCCCTTATAATTTATAATATTATTTTTTTTAGAAAAACCAATGGTATTTTAAAATAAGAAGGATATTTTCTATAATAATGTTTTTAAAGATCTACTAATTTCACCAATGATGACATGCCATTATTTTTACTCCACATAAGATATATTATATTTATTGCATCATTATTATTCCTATGACCATGTGTAGTCTTTTCATTCAATACATTGATAACTTTGTTAGTCCCTTTGAAATATTAAATTTTCAATGATCATTTGACAAATATTTTCCACAATTTTCTATATCATTTTTCTAGGATATGTTTATTGGATAAACAATATATGAATTTAAAATATAGTTTTTATGTTAACATGTAATATCACGAATCTACATAAACTCATGATATTCTATGTTTCAGTTTATTCAAGAAGAATTTTGAATCAAGTTTTTTAGAGTCTTTTGAGAAAAATCACAATGCATAAATATTATTTTCCTCCAAAAACGTTTTAATGATCTTTGAATGGTATCTCTACTTATCAACATCAATAGCCCATTTTGTTAGTTATCCTACACTGATAAATTATTGATAAATATGTATTATTTATTCAATATGAATATTTTATTGTTAAATAAATATACTCTTCTATATATGAGGTATTATTTGGACATGTAGGGATTGGTGGGGCTCTAAATTTATATAGCAGCGCAATATATCAAAATATTCTTGTGAGAAAACAAACTTTCACAAATTAAAAATATTTATACCTTTATTTTTAAATCATCATGTGAAAATTCTTGAAGTTATATGTTCTTGTTCTCTTAATACATGATTTTCAGTAATTAATAATTTGTTTTATTTTGATTATGTTATTATTTAAACATGAGATTTTCTGTGATCATATCTATGGATTCATTTCATTCTCAGTTAATTGGTTAAATTAAATATGTTTTAGTTTCATTAATTTCCATGTTCATTATTCCTTATATAGTTATTTAAATGGTGTGTTTTTTCTATTATTTACAATTATATACTTCTTAGGCACTTCCTTCTCAATTTGTTTAAAACATTGAATGTTTCTTAAATTATTAACTTTTTGTATTGACTATTCCTATTGATTTATTATTTCTTATGTTATACTTTATCCTTACTATGAATTTGAGCTCACCCATATTTTCATCCCTTCCCTATTTATCTAATAGATGTATAATGAAAGATATGCAAGGATATCATAGATTGAATAATGATAATATCCATGAAATAAATAAATTATGTTCTAATTACTGTACTAATTTATAAAAAGATACTTTTATAAATATTTCTTACCAAGAAAACTAAACTCTTTTATCTATTAGGATTTGATTACATATAATCATGACTATGTAATTGTAGCAGGCATCAGATCTTGGCTTTGTCGGTTCGGGTCACTACAATGTATCTGATAAGCCATAAACGTTTTATGTACAATATTTGATGGTTTTTATGTTGTGGTGTCTATTTCAAAGAGAAAATGATGTTTTTCCAAAGTTATAGAACTACATACATAATACATATATGAGGTATTTTTACAATAAAGGGTAAAAGTCTGGAATATCGAAAGAAGTTCATTTTTCTATGTTTATAAAAGACTGAATAATGTAATAATATTGTAATGGAAATTAAAGTTTTTTCTTTTATTAAAGGAACTATTTTCTGTCAACCCATTTTTAATATGATTTATATTATAATCACATATAAATAATTTGAAATTTTACAAGAATATTACGCATCATGAATTGATATGAAATAATAGAGAGGGTAATATAAAATTTATCCACACATGTAAGAATACTGAATTCCTTAAAACAAACTCCAATAGTTTGAAATCCCCCATTAAGATGGACCCTTCTATAGAATAATAAAAACTAAGATATGCATTTGAAAAACAAGTGAAATTATCAATTGATTTGTAATAATATTAATATGAAATATAGTGTGTAATTAATTGAGAATGATAGTGTATTAGTAGGTAACTATTATTTTAACATCCTAGGTAACTAAAGAATATGAAATTTTTATATTTATAAGTATTTTTTAATTAAATATTAATTTTACATTAAAGGGGATTATAAGATCAAATGCGTACCCAACACATAACAATGGATTTCTTCCAAATCTGATGTTTCACACAAGGGTGGGTCGCATTGGGAAAAATAATAATAATATTATTGTATAATTTTAAATGGTAGTTAACACCTAGACATTATATTAGATGGAAGGAAAAAAACTAACCATATTATGATTAAATATGTTTGTTAAATTTTTTTACATTTATCTAAAAAAATTGGAGGCTTAAAATAAGAATGAATCTTATTTTAAGCATAAAATACACTAATATATTTAAAAGGTATTTTTACCTCCTGTTAATGGAGAACCCTTTTTAAATATTTTTTTGTGACTTTTATATGTTTCGTTTTACAAAATAAACTTAATAATTTGAATTGGGACATCAAAATTTTCATTGGGTAATTTTTTTGGTAATTTTCTAATAAAGTTTATTTTTTTAATGAATGGTGAAAAATACTGCATTTTTTGTCAAAATTGTCTTTTCATATAATTTATTTTTATTATTAGACTGTCATTTTAATTGTATTTTAATTTTAATTATAATATATTTTAATCATTAAATACAATTTTGGTCATTGGAAGTAAATTATTTTGGATATTGGACAAAAACACATTTTAATCTGTTCGTAGCTTTTACTTATTAAAACCCCGCTTTTTGGTATTGAAAAGGGGAACTAATTTTAAATTAATTTATGAAACTTTTATGTTTTGAATTTGTAAAAATGGATTCCATATTTGGAATAATTAATTCAAAATTCTACAAATAGGTTACTATTATTTTTATACATTGTGAATAGTAACATGAGTAAATATTTTATTTACCATGGTTAAAGGATAAATCTCATAAATAAAGGTACAAAATAATAATATAATAATATTAAATTTACTTAACATATGTATTAACACTATTGGATAATATATGTCTGACCATGGGAATCCTTGGGTTGATTTTGGGACCCAATGGAACCACATTGATTTCTAAATGACTTTTATAAGAATTAATTTAAAGTAAAGATAAATGTAACATAAACATGTATCTTTTAGTAAAACAAATTTTCATATGGGGTTATATAAGTTATACATTCGAATATAAATAATAATTATGAATATAAAAATATTTCCTATATCATGGTATTTTCTTTATAATTTTTTGATATGAAATAAATCAATTTATTTATGACTTAATGATGATGTAGTGATTACATTATTAATTAATGATCTAAATAAATGATATTATAAATAATAAAATAAATTTATTATGGAACTTTTTAAGGTATCCACTAATTTTATATATGATTATTACATTTTATCTTTGATTTAATGATGTTTTCTAAAAGAATCATGTTTTTATGGATTTCTTAAAAATGTCAGGATATGAATAGTATATAAATTGACATAAATGAGTTTTTTAAAAACAATAAAATTTTATTGAAGGATATAACAGTCCTAAAATCTAATATTCATCCAACTAATATATATGTAGTTAAAAGTTTCATTAATGATCCATTTTTGGGACTCTTGGCATTTTATAGTAAACATGGTAACCATATATTATGAAAATAAAAAAAAATATGGTAAGTGTTAATTTATTTAACTAATGGATAAAGATAAAAGATAAGGTTAATTTTGTGAAATAAACATTTATAGAATAATTTCTATAAGAGTATTTGGACCCATACTCATATTATATTATAAATATACCAATTTGGTGTTATTATAATTATAAAATCAATTAATAATAAAATAATAATTCAAGACATTCCTAATGTACCCCACCTCCCTCTTATAAAATGACACCTCCTCTAACCATTTACTCACACCTCTCAAGCCCCATGAATCTTCCAAAATATTCTCCAATAAGCTCCCAACATTTCTCCCTTAATCATAGAATCCTTCTCCAATGGAAAAGGCAATTCAAGAAACCCCTTTGGCTTAAATCAAAACATGTTACCCGAGTTGAGGTAATGTCTTCTCTCAAGTTTCTTTCCATTATTTTTCATTCTCCACTCCCTATTCCCTTATTATTATTTGAATACATAGAAAAACAAGTATCCTCTATATAATAGGATGTTTTTATAAGAATTATTCGAACTACACTAACATGCACCTCTGTTTAATGGATAAGAACATGTTGATTCTTTGAAAAACTAATTGCTGCCTCACGAAATGATGATTGTTTGATTTTACCCTACCACCTCTCATGGTGGCCATTATGTTGGAACTATAATTATATATGATATATATTATATTTATTTTATCTCTACTCTTTTTTAATTCTCATTTAGAACATACCTTTATGCTTTCATGTGGTATAACTGTGATAATTTCATTTCAGTAAGTGTCGACTATCGCCCCCTCAAAGTTATATGACTCATTCATGGTATACATAGAACATATATATGATGGAATTAATTAACTTATGTAACATATATAACATATATATTATACTATAATAATTATATACCTATATATAATTTAGTTTTCATTTCTTTAGATATGAAAATTAAATGAAACTAGCGTTCATGCGCACGTACGACTTACCATCTCCATGAACGGTGAATTTCATTTCCTATATCCAAATGTTATGGACTATTATAAATACATATATACTGGATATATATGATATATAAATCATGAATATCATTCTTTATATAATTTAATTTTTTCCACATGGAAAATTTATAATTATAACAAGTTCATTTTTGACTATTGTTCCAAACATCGACAAAATGTATGATATAAAATAAAATATTTAACCAATTGTTATAGAAAGGTAATAAGTGATATAAAATTACTAATAAAATTATAAAATGTTCTAAATGAAGTAGAAATTAACATACATTTCTTATTCATGAAATTAAAAATCAAACGAGTCAAGCCGAACAAAAGGTAAGGGAATTCGTCTCAATCTCCATTCATTGAGGTGTGATTTGATAATATAAACCTCCCTCTTTTACATGGTGTATAATAAACCAATTTTAATTTTACATTCATTCAAATGGAGTCTTTATTATATGAATAATTTTACTATATATAAAAAGGACTCTTTTTAACATAAGTAGTGACAATGACCTCTTTGTCCCCATAGTCATTATTTGATATTTGTATTTTTATATAAGCCTTCAAGTTATTGTTAAAAGAGAAGAAATAATTTATTCCCTTTTTGGTTCTTTTGGTATTGAAAATGGTTTATGAGTTGGATTTAGTATTTCAACATCATGAAATTATTTCTTTTAATTTAAAATGAAATTTTATTAGTGAAATGTATATATTTTCAATATTTTATTTGTTATGATTATATATTGGTACTTCGGATTTTGACGTGTGGTTACATGATAAAACAATTATCGGTGGTAATGGGATAAACAAGGATGGGTGGTTACGTTATAACCTCCAGTGCATTGGGTATGGAATTCGGTCATATGGCTATTCTATTTGTAAGAATGATTTGAGGAAGTCGACAATATGGTTATTTCATTTTAGTATTATTATATCTATCCTTTACCTTTATATGTTATGTGTGACTTATATGGGTTTTATGGTAATATTTGGGAAAACAATGGGTAATATATGATCTTTTATTCATTGAAGAGTATCTAATACCTCATAATGTTGAAAAGTATTACTTTTGATAATGTATTCATGGTTTATATGTTGTTTTGAAAAACCCACAGTTTTCCTTCTTTGGGTATTTCTTATTGAGATTCATATGGTCACTGAAAGTTTTTGAAATGTTTTTCAAAGGACATAAATATTAATAGGTCCAAGGATGGGATCAAGGAAAAGTTATGTTCTTTAAAATATCAGTCAAAATATGTCTCTTTTATTTTAAGTGACTTTATTTTATGAAATAAATGGATTCTGATTTGAAGTGTCTTAATGTAATATTCAAGTAGTTATGTATAAATTATGACCTAATTCAATAATACCTTAAAACTGAATAGATACTCAATGTGAATTATTAACTTAATTCATGATTATTTTATGTTTAAGGCTAGGGATTTATGGTTAGTAACAAATGGTGTATAAGATAACATTAAGAGTTAGGATAATGTTGACAGAATATCCATAAATGGTTTTTACATTATGTTCAAATTGAAATGATATTACATTTGAAGATTATCATGTTTCTTCATCGAAGATATGTTTGTTCATAATGGTTTTACATAGAGAAAACATGACATCTATGTTGGGAAGGCCCACATAAGAGAATAACATTCCAAATCAGCATCTTGAGATGGTTGGAATCGAAAATTAATAGTTTGTTGTCATGATGGATCAGTTGACTCAGGTGATAAATGGTGGTGGTTTCTATTCACAAGATCAACCAGATCAACTATAGAGGACCATGTCTGTAGTGAATCATTTCGTGAGGCACCATCCCCGATCATTCATAGGATTATCTGACCTTGTGGAAGTTGAACAGTGGATCAAGGGGGTGGAAAAGATAATCGATTTCATGGGGTGTAGAGACAATTTAGAGGTTAGTCTTAATGTTTATCATTTTGAAGAAGAATTACATCAGTGGTGTTCAATGGTTAAAAATATATGGGATATTTAAAATAATGATTCTTTTTATTGGGATGAATTAAAAGGTATGTTTCATGAGAAATATTTTCCTAATCTATTTTCAGATAGGATGGAAACCAAATTCTGGTAATTGAGGTAGGAGGATGACTCATCGGATGCTTACGAAGAAATGTTCACTTGACTGGAAAGGTATGCTCCAAATTTTATCTAAGATCATGATAGTAAGATAAATCATATTTACTCAGGAATTAATCCTAGATATCGAAATAAATTAGCCTCTCTTGAATTAAAAAGTGGTGAGAAACTTGTTAGATGTACCAAGAAGATCAAAATAGAGTATTTTGATAATTTAGTGTACCATAAAAGCGTGAAAAATATGAGGTCCATTTGGAAGAGAAAGGGAATGTATTCATCAAATAATCTAAGATATAAAAAATTATATTTCCATCTTGTGAGAAGTGTGATAAAAATAATCCTGTAAAATGTTTATCAATGTCTTGGAAGTGCTTATGTTGTGGTATGACTAGTCATATTATTCGTAATTGTAAGGAAGATGGTCAGGAAAGAAATGAAAATATTGCGGTATGATGTTTTAGTTTTAATGAGTTTGGGAGTTGTGTGAAAATTTTATTGCCTAGGGTGGAAACCAGACAAATCAAAATCATAAGGGTGTGGAAAAAATCATTTTCTACTACAGCGGTGGATTTGGTACAATTAATTAATGTGGAATCAGGTAGTTTGTTTGTTTTTTCAGTTTACGCTAATTTGTTCATTGATTTGGGGTCTACACATTATTTCACCTTTGAGATATTTTCTATAAAATTTCGAATTCCACATCAATAAATGAATCTAGAACATATGGTGAAATAGTCTGGTGGAAATTTTGAGTAAAAAAGATATTTTAAGAATCTTACTATCTATATTTGTGGAATGAATTTTCCAACAAATGCTATTGTTTTTAATATATTAGAGTTTAATGTTATTTTGGGAAGGAATAGGATTCTATACATTGTATCTGATCATGATCCCAGATTTACGTCTAACATTTTGAAATTCCATCAGAAGTCATTGGGAACTGAATTAAATTTTACTACAGCTTTTCATCTGCAATTAGTTGGGTCGTCATAATGAACAATTCAGACATTGGAATATATTATACATCCTTGGTCAATGTCTTACCATGGAAGTTAGGATCACCTTATTTATTTGGTAGAGTTTTCTTATATTAGATATTTTTATTTCAGTATACAGACATCTTCATTTGAGGCATTATATGGGAACCAGTGCTGACCTCTTGATTTTTGTGATAAAGTGGATGAAAGGAAATTTATGGGACCAGAATAGGTAAAAGAGATGGAAGATAAAGTTCAGTTGATACTAAAACACAAGAGGAAAACTCAAAGTATGAATAAACTTTATGTGTCTAACCAATGGAATAATATTTCTATGGAGGTTGGTGATCATGTCTTTCTCAATGTTTCTCCAAGGAGAAGTGTGATGTGTTTTGGTAAGAAGTGGAAGATGGGTACAAGGTTCATTGGACCCTATGCAATCCTGGTGAAAGTGGGATCAGTTTCCTAAAGAGTGGATTTACATAAAAGTTCATCCCAGGTACAAAATATTTTTCATGTTTCAATTTTGAGAATGTATATGCCGAATCCATCTCATGTTTTTAGTCTATAGATAGCTTATTTGGTAGATAATCATTCTTACGAGGAACAACTAGTCCAGATTCATGACTGAAGAGATTATTTATTACAGAATAATGTAATTCATCAGGTAAATGGTTTGGTGGGAAATCCATATTGATGAAGAGGAAACATGGGAATCTAAAAATGCTATGATGGATAAATACCCCTTCTTATTTGATAGGTTAATAAAACTGTGAGGAAACAATTTTCAAAAAAGGTTAAGGATGTAACATTCCATGTAAATAAAGAATATGACATTCTATTATTAATTAATATTTTAGAATTAAATATTAATTTTACTTTAAATGGGATGATATGTTCAATGGTGTATCCAACACACAATAATGGGTTTCTCTGAAGTCATATGTTTCACAAAAGGCTAATTCATAATGAGAAAAATTATAATAATATTATATTATTCTTTTAAATGGTAGTTAACAGATATTCATTGTATAAGAAGTAATGCACAAAACTAAACATATTATTATTAAACCTTCTTTTTAAATATATTTACATTTATCAAATAAATTTTATAGGAAGAAAATAAGAATGAATCATATTTTAAGTAGTAAATACTCAAATATTCTTTTAAAGGTAGTTTTACTGCATTATGAAGGGTAGACCCTTTTAAATGTCAATTTTTTCACTTTCATATTTTTAATTTGACAAAATAATGTTATTATTTAAAAGCAGGAAATCAAAATTTACACTTGGTAAATTTTTGTATTTTTCTTATAATGTTCAGTTTTTAATGAATAGTGAAAAATACGACATGTTAAGTCAAAACTGTCGTTTCATCTTTTTATTTTTTTGATTATATTGTCCTATTAATTGGTTTAAAGGTGTAATTATATTATATATTTATCATTTAGTCCAATTATTTTCATTGGATGTAATTTCATTTTAAAATTGGACATAAACACATGTCAATCCTTTGGAAGTTTTTCCTTCTTAAAAACAATATTTTTGGTTTTTTCAACGGGAATTACTTTTTAATTTATTTAGGCATCTTATATGTTGGGAATTTGAAAAAATGGATTCCATATTTTGAATCAGGATCTCCAAATTGTGTAAATAGGTATCTATAATTTTTAGACATTATGAATAGTAACTTTAGTAAATATTTTAGTTACCATGGTTAAAAGGCTAATCTTGTAAATAAAGGTAAAAAATAATATTATAGTAACATTAAATTACCCTAAAATATTTCCTATCCCTATTGGATTATATATGGCCAACCATGGGAATCCTTGGGTTGATTTCGACACCCCATGGATCCAATTTAATGTGAAAACAGCATTTTTAACGAATTAATTTAATGTAAAGAAAAATGCAACAGAAACATGCATCTTTTAATGAAACAATTTATATTTGTGGTTATTTAAGTGATTTATTTGAATATAAATAGTCATTAGAAATATAAAAATAATTCCTACATCATGGTCTTTTATATATAATTTTTATATATTATGTAAAAAAAATTATTTATGATACAATGGTGATGTAGTGATTGCCTTAATATTGAATGACTAAAATAAACGAGATTATAAATTTTAAAATATATTTAGTTTTAAACATTTTATGTAATACACAAATTTTAGTGAATATTATTTCGGGTTATATTTGGATTAATTATATTTTATCAAAAGAATCTGGTTTTTATTTATTTTAAAAAAAGTCATGGTATGAATAATATATAAAATGACATAAATGATTTTTAAAAAATAATATTATTTTATTAAATGAAATAATAGTCCTAAAAACATATGATTCAAAAAAATGAAACAAGTGATTTTAAAATTTTCCTTAATGAACCATTTTTGGGTTTCATTGAATTTTATAGTAACCATAGTAACCATATATTATGAAAATACAAAAAGATATGGTAATATTTAATTTATTTTACTATGGGTTAAAGATAAAAGATAAGGTTAATTTTGTGACGTAAACTTGTATAAAACCCATTTGTTGAGAGTATGTCAACCCATACTCATCTGATATTCTAAATATATCACATTTGTGTTATTAGAATTAGAAAATTAATTAATAAAAAAATAATATTTCAAGACATTCTTAAAGTGTCCATCCCCCCTCATATAAAATGACACCACATGTAACCCATTACTCACACCACTCAAGCCCCTTGGATTGTCCAAAATCTGATCCAATAATCTCCGAACATTCCTTCCTTCCACATATAATCCTTTCCCTAGGGAAAATGCAATTCATGATATCCATTTCGCTCAAATATAAAGAAGTTACACGATATGAGATAATGTCTTCTTTGAAGTTCCTTTCCTTTAGTTTTCCTTCTCAACTCCCATTTACCTTATTATTATTTGATTACATAAAAAAACCAGTATCCAAAATATACTAGGATGTTTTATGTGAACTATTATAACTACACTAACACACACATCTATGTAATGGATACGAACATACTATTTCTATAAATAGAAGACTACTGGCTCACAAAATGATGATTGGTCAATTTACCCCTACCAACTCTCATGGTGGCCATTATGATATAACTATAATTATATATGACATTTATTTTATTTATTTTATCTCTATTTTTCTTTAATTATCATTTAGAACATACATTTATTCTTTTCATGTTGTATGAATACGATAATTTAATAGGAGGGAGTGCGGACTACCACCCCCTCAAAGTGATATGACTAGTTCATGCTATACATGGAATGTATAAATGATGGAATTAATGATATTATGTAACATATGTAACATATATATTATAATATAATTATTATATACCTATATGTCATTTACTTTTCATTCCTTTAGATATTAAAAATAAATTAATGTAGCGTGCATTCATACGTATGACTTACCACCTCCATTAATAGTGCATTTCATTTATTATATACAAATTATAAGGACTATTATAAATACATATATACTTGATATATATGATTTATATGATATATAAATCATTAATATCATTCTGGATATATCTTATGTTTTTTCACATGCAAAATGTATATTTATAACAAGGTCATTTTTTACTCATGTTCCGAAAATCGACAAAATGTCTGATATGAACTCAAATAATTAACTAATATTTTTTGAAAGGTAATAAGTGATATAAAATGAATAATAAACCTGAAAAAGGTTCTGAAGAAATAATAAATTAACTTATGTTTCTTATTCAATAAATTATAGAATGAATGAGTCAATTCAGACATGAGGTAACGAACTTCGTCCCAATGTCCTTTGATTGAGGCATGTTTCGATAATATACACATTATTCTTTTACATGGACTATAATAAACCCATTTGACTTTCACATTCATTAATATGGAATATTTTTTCTATTAATAATTTTAACAAATGTAAAAATTAATTTTTTAAACATATGCGGTGACAACAACCTCTCCACCGCCATAATCGTTATTTGATATTTGGCTTCCTCTATAAGCCTTCATGTTTTTTAAGGAAAAGAAATCCCTTATTCCCTTTTTTGTTGTTTTTGTATTGAGTTATTTTTAAATGGATTGAGTATTTAAATATCATGAAATTATTTACTATGATTTAAAATTACATGTTATTATTGAAATATTTATATTTGAAATATTTTATGTGTTATGATTATATAATGGTACTCTGACATTTGACTGGAGATCAAATGATAAATCAATGATAGATGGTTACGCGATAAACCAAATGATGGGTACCATGTTAAACCAAGAATGTTTTGTGACATTATAACCTCCAACACTTTGGGTATGGAAGTCGGTCGTATGGCTATTCCATTTGTAAGAATAATTTTTGCAAGTAGACCATATGGTTATTCCATTTAAGTTTGATAATGTCCCAAGTTTACATTTTTGAAGTTATGTTTTCTTTCTTTCGGTTTTATGGTAATTTTTTTGTTTCAAAATGGTATGAAATAAGTTTCTATTCAGTGAAGGGTATTTGCTACTTAATAAAGGTGAAAATAATTATTTATGATAATGTATTCATGGTTTACATGTTGTTTTGAAAAACTAACAGTTTTCCTTCCTTTTGTATCCCATATTGTGAATTTTATGCTCTCCCCATATTTTTGAAATGTTTTTCACATGACTAAAAGTGGAATAAGTTCATGAGTGGGATCAATGAAATTTCATTCTATTTAAGACATATAACTAAACATGTTTATTTTATTTTAAGAGTTTTTATTTTATAAAATGAAATAGATACTTAGTAAAAGTGTCTACACGTAATATTAATGTTGTTATACATAAGTTATAACCTAATAATCTAAATCTATAAACCTAAAGAGATCCTCAATGTAAATTATTAACATAATTCAATATCATGTAATGTTTAATGCTGGGTCCATATAATGATAATTAGGTACGGGAAATGTTGGAAAAATTGACTGATGGAAATTAGGAGCATTAATCAATAAGACAATTGGTATATTTTGTTTTTTCGACGCAATAATGTGACCGTTGATATTATTTTATAAATTTTTTTTTGTAAAACATATAAATATTTTTATTTTAAAAAATCACTGTTTTATGAAAAATATATGATTTTTATAAAAAACTTATTTTTATGCAGCTGTCTTATAAAACACTATTAAAGGATAAAACAAATCTACAAATTTGTAAGTAATTATCATAATGAATAGAAAATTTATTATAATAAAATACACTATTTATTTTCATCAAATAATATTTTTATGAATTCAAAAGTATCATATTTAGAGAATTTTTTTTAAAAAAATAAATATCATTCTTGGATTCATTTAATTGGAATTATATTATGGTGAAATTATGGTAATTTTATAAAAAAAGTTGTTTTAGGTTAAAAAGTTACAATTCAAATTTTCAAAAAAAAAATGGTAACTCATATGATATAAGTACTATATAATCAATTTTTAAATGTATTATTCCATTTTTTTAATAAATAAATTTGAATCAAAAATATATATATAATTTATTACATTTAGAAACACATGCCTAGAATTTTTGAAGAACATAATTTTATCCTTTTTAAAAAACATTTCATATAAGTTATACTCATATAATTTTTATAATTATTTTTTATCAATATAAAAAAATTTATAATGTATAATGGATTGAATGTGTTAAATTAAATGGTTCAAATATGTTATACTATTAATTTAATTTGTAGAAATAAAAAAGATAGAGAAAATGAGTTGTTTTAGTATAAGTAGAATAATTTAGTGGGTTAAAGTTAAATTATAAAGGCATAAAATACCTAAAAACAAAATTATAAATTAGTGTTTTTGTATTTTAATACAATAAAAATAATCAAAAATAATAATTTTCAACCAAAATTGTGGGAATTAAGGCCACCCATAATAGTTATCCTTAAATAAAAAATAATCATTTTTATTCCCTTAAATCTTCCTATCCTAAAGTATAAATACCCCCTTCCCACCTACACTATCTATTCCAAAAAATCCTAATGAATATTTGATGGTAATTGTTCCTATAGAAGATCCACTCAATGGTGACCTCAAGGTCTAAATTTTCCATCCAAATTTTTTTGAAAGAAAATTTGATTGTCAAGGGATTTTTCATCTTCCCTATTTTCATCCAAGTACCCCTTTTGTGTATACCTTATAAATTTTAATTAAATTTATAATCTTACACTTTTTATATTAACCTTACTAAAAAAATGTCTTTTAACAATGTGATACATTTTCCCTCCCATTATTCACTTTTCATATGGCATAATGTATATCATCACGCTTTTGAATTCGTCTCTTAACGTTCACTTTTCTACATGCAATATTATCATATTTTTCATACCCAAATATCATCCATTTCCAGAGGTATTAACCTAGATAAAAAAAAATTACATATTTATTTATGTATTTACATGTATTCAATCCATATAAACATTCCATGTGTAAAAATTTATGTAATGCTGAAGTCTTCATGAATGTTGTACGCAGTGATTTTTATATGAAACCCATTCTCTATTTTCCATATATTATTTTTTAAAAGGTTTGTTATGATCAATGTAGCTCATATGAATTATGTCTTAGTTGGTTACTCCCTGAAAAAAATCATGTAATGTTTGATAAGAATACAAATTATCATATATCATTTAAGGATCTATAGGTGAGTTTTACATCAAAAGTAGTAATGATTCTTATGGACCCCTTTTGGGTTATGATATTTTCTTTAATGATTTTTTTATTTGTTTATGATGCATCTTGATTTAAAACAATTATGTGGGGTCATATGCATCATAGTACTTATTCCCTCATGAGAAGAAATACCATTCCATTGATCTTACATTAGTAGTGGTTATTCATATACAACATATTTATTGACACTATATATTTTGAGGGAAATTTACTTTGTATTTTGATCATTAAATCATGGAATATATTTTTACGTAGACGGATCTGAATATGAAATATTGAAATTGGGTGGAATACCTGCATAATTTTTATTTTGATATTATGTACACCCCTGGGAGTGGAAATGTTTTTTTATAATGAATTCATCATAAAGTTACCAACACAATTAATTAATTAATTATTTGAGTAGAGGTCTATATTGATTTTTTTGATGAACTAATCATGGGAGAATAAGAGTATGGTGGAAAAGTGTTTGTGGATGTGATGAAAGACGGATTTTCCTTTAATGAGTGAGTTTTTTTATCAGGTGATAGACATTGAGTTCCAATTCATTTTTAGAAGGCATCATAGTGGGGATTCATATGGTGAGTGATATTAGTCCCCAAATGGAACCTGGTGCTTCTAGGGTAGGCTTGTTCTTTCTTTTTATCTAATGCATGAGTTGATGGAATGTGGGGACAGGTCTTGTTCGTCTATTCACAGTAGGGAAACAAATATGAATCATGATTTGACATGCCGTTGTTAGTTTTAGGGGATGAAAAGGTATTTTATATATTCATTATTTGGGAATCCTACCTTTTAGGGAATTAATCAATATCACTAGATATCTTATGTTTTATTGTAGCCCTTACCCATTACTATTTTATTATTGAATGATATATATATAGGGATTTAATTGTTGGTTTTCCATAGACCCCTAGTGGGAGGGATTCAATTTGAGTTATCATTTATCAAATAATGAAATTGGAAGATTTCCTACCTATCGATGAGGAAATCAAAATATATCAATTTGGGGATATGTATTTTAGAGTGATATTGAGACTTCATTGGGTTCCCATCGTGGTTTAATATAACAAAGATATGAGGTTCACATCCTTGTTATGGAATGGTTTACATGAGATAATTTGTTTCCTAGTTTATATTGAATGCGGATTATAGTACTTTGATTAATGAAAAAATAGAGAGTGGCATTCATATTGATGATGATATGATATAGGGATTTGTGCTTGATCTTAGAGGATCTAGGAAAAATAGTTTTCCACAAGATGAATTATGAGACAAAAAATGTTATTATAAATTGATTAATATAGAACCCCTTGATGTTTAAATGCGGAATCTATGTAGGTCTCCCTCATATGGGGATGATTTTGCAGGTTGGTCCTTTATTGGGATGAGTATTGTCTAAGAGACAATAGAGACATAGCAGTTGATTTGGATGAGATTTTTAATAGAACATATTCGTCAGAACTCTTATACAGACCATCATTGTTAGCTGGTATAATTTTTGATTGGTCACTATGGCTTTCATAGAGATTCACCTTTCATGGGACATCTCTTATTTGGTAACCATGGAAATTTGGGAACAATTTTTTTGGTCATATATTAGATTATTTAGAAATTGGGAAATGTGGATTATTTGTTTGAATTTCGATTAGAATTTAAATATATCCATGATTTTTTTCTTGTTTCCTAGATAAAGTGGTATATAATGGATCCTTACTACGTGATCGGATGTGGGGATATTTACATTGAGTCCAACAACACTTTATTTCAGTATCTAGTTCTGATTATGGGTCATTGAGAGAAGTTATTACGTAGTTAAATGATTAATATTTTCTATGTACTGTGGATGTTTGGATGGGATAGCCATTATATTTGAAAAAGTTAATTGTTAATGTGGAAACAGTGGCCTTAAATATTTTTTATCCTGGTAATTTGAGGGATTTTAGGTAGGGGGAAATCATTTTTGGTGGGAAGATTGTAACATTCCCTTATATTTATCATGTTATCGTCATTCTAAGTGTGGATTTTTTTCTTGTTTTTTATTTTAATTTAGAAAATGGGTTTCATTCTATTTGTGGGGTGATTGCACAACATGTAATGGGATTATACACTATTTAAATTGTCATTGGGAAAATTCCACAAAATAGGTTCAAGTAGTGAATGTTCTAAATGTTCTGTGAAGGTTAATGATTGCAGTATAGAAATAATTAGGATATTATTAAAATGGATATTTGTTTTTTTTAATTTTATAATTATTTGGATTAGAATTTGTGTAATGAGATTAAAATTCATGTATATAACATTATTTGTTGGTTGAAGGGTTACATATGATTCATTTTCATTTCATTTGACTACAAATCCTTCCTCTCTCGATCCAGAGCTCACCCTAAGTGATTTTGAATATCTCATCTCCTTCCATATTTTTTGTTCAGTGATAAATCATTAGGTTTTTTGAGGTTCACCTAAAAAATTAAGAATTCTTTTGTATATTTTTTTAAAATGGATACATCTTTGGTTTTGGCTGTAGTATTTTCTAAATCCTCATCATACAGTGTTATATCTCTATCCATTATTTTTTTTCATTAAATATATTTTGAAGGCCAATGTTGTGGTTTCTAATCTACATTATTTTATGTCAGATAGGTTTATACCATTTTGATATATGTATTTCCATACAAAGGTAAAATTTTGTTAATTAATTAACATTATTAACAAAATTTATTATTTTATTAATTAAATACAAGTTTTTTTTAAAGGGTTTTATAGAAAGATAAGTGTTTTTATAGAGGTTTTATTTAAAAAATCTGAATCAAATATGGGGGTTCCAAATGTTGAATCTGTTTGGATTAGATTTGGAAATTGGTTCCGAAATTATGATAATAGTTTTAAATTTTTATTTAACAAGAATGTAACTGTTGGTTATATAGGTTCATTGGTAAATAATAATAGGCATCCTTGGTGTGTGAGGAACCTGTAGTGGTTTTCTAGATAATATTGATAGATTTTAGAAGGACTTGATATTGGATGGATCAAACATTTTAAAATTTTAATGTATTTTTATATATATATGTTGCATATTTTATCATAGTATAGATACTAGATTATAGTGTTCTTGATCAATTATACTTTTTTATTTAATGATGGTTTTTATCATGTATTGTTTCTCAAATGTTTTATATGAGGCTTTATCAAATGGCGTCACCTGACTGTAATCCATGGATATATATTTACTTTTATACAATATGAATCATATATTTTATTACCTATTTTATCTTATAAAAATTCTTTATCTATCATTTGATAATATTAAATTATTTCATGAAAAATAATAGTGGAAATTATTTTGAAATGTAATGGAGTTAAAATATGCTTAAGAAAACTAATTTTTAAATTCATGGATCGTTGACTTCTTGATAGCAGACCTTGTGTAGACTCTATGGTGTTATCCCACTCGAATTTTCATCACACACTAATTATTAATTTTGTGGTGGTATATGTTTTATTAATGAATCCCATATAGGGAAGGGAATCATGTAACATACTGTCTTTTATTTTTGACTTTTCAATCATAGCAACATGGTTGAAAGGAGATAGTTAGTCACATGGAGAATTGGTACACATTATGGGTCTTTCTTTTTTGACTTGGACTATATGATTTTTTTATCTCATTTTCTCCAATTTTAACTCTCATTGTATTTAATTTTTGGGTTATATTAAAAACATGTTTTTGTTATCATTTTTGTACATCACACTAATGGGTCGACTTGGTTGGCTTGATTAGTTGACCCGAAATGTTCTATTATAACAGTGAATGTATTTTCATTTATAGTGACACATCCTAAAATATAATTGGATGTATAATCATGAAAGATGAAAATTTTATTTTCATTTCATTGCGATAATAAATGAATCATGAAATGATTTAAGAGACACTTGATATGGAGTCAAAATTAGTCATTTTTTTCAATGAATGTATGGAGACAAAAATCATTATGGGAAAAACTATAATATAAGAACAGTCCACAACTGTTTTAACTATATATTCACATTAAAGGAACTGAACATGAAATAAAGGATATGGTTAGAATATCTTAAGGATAATTATTATTTATTTCATTACCATCGTGGAAGAGTGAACAATATTGTCGATGCATTGATTTTGAATAGTCCTATTATTCATTCAAATGTTGTGTATTGAATGAGATCAATATATCAATGAAGTAGTAAGTTTTTACATGTTATTCATATGGGAAGTGACATTATCAAAATTATCCCAAATGATTTCTCAAAAATCATTACCTGAGAAGATCATGGAAACTCATGGAGAAGATCCATTGATGAAAAAGAAGATCGAGGTTGTGAAAAATGGGTTGTTTCCTGAAATCATTATTGATAATGAAGGTGTAATGAAATTTTGTTCAAGGCTATATATCACATATATTAATTTAATAAAGAAGAATCTATTGTATGAAGAGCATAGGTCTTCATTCTCTATAAACCCAAGAAACACTAAAATATATAGGGTCCTTAAAAATCGTTACAAGGGGGATAATATGAAAAGGGGGATTGATGGTTACACTGCAAGTGGAATGGTGTGATAAAAGGTAATTTCAGTGCAACATCATCCTAAAGGTGTATTAAAACCACGACCCATGCCTACACGGATGTTGGATAACATCACTATAGAATTTGGCACTATCATTCTGAAGAAACATAAGGGTTACAATAACATTTGGGTATTAATTGAAAGATAAACAAATTCATAGCATTTCACTATGAAAAAAATAGTATTCCAATTATTTCCATGATTTCTTATGTATTCATGTAGTCATACTCCATTGAGTATTGTTATTAATTATTTCTGATTTAGATTCAATATTTACTTAAAAATTATTGAGGAGCCTTTAAAATGCTATAAATAAATAAGTAAAATCGAGTTCAACATATCTTCCTCAAACTCATTATAGATCTGAGATGACACTTAAAACATTAGAATATATTTTATAAGGTATGTTACATGATTTTAAAGGTATTTATAATTAATATCATCAAATTATTTAATTCTGTTAAAAAAATAGTTTCAACATGATAATTTATGTGGAACATTTTGAAGCAAGGTATAAAACGGTGAAAAACTTCAAAATGATGGCATAAAATTAAACTAGGATATTTTTTGGGACCATACATACTGAAGAAATTTACTAAAACATTAATGAAATTCAGAAACACATAGAGGCAACTCAAATTTACTAAAAAGTTTATTATACCAATTGAGAGAAAGAATTAGAGTTCCCATTTTTGGATCATCTACTACTCATGATAAAACCATTAAAATGTGTTATGATATTTGAAAATAAGGGGAAACTAATTCCATGGTACGTTGTTCTATTTTAGTTCCTATAGTGTGTTGGAGCGGGTTCTTATAGATTAGCACTGCCAAGAACCATTCCAACTTCCACAATGTCTTTTACGTGTCCCTATTGTGAAAGTATATGTTTGAACCATCACATGTAAATAATACTAATGTTTGGAATTTGTAAGATCTAATTTAATATTATGAGGAACTTATATAGTTATATTACATATTGGAAAAATTGTTTAGGAATGAAGCAACATAGCTTCCGATGGTCGTGGGGAGAAATCCTTAGATTGAAGTGGCTACCTAGGAACCAGAGGAAGCCACAAAGTAGAAGTACCCTAACATGTTATTACATTAGTATGTAAAATGTAATTATGATGGTGAAATTTATTTAATGTTGTAATAATTTAATGACTAAAATATATATTTCATTTAATAAATGAATTCTTTAAACTCACTAACTTTTAATTATTTTTTTCATTTCAATATAATAAATATACTTCTACAATTCATAATATCTTTAAACAATGTGAATTTTTATAAAATAATAAAATTAGGACTAGTAAATATGTATTCATAAGGATTAATTATGAATTCATTAATGAAATATATATTGGTTTTAATTCCCCTATAATGACACCCCTTCCATAAAAATAATGAAATGAGTGAGAAGCATTATAAATACAATTGAAATTTTCACAAGATTTATACGATCCTTTGTAATGAATTTATTGTTTTCTAAATATAAAAATATGGTCAATTAATAGGTGAGTAGGAATTTTACACATGATGAATTTTTTCAAATATGTAAATTTGGAATTATGACCATTAATATGTAATATGGTTGGTCCTTAAATATGGTTGTTGGTGTAATAAGATGAATTTTGGATTATATAATATATTTTTTGGAAGTTTCATAATTGTTTTAATAAAAATATATGTTTTATAAAAATATATATAATTATTATAGAAATATAATTTTCTAGTATTTGTCTCATATTACACATTTATATGATAAACCAAATCAATAATATCCTATGTAATTTTTATAATGACAGGACAATTTATTATAACATAAAATAATGTTAACATTCAGTAATTAATTTTTAATATAATGTTATAATAAAAATATTTAGATAATTATTCTGATAAAAAAAGATTCATTTTTAGATTCAGTTCATCTAAATTTTCTTATTGTGAATTTAGGGTAATTTACAAAAAAAATTGTTTTTTGGGTTAAAAAATGAAAATACTAGTTTTTATTAAATTCAACAACTCATATTAAATAATTAGGATATAATCAATATTAAAAATTTATTAAAAAATATTCATAATTAAAAATATTTTATTAAACAACATAGTATATAATTTATTACATTTAGAAACACATTATTAGAATTATTTTTAAATATCATATTATCCTTTCTAAAAAATTAATTTTCTATGTTATACTCGTATCATAAGTTGACTATATTATAATAGATTTTATAATTTTAATATAGGAAAAAAGGATGAATAATTTTTATTATTATGTAAAAAATATGAAATAAAATTATTTTCATGTTTATATATAGAAGACTTATCACAGTAAAACTAAATGCACTACAATATAAGTAAAATAATGTAGTTATTAACGTTAAATGGTAATATCTTGAATGACCAAAAAAATAAAAAATTATATCAGAAGTTTATTAATTGGAAAAACATATACATACATGAGATCATTAGTTTTCAAACAATATATTTTCGATTAATTCCACCCAATAGTGGTTATTGTTGTATACAAAATTATCATTACCTAATCACTTAATGAAAACCCTCCTCAAGTATAAATACCACCTAACCTCCCCAACCTCCACTATAAATATTTAAATTACAAATTTACAGTCATTTATCCTCCCCATGTGTCCCTCCAATGTTCTTTAGAGGTATCAATGATTCATACATTTGTTTTATGAATCAAATCATTATGGTAAGGTAATTTTCATCTTCATTTTTTATCCCAATACACATTTCTGTATTGCTTTTAAATGTAAATTAAATTTCTTATCTTACACTTTTCATAGTACCCTTACTATATAAATAATATTTTATCAATTCATAACTTATTGATCTCCAATTATTCCTTTTTCATAAGCCAAAATGTATGCATTCTTGCTTCTGAATTTATTTCATGATTTTCTCTTTTCTACATGAGAAATTCTCATGTTGTGAACACCCATCCAACTTCAACCTCTATGAGTATTTACATTAATTTAAGTGTGTCTTATTTATTCATTTATTTAAATATTTGATACTAATATTCCATTTTCATTGGTTAGAAATTATATTTTTCTCAAGTATTTAAGAACATTGTATTCAACGATTTTTATATATAAACTATTGCACATTTTTTGTGTGTTATTAGTGAAATGATTTGTTATGATAAATTTGGATCATGTGAATTTAAAATTATTAATGGTTCACCCTAATTCTTTTCCAATGTATTGGATAAATAAATAAACTCTAGAGTTGAAATTTTTTAGGACACTTTAGTGAATAACCTCAGTAATTGTGAGTTATGAAATGCTAGAGAAAAACCATGGTGATATTCTTATGAGTGTCTCATTTATTTATTGTGGACACATTTACATGTATAGATGAATGTCATTTAAATTATAATATCCCCTATGTCCATATGTTCATTTATTTTTGATATCCATCATCTCCACATGATAAGTGTATCATTTGTTTACTTCCATTCTAGGATTTATTCTCTCCCCTTTTTTAAAGTATGTCTCTGCGATATGGGACACATTTTATATAACTAAGGATTAACCTATAAAAAAGTATTTAGAGGATATTTGAGGAAATTTTATGTATTTTTATAAATTATTTTCCTGTTTAAAATACACAATAATACTAAATATACTATTTATTATTACATATTGTACCATGTAATGAAGGGGCTATGTAATAAAAAAGTGGGACTCCATAAATAGACCATTCTAGAACATTTATGATGGTATAATAGTTATTTGTATTTTATGATGGGATTTTCTATAGAGATAAATGGAGTTACTAAAATGAAAATTTGGGAACCATTTTTTTAATTAGACCATGCCTATGAAAATAATTTCACATCATAAACATGTTATTATAATGAATACAGCACTAAAATGATGGACACAACACAAAATATATAAAATGATGAATACTGCAATGTAAAAAAGTTTTCATGTCATGGTTAATTAGTTTCCAAATAATTTAAAGATTCCAACTTGACACATAATGTGTTAGTTATAGCTCCAGATTTAAGGGGTGGTCATGAATTTAGTGCAACTTAATGGATATGTTAAATATGGAACTCTTGTAAGGACTTGAATTGTTATAAATAAAATTCCCCATCCACTTTTATTAAATTTATTATTATATAATATGGTTATAGAAAACACTGTAACATATTGTGTCTAATTAATGAAATTTGATTTAAAATAATGTTATGTAACTTTACCATTGATAATATAAGTGTTAAACAGTGATCATATGGTTAGTGTAAATATATAATTAAAAGAAAATTTAAATTATCACATATAAAGGATGTTTTGACCTTAAGAAATAGGGTCACAATCATTGGAGACCATTTATCAGAGCATCCAAGGGAGATATAATTTTTATGATATCCCTTGACCAATCCCAAGATGATATTCAACAACTTAAGTATGCGAGAAATAGTTTAAGGAGAAATTTAAGCTCATAGAGATCACAAACCAAAAAATGTTTGTTGAACCACTCCATGAAAGGACCACCATTACACACCATACCAATAGGGATTTTGATAGTGTAATAAATCTATATGTAATAAGACCCCAGAAATAAGATAATATATATTATTTTTTATATAATAATTAACATATTTCCATCCTATTATTATAACATTATAAATGATTTTTATTTTGATTCAATAAAACAAAAATTGTATTTTTAGGTAATATTGAAAGTGAACAAATAAATATATTTTTATGAATTATTGGATATTTTAATGAAATATAATTTTAATAAAATATTATTGTTAAATAAATTTTATTAAATATAAATGATCATTTAATTTTTATGAAGTCATATGCTATTTTTATAAGGTTTCAAAAAAATGTTATCATTAATAACCCATCATTTTTAATTAATTTCATTTTAGTTATAAAATATAATATATATATATTTATATAATAAATATATATAATTATTTACATAAAATGAATATTATTTTTGAATCAAGATGTCAAAATTATCCAATGGTTTTTTTATAATTTCCTGACGTATTCAAATTTTTGGGTTATAATTAAATACTATATAAATATACTATGTGTTTTAAAAATTAAATATGAAAAAAATTGATTCAGTATGTAATATAAATGGGATACAAGAACAAATATATGTTCTACATGTAAAATAATGTGATTCTATGTTTACTTGATTTATGGATTAATTCTATTATTAATTCTACAAGACTTATAATATATTTTTTGTTTTTAAAATCACTTCACTAAGAATGTGACTCCCCTCTACATCACAAAGGGTAATATTTTAAAAAACTAGTTCCTTATACTCCTAAAAAAATAATATAAACTCCCATTTGGTAAAAACCATTGGTAAAAACCCATGGTATTAGTTGTGGTTTTTTATTTTATTATGTAGAGTCCAAAACACAATAAAAAATACATCCCCATCATTTTCGATATTAACCCATCCAAGATCCCCTTTATCTTCTATCAAAACCCTAGGAGCACGCCCACACTCTTCCATATACTCCCAAGATTTCTCGTAATGTGACCCTATGCTTTCATGAATCCCCTCCCAATCCTTTGGAGTCACACACTTCTGCGTGGGATCTTCCTCCATCCTCTCTTATCCATCACTCCTTTTATGTAATGTCTTATAATATTAATTTTATTATGATGGGATATTAAATTAAATATTACCTTACTATAAATTTGATTCATAAACCAGGATTGATTATTTTCTCTCTCATTAGGATTTCCATTATCCTTTATGTACACCTATTACTATATCGAAATTCCATAAATATAGTTTTCTCTTTTCTGTTCTGGTTTCTTCTTTAACATATAGTTTCTATTTCCATATTTAATTTGTTGGGATATTATTTTTCTTGTACTTATTACATAAAATTTTATTTATAATTAATGGGAGACAAATTTATCTCTATTCAACCATTTTAATGATTTTTTATGTAATGTTGTTATGTTACTGAAATTTCACAATGATTTTCAATGCGAAAACATTTTTGTACTGAATACCATACCCATTACCTATCATAGGTATTGGTATTTATAAAAATAATTATTTATTATGGACTTACATGTATTTAGTTCAAATTTTTGGATCATGGAATAACATATGATGATGAATGAATCCATGTCTCATGATCAATGTAGAACATATAATCTTGAGAATGGAATAGCAAAGATTGGTGCGCCTTGATATTGCTCCAATGCATTTATAAATGTTTATTATCGTGAGTTGTCATGTTGGAAAAATGTTTTTCATGAATAATTTATGGTAAATTTTCTACCATGAATCCTTGAATGCCTACCCTTGACCAATGTTCATGATTTTGTGTTTTAAGTTGTTTCCACAGTACCCGTGTAGTGATAATCATTCTATATCATGGGTTATTATTCTTGTTCTTTTTGTTATTGATTGATATACCTATTGTATAATATGTATCACTTATACCATGTTTATTCCCATGATGCTATTTTTATCTCACCAGATTCTTATGCATGTCCCCCGGTTATCCCATGTAGTTTTACGTTTGAAGGAGTATTTTGAGTATGTTAAATATGTTTTCAAAAAATATCTTGTATTACTTGTTTTATGTTGTTATTTAATGTAACTAATCTTTAATGAAACTATAACTATTGACAATTTAGGTTTTGTTACTTGTGTTCATATTTAATAAAACATGTATTTATGTGAAATAATGAATAGGGTTGTTGTAGTTGGTATCATAAGAAGTGTTTAGTTCTTTTTTGGAGTAGGATTATAGAACTCTAGAGAAAAACATATGGATAAGACAAAGTTTAAGAAAACATAACTATATTTTGGGTATTATAGAGTAAGTGGTTTATCATGAAATAAATCCATGTATAGATACTACAAGTGGACATGGTTCTGTTAAAGATCTATCTATGAGAAAAAACATGGAGCAGGTGTTCTGAGCTTAATCGAGGGTAACCTTGTAACTTCCAACAGGTGTTATTGTGCACCTAGTTTGAAACTCCTGAGGGATATGCTTTGGTAAACTAAAAATATCATTATGAACCATTATAACAACACGATATTTTATGTTTCAAATAATTTCAATTCATTTAATAGATTATAATACATACAACACTATGTCTTTGTTAAAAAACACTTGGTTATAGTAGATAGTTAAAAACTAGCTAGTAAACATATTGTTTCTAACTCAGTGATTGGAATTCCAAAAAACTGACATACACAGTTGAATTCATTAATATATTTAGAGTCTTATAAGAAAAACATAAATTTTGAATACTAATGTGACCTTAAAAATAGTAACATGGCCCTTATGAATATCAATATGCCCTTGTTAATAGTGACATGAATAGTAATGTACCCTTATGAATAATAACATTACCTGTATAAGTTAAAAATATAATTTATGAAATTTATAAATTAGAATAATTTTTTTAAAAATTAATAATTGAGTGTTGGTATTTTTATGAGAAATAAATAAATAATTTCAATTTTATAATTAACATATTTTTTTAAAAGACAATCCATTTTCATAAAATTCATTCATAAA